>NEWO01000444.1:61910-81507 GCA_003013225.1 Phalaenopsis aphrodite | reverse complement strand
ACCAAAGGAAAAAAACATTGTTGATTGCAAGTGGATTTTTACATTAAAGTACAAGGCTGATGGATCCCTTGAAAGATATAAGGCAAGGTTAGTAGTCAAAAGGTACACTCAAACTTATGGGGTGGATTATCACAAAACCTTTGCTCCAGTTGCAAAAATGAACACTGTGAGAATCCTGTTATCATTGGTTGCTCACTTCAATTGGCAACTGCTACAATATGATGTAAAGAATGTTTTCCTTCATGGTGACCTAAATGAGGAAATCTACATGAACATCCCTCCGGGAGTTGAAGGAGACACAGGTAACAAGGTGTGCAAGCTGAAAAAAGTCATTTATGGGTTAAAACAATCTCCTAGAGCATGGTTTGGCAGATTTGCAAAAGTCATGAAGTAATCTGGGTATAATCAAAGTCAAGGTGACCACACTCTTTTCATTAAACATTCAGCTGCAGGGGGAGTGACCGCTCTTTTAGTTTATGTGGACGACATCATAGTGACTGGAAATGATGAGAAAGAGAATCATGAATTGAAGCTGAAACTAGTAAAAGAATTTGAAATAAAGAAAATGGGGAAATTGAAGTATTTCCTCGGTCTTGAGGTGGCATATTCCACACAGGGGATCTTCATATCTCAACAGAAGTACGTGATTGATTTATTGACAGAAACATGGAAGACTGGGTGTAAGTCAATCGCTACTCCAATAGATCCAAACTATAAGTTGGGAGAAGCTAAAGAAGAACCAGCTGTAGATAAAAGAATGTACTAGAGATTGGTTGGCAAACTCATATACATTGCTCACACTCGACCAGACATAGCATATTCTATAAATATGATCAGTCAATTCATGCATGATCCTAGAGAACCTCATCTTCAGGCTGCCTACAGGGTATTGCATTACTTGAAAGGCAATCCGCGGAAAGGAATCTTGTTCAAAAGGAATGACACTCTTACTCTAGAAGCCTACACCAACGCTGACTATGCTGACTCCATAGTGGATAGAAGATCAACTACAGGATATTGTACTTTTCTTGGAGGTAACCTAGTGACATGGAGGAGCAAGAAGCAGAATGTAGTGGCAAGGTCATCTGCAGAATCAGAGTTCAGGGCTATTGCTAGGATTATGTGAATTACTGTGGTTGAGAATCATCTTGGATGATTTAAGAATCCCATGGGAGGGTCCTATGAAGCTCTACTGTGACAACAAGTCTGCCATTAATATAGCTCATAATCCTATACAACATGATAGGACAAAACATATTAAGATTGATAGACATTTCATCAAAGAAAAACTGGAGGAAGGGTTAGTGTGTATGTCCTATGTTCCATCAGAAAGACAATTAGCTGATGTTCTAACAAAGGGGCTGAACAGTTCAAGTTTCCACGATCTTGTATCCAAGCTGGGAATGGAAGACATCTATTCCTCAGCTTGAGAGGGAGTGTCGAGATGTGACTGAGATAGAAACAAAGTTGTGAGAATTAATTCTAATTTTCTTAATTAAGGAAATTACAATTAATTGGTAAATCCCTTAAATTAAGGAAATTAGAATAAATTTGTAATCCCTTAAATTAAGGGAAATAGTTAAATAGTTTCCTAGTTTTTCTCNACCAAAGGAAAAAAACATTGTTGATTGCAAGTGGATTTTTACATTAAAGTACAAGGCTGATGGATCCCTTGAAAGATATAAGGCAAGGTTAGTAGCCAAAGGGTACACTCAGACTTATGAGGTGGATTATCCGGAAACCTTTGCTCCAGTTGCAAAAATGAACACTGTGAGAATCCTGTTATCATTGGGTGCTCATTTCAATTGGCAACTGCTACAGTATGATGTAAAGAATGTTTTCCTTCATGGTGACCTAAATGAGGAAATTTACATGAACATCCCTCCGGGAGTTGAAGGAGACACAGGTAACAAGGTGTGCAAGCTGAAAAAAGCCATTTATGGGTTAAAACAATCTCCTAGAGCATGGTTTGGCAGATTTGCAAAAGTCATGAAGTAATCTGGGTATAATCAAAGCCAAGGTGACCACACTCTTTTCATTAAACATTCAGCTGCAGGGGGAGTGACCGCTCTTTTAGTCTTTGTGGGCGACATCATAGTGACTGGAAATGATGAGAAAGAGAAGCATGAATTGAAGCTGAAACTAGGAAAAGAATTTGAAATCAAGAAAATGGGGAAATTGAAGTATTTCCTCGGTCTTGAGGTGGCATATTTTACACGGGATCTTCATATCTCAGCAAAAGTACGTGATTGATTTATTAACAGAAACAGGGAAAACTGGGTGTAAGTCAATCGCTGCTCCAATAGATCCAAACTATAAGTTGGGAGAAGCTAAAGAAGAACCAGTTGTAGATAAAAGAATGTACCAGAGATTAAATTGGCAAACTCATATACATTGCTCACACTCGACCAGACATAGCATATTCTATAAGTATGATCAATCAATTCATACATGATCCTAGAGAACCTCATCTTCAGGCTGCCTACAGGGTATTGCCTTACTTGAAAGGCAATCCGTGAAAAGGAATCTTGTTCAAAAGAAATGGCACTCTTACTCTAGAAGCCTACACCGACGCTGACTATGCTGGCTCCATAGTGTATAGAAGATCAACTACAGGATATTGTACTTTTCTTGGAGGTAACCTAGTGACATGGAGGAGCAAGAAGCAGAATGTAGTGGCAAGGTAATCTGCAAAATCAAAGTTCAGGGCTATTGCTTAAGGATTATGTGAATTATTGTGGTTGAGAATCATCTTGGATGATTTAAGAATCCCATGAAAGTCTCATATGAAGCTCTACTGTGACAACAAGTCTGCCATTAATATAGCTCATAATCATATACAACATGATAGGACAAAACATATTGAGATTGATAGACATTTCATCAAAGAAAAACTGGAGGAAGGGTTAGTGTGTATGTCCTATGTTCCATCAGAAAGACAGTTAGCTGATGTTCTAACAAAAGGGCTGAACAGTTCAAGTTTTCACGATCTTGTATCCAAGCTGGGAATGGAAGACATTTATTCCTCAGCTTGAGGGGGAGTGTCGAGATGTGACTGAGATGGAAACAAAATTGTGAGAATTAATTCTAATTTCCTTAATTAAGGAAATTAGAATTAATTGGTAAATCCCTTAAATTAAGGAAATTAGAATAAATTTGTAATCCCTTAAATTAAGGGAAATAGTTAAATAGTTTCCTAGTTTTTCTCTTTTTAATCTCCTATATAATACCTTGTATGATCAATTCAAGAGAAGAAGTGAAATACAAATTATTTCTTTGATTTCCCACACCAACCATATCACAACTATATTCATTTCGCATTTTGTCTTTGTGTAAAGCCACTCATCCACCTAATCATTCTCATCTCGGCAACACTTAACTTAGTATGATTCTTCTCTTTTAAAGGCCAACATTCAGTGTCATAGAGCATTGCAGGTCTCACCACCATCTTATAAAATTTTCTTTTCAGTCTAAGCAGTACTTTTCTCACACAAAAGGCCCAAAGCATTCCTCCACTTCAACCAACTTGAATTCTACTATTAACATCCCATCTATATCACCATCTCTTTGAACAACAGACCCAAGATATCTAAATCGTTCACACCTTTTAATAATTCAATCACCCAAAGTTACACTTTTGCCACTAGAGCTACTACTACTAAAATTGCATTCCATGTATTGAGTTTTAGTTCTACTCAAATGAAGGCCTTTAGACTCCAATGTAGACCTCCATAATTTAAGTTTTTCCTTGGCTTTTTCTCTTGTGTATCCACGAGAAGGATATCTTCATAAAAAAGCATACACCAAGGTACATCGTCCTGAAACTCATCATTTACAATGAACAAAAATAAAAATAAAACAATAGATTAGGATTTAAATATATATCGCGCAAAATCTTACACTCAACTATAATATTCTCCAAAAGATTTCAAGGCATAAAAATTTGGTTGAAAAAAAAAACAAGATTAAATGCATTTAAAACATATATGAAGCCATGAGGAGAAAATATCTTCAGGTTTTATCACTTAGCCTGTTAAATGGAACTTCTCAACGTTTCATTTTCCTTAAAACATAAGGCTAGGGGCATCAGCAGGCTTCAAAGTGTAAATTTCAAATTGCAGGCAGAATTTACACCGCAATCTCTACCAACATTGCCATGATTTATATAAAGCATTTTAGCAGTCAATACAATTTCTAACAATTCCAACAAGGAATCGTTCGCTAGAAGCGCAAAATCAACCTCAAGAACCACAAATATAAGACTTCTAAAAGCATGTCCTAAAGTGAAGAACAACCAAAACTTCAGGTACCTGAGTGAAATTTCTCCATCTACGATAATAAAATGCAAAAAGAATTTCACGTCCTTCAAAATCTTTGGACATATTTAGATTAGTTTATTTCAAAATTCTGCATATTCAAATTAAGCACGATAATGGAATTGTATGACTCTTGAGCCAAACTTTAATCAGTGTGGACAATCTAACACTAGATCAATAAGTACTGGTAGGCACAATTATTTCTAAAGCCTCAACCCCAATTAAAGACACAATAAAATCATTCCAGGTTTAATATTCAAAATAAGAAAACCAAACGACCCTCTAAGAATGACAGCTGAAAAAAACTGATGCATAGATTACGTTGATTAAAAGGTTGAAGTTCAGTGTATCTCATGGAAGGCGAAAAAAAGGGATAAAAAATGCATAGATTAGTTTGAATCATAAGTAGGTTAATTATATAAATAAATTTACACATAAGACAATGGATTAAATGAAATGGAAATAGCTAGCATCTAAATCATAACCTATTGATGATAATCATTATCATTAACTTAAAATGACTCTCCTCTCAAATTTTTTATTGGCTGCTGTGTAGAATTGACAACTATCTTTACATAAATAGTCTACAAGGACATGTTCCTGTAACCCTAAACGTTACCTCAGAGCTACTAAACACATAAGAATCTAAATAGAGCCCATGCCTTTTTCATGAACGAAAAATGAGAATTAAAAAATCTAACCCCAAATGACAGGATGAGGCAAATGATGGTGAAGATTCCACCTCATCATACATAGCAAAAGTTTTTTACCAGCTAATATCAGTTAACAAGAAAAGTGGTCCCATCGATGCGCTCATTTCATTCAGCAATTATACAAATTGTTTAAGTGTTGCTAAAACATAGTTCATTAGGTTTGTGTGGCTCTTAGGCAAGTTCAAGCCTATAAAACATTATGGATTAGTGCTGCTAATTACAAGTTTACACGTTGCCCATAGCTTTTTTATTAGCAATCTCAGCTAATGAACTATATATCATCTTATACTGCCACGTTGGTACATGGAATTTGTAGATTTATTTCTTCTAAAGTTTAATGCTCCAAAAGGAGTATTTGTATGTAAAGAAAAAAAATGCAGACCTCACTTAAACACAAGTTCTGGATAGGATTGAAAGGTAAGAGTATATAAACAAAGAGAGATTTGAAGAACTTTCAACAGTCCGCACTCCCTTTTTGTCTCTTAACTATCGTGAGGCTTGCACTACGGAATAAGGAAAATACAGAGGCGTTAATCAAGCTTCAGGTAACATAGAAAAGACTAGTAATCGATCAAGAGTAAAAATGCTGCTAGTGAATATCTATATCTAAAGGTGTCAGCAAAAATAGCATCTGGTTGGCATTTTGACATGACAAGTGCATGATAATGACATAAAACGGGTGGTAGTTAATCAATCACATAAATGAGCAAGAGAATGGTGGAGCCAAACTCAAAATGTCAAGGAGATCTACAGTAACGTCAAAAGAAATACTGTAGGAAGATGATCGGATAAAGCATGACTTAGGAAATTAGAAAATGTAACTTGTTGCATGAGATAATCAGAGAAATGATGACAAAAGCTGTGTAGATTTGACATACATCATTTGCCTATCCTGATAAGAGAAGAAGGTTTCTATAATGAGCCTCACACATACTTATTGGCCTTTGGAAATTTAGATAGAGTCAAAATTGAAAGATAATATAATTCAAGGAATCTAACCAGTTCATCCTCCACAATTATCCTGCTAAGTACGAAGTTATCAGACGTAGCTCCTGAATCCCAACCATTTAGGAGATGTATAAACTAATAATCAATGGCATAGGATAACATGGAGAAATTTAGAAAGTTGAAAAGCTCTTAATTGTCTTAGATAGGCTGTTAAGAAAAGTAACGCAAAGGTAATTTTTATGTCCATCTTAAGCGCTTGTAAAAATTTGAAGAGGTATTGGAGATATTGAAGTGGCAAATCTTTTTAATCAAATTTTAAAGAAGGGATGCCAAATAATTGAAAAATAAATAATTTAGCACTAATATTCCAATATTTAAGAACAATAGAGATACCAAAATTATAAGAAATTAAAATTATAGAATGATAGGATGAAATAATGGGAGAGAGTAATATATTATGTACTACGAAAGCCAAGTCACTATCAAACAATCAATTTTATTTTATTCCAAAAAATTTACTATAGAAGAGATTTTTCTTGTTCAAAAAATTAACAAGAAAGTATAAAGAGCATAGAAAATATATTCATATAATTTTATTGATCTTGAGAAGACACAATCGAGTACACCATCAATATTATCGAAGGAAAGTAAGTGCTCACCTAGACACTTGAGCAAAGATGAGACGAGGTGACACTACAACGTTTAACATCTCCCAGGTGACTATCATCACCACAACACTGCCTAGGTGAATGACTTGATCTAAGAAGCTTGACGAACATGCACTATCCATTGTGTAGCTTTTTTAAACTGTTTCTTAAAGTATGCAGAACCACATAATATGACGGAATACAAATCTAATGATGGAAAAGAAGGTATGGGTAATGAAAAAGATGCATAAATGGAGCAAATATTAGATTAATTTTATGCTATCAAAGCTATCACCTAAATATTTATTTCGTTGTTTAAATTTGAAACTTAATTCATGAACCTTATGAGCAGTATATTTTGGACATTCTATTTGATAAGAATTTATTATTTTGCTATTTGGAATTACACAAAATTATTTTTTGAATGACACATTTATATATTTTATTGGGATGATTCTTATATCATACTAAAGTATTCCTCATTATTATTGTATTAGTGCCTCTCTTTGCTCGCCAAGAACTTTGGTTAGGCAACCATGTTACCTTTAATTACAATGAATATCATAAGAATTAATTTGATGTGCAGTAAATAAAACACCTTACAATGAATATCAGAAGCATTGGAATGATGTGTCAAAGATATGCAAAAGTTCATGATTCTCTCTCTCTTTATATATATAGTTGTAGAGTGAACAATTGAGATATTTTCAGCTACAATAGATTTATAAAAAAAATCAACATCAAATCTAAAAATTTTATTGCATCAATTAGAGAGATGCTGACAAATGACATTGAAAGTGTGATTTATTTGTGTATGCTTTTCTAAATAACATAGATTCAAACAATGCAATGTCAATTAAAAAAATGAAATTTTTGAATACCAATAAAAACATTTATAAAATAAAGGGCTTAGAATCAGTAGAGAAAAAATAAAATATATTATATGAAATTTTATTGTGATATTAAAAATTACCAATCAATATTAATATTACTAAAAGATAAAGTGATAATTAAATATAATAGATATATGTAATTTTGATTATTTTTATAAAAGAATATGAATATAACTAAGGATATAATTTCTATAATTAAGAATGGATTTTAAAAAAGGAACAATACCTCAAGCATAGTATGTGCCGAAGAGGGCAACATTGAAACAAATGAGAAACTTCATAAAATCATAATCAGGCAAATAACATCATATGAATTGAAGTGTTGAGTGGAAAGAAGAGCCATTGATGGCTAAATTGATGTGATGGAAATAAGAATGGCATCATGAATGTGTGGTAAAACTAAAAAAAGGGATAAATTGAGGTTACTCTTAGTAGAGAAATGATTAGATTTATATTTATTGAAGATAAACTAAACTTAAGTGGTTTTGACATTGATAACATAGAGTAGGTAAATGTACCCTTTAGAAGGGTGGATAAGATTTGAGTTGTAGTATTAGGATTAAAATGGATAGACCTAAAGATAAAATGGATAAAGGCAGCAAAAATTGATAAGCAAAGAGAAGACTTAACACCTTAGGTAGCACTCAAAAAAACCAATAGAAAATTAGGATTCATAAAGCAAATCTAGAATAACTAAGATAAAGCTAAAAACAATGATGATGCTATAGCTTCAAAGTTAAACCAAACTTCCTGTGAAATAAATTTGATGCTTGCATTCATAAATTGCAATCTTGTTGACGCATGCGAAGTTAAAATAAATATTAATGAAAAGAAAATCGCTCTAAAGAATGAAAAAAAAATACTATTACTGAGACATAAATATTATTTAGTAAGAAAATTCAAAGTTTAAGGTTTCAGTGATATCAATAGTAGATTGAAATTATAAGTTATAAAAAGAGAGTTCCAAAATAAATAAGTTGAGAGAATGGAAGACAGAATTAGTTTAAGAAACAACTAAATAAGGTTTTAAGGAATAGGAATTTTTAACAGAGAAAGCTAAATCAATTTATGAAGTATATTGTTGATACACCTAGACAAAATGTAATTAAGCTAGCTGTAATTATGATACAGAGGTAAAGCTGGAAGTTTATAAGTAATATGTAATTACATTTAAAGAGTTACAAGATATTAAAATAATATGGTTTAACAAATATTATTAATGAAATAATAGAGTTAAAGGACCTGATAATTGAAAGAAATGCTTTTTGAGGAGTACACGTCATATATCAAACTAAAGTGTGTACAGTTTATATTGATTGTGATAATACTTATAATACTTATAAAAGAAGTTCAACATAAGATTCGCAAGTCTTTGCCACTAAAATATGACATGGATCTGATTGGTGCCACACTTTACGCATTAAATAAAAAAATTGAAAAAAATGGAAGAAACATACTCTTTATATTAATTGTAAAGATATTTATAAAAGAAGTTCAAAATATTATTCTTAAGCGTATGTTACTAAAATATGGCATATATCTAATAGGGTGTCCGATCTATGAATTAATTGCGAAATTTTAAAAATGGGGGAAACTTATGAAAATAAAAGGTTAAGAATTTGATAGAATAAAGATCGCGAATATGATATGCACTTTCAGCTACTTTGAAATGAATAATTATGAATTGATTATGAATTGAAAAAAAAGGGATGAAACTTATCAAAATAAAAAAGATTAAGGACTTAATAGAACAAAAATCACGAATATCATTTCAAATTTTAGTTAATGTGAAATAAATAATTATGAATTAATTTATTAGAATGATTAAAGATGCATTGGTGTGAGGTTTAACCATCATATATATGTATGTATGTATGTATGTGCAAGCATGCATGTACATACACACATACATACATATATAAGCATGTACATACATACATACATATGTAGTATATATAAATACATATACATACATATATTATATATATTTATATGTATGCATATATGCATACATGTATATAAATAGAAGCATTTACATACCACACACTTCTTAAGCATAAAATATTTAATACCTAACATATTTACATGAATACCACTCAAATCTCTAACATCACATCAAAAATACCACCATCAATGCAATTTTATAAGTGAAATACACATTTTCATGCATAGGTTTATGACACCAAAATATTATTAAGTGTAAATATTAAATTTGGGTGTTAGATACGTAAATACATAAGAATTGGGTGGTATGTATGTAAATTCTATCTATTTATATATATATATATATATATATATATATATAGAGAGAGAGAGAGAGAGAGAGAGAGAGAGAGAGAGAGAGAGAATTTACATACATACAACACAATTCTTATGTACATATGCGGATAAGTTCTAGTTTTAATGCTAAGAAAAACGCAAATAGAGCATTATGGAAACTTATATAATAAAAACAATAACTTCATTGACTCTGTCATATGAATCTGAGTGTTAGGCAACATGGAATTTATTCATAACAAAGCTGAGCATGAGCAAAAAAAATATGTTGCAAAAAGTGACAAAATTAGAAAAGGATCGGCTGGAAGCAAGTACACAGAAAAGGATAAATGGCTTGAATAAAAAGAATATTTAAGAGGTTAGGTATGCACAACAAAGGGAAGGAAATTCACAAATAAAGCAATATATAGAATTAAGATGAAAGGAACTAGAAAAAAAAATGTAAATTACAATTAATATGGTTAGAATTTATGTAAAATGATTTTGTAAGCTACACTTAAATCTCATGTGGTCATCAACATGAACGAATGGAAGAGGATTCCAATAGGCAGCACCAAATAGTTGGGATAAGACCACTAATATTGATGATAATGAAGATTATAGGTCTACCCAACAACACTTTAGACAATGGACTTTATAACTTCATATCATAAGCGTGAACCCACTTAGACGAATTTAAGAAAATATATATTTACAAGACTTAGAAATGTATATTAACCAAACGAAAATGAATCAACTTTAGATTAAGTGAAATTTTAGAGAGCCACACACATAAAGATGTTATACAATCACTCTATCCTTGTTGCAGGAACATCCTCATTCAACAATAAGGAAACAAAAAGTCTGTTTCCTTGAAAATTTCCCATCCTCAATGTTTCTTTATATTTTTTTCCCAAATTATATTTATCTAGTTCTTCTTGCCACACAGTTGAACCAACAGATAAGAACACCACATAACCAAAAAGAAAAGTTTCATAAAATTCAATCAACTTTTGTTGTGTCTATAAGCAAAGTTCAAAGAGAAAAATTAGTGAAATAACATTTCTAACCTTGTTCAACACCAAGAACAGTAGCAGTCAGAAAGCGTGAATTTGGGCGGCCTCTTACATTGGGCTTTTGGAGATAAATATGCACGCCATCTTTTTCAGCCTCGCGTCGCAATCTCCTAGCCTCTTCCATCAATAAGGCAGCTAGACGGTTCTCTGTCTCTAGATCCATTGATATTCTTAGGGCCTGTAAAACAAAATTGCTAACTCAGATCAATTCTGAATAATTTTTTAAGAGGTATTGATTGTACATCTTCCACTTCTTCCTGAAACAGAATTTTGGCCAGGCAAAGGGGACAGAAAAAAGATAACTTCAAAGTACTCCTAATGAACATTTCATCTAAACGTTGCACAGCTGCACCACTACCTCTCCACAGCCACTTAACCCTACCATCAAATTAGAGTGATATCGAGTCAAGTTTAAGCAATCCAGCTTAAACTAGAATCAAAGACTTTCATCTCAACTCGAACCAAAGTTTAAGTTAAGCCAAATTTAAATGAATTTGAGTTGAACTTTGGCATGATCCTAGTTAAATCTATGAATATTTGAATTTTACTTTATGGCAGAAGTACATGGATAACACCCAAAACTTACCAAGTTACAAAAAAATAGCTCATATCATTTTTTTTAAACTACCAAGCACATGTATTTGGGAACTTCCTGATCAAACAGATAAGAACGTGACAAAAGGGAAAAAATAAAGGCTTGATTTTGCTGTAAATTTCAATATTTGGGCTACAATTTGAAAAAATGAAGACAGAAGGGTCTGAGTTTTGTAAATAGTTAATATTTGAATGTTAAATATGCAATTTATGAGACAATTTTTCAAATGTAAATCAACATTAGTGTGTGTGTGTGTGTGTGCGCGCGGGCGTATATATATACTTGAATTGAACTAATTTCAAGCCAGTTATCTTTGAGCCGGAGCAAAGAGATCTAGATTTTGAGTAAATATAAAACTCCAAGTGAGTTTCCAGTGTTAGACAGAATTAACAGCCATACCTTCAATGGTTCAAGCAATTTATCATTGAGTCAAATCAAATAGATCTAGATTTTGAGTAAATAAAACTTCAAGTTATCAGCCCTACTTTCAATGAATTGATCCACACAGAAAAGAGTATCATAGCTCGAGGAGGCTAGCAATTGTTCCACAGACAGAAAAATCAAAGGAAATCTTCAGCTTTCTCTTCATACAGATTCAACAAGACCAATATCCAGAACGAGCCCCAATGGAACCCTAATGTTAAAATATTGCTTGACAGATAATTAATTTAGTAAAAATTTTATCAATAATTATTTAGTTTCAATAATCAGTAGAATTAGAAATAAAAATTAAACTGAATTTAATTAATTTTAATCTTATTAATAAAATAATCAAAGTTTGATGATGATTTTTATTCTAAAGAACAAAAACAACCTTTTAAATCCAAACAGTTTGACAAAATTTAACCGGATTTACTAAATCACTTGCCAAATAGTTTTTTGAAATTTAACCCTTCCAGGATTTACCACATCGGGATTTACACTGACTTAAATCAAACATTCAACCCCTAAAGGGCTATCTGGTAGCAAGATTTAAGCAGTCTTAACCTAAATCCTGCCAAAAGTTTTAAAACGCAAACTTAAACCCTATCAAAAGTTTAAAAAAAAAACTTAAATCCTGCAGAATTCTGAATCCCGTTTCTCCCCATACCTTAAACCGTGGATTTACCAAACCCCGGGATACGACAGATTTATCTTAGATCTGCGGGCCTTACGAACTCTTCTTCTCACTCACAAACCGCCAGAAAGCCTCTCCAGCGAAGCTCCCGTCGCCGCTTCCTTGCTTCTTCGTCGTCGAGGGTTCAGAAATTTTGTGATGTGCGGAAGGTCGGGAGGGACGAAAGAGTTCCGGGGATGCGTTTAATTATTAATTATTTAATAAATAATAATTATTAAGTAAATATATTTTAACTAAAAAAATTAGTATTATTTATGATACTAAATATTTTTTTCATGTATGTAAATAGGAAAGTTTAGGTGTGGGAAATGTAAATACATAAGAATTGTGTGCTATGTAGGCAAATTTTCCTTAAGAAATAATGAGAAACATTAATTTAATCAATAAATATTTAAATTTTTATTTTATGTTTTATTTTATCTAATAAATTTTAAGATAGATTAACTAAATATAGTAAAATCTCATAATCATATCCATTCTTATATTCTAAAATAATTTATCGAAATAATAACTATTGAAAATATTGAATATAACATTTTAACCACCCAAGTTTTAAATATAATGTTTTAATCATTGTTTTCATTGCAATCATTCACTTTTACCCAATAATGATTAATGAAGTCTTTGAATGAAAATTTTTTGTGGTTAAAATATTAATTTTAAAGTTTTGAGTGTTTAAAGTGTTATATTTAAAATTTGGTGGTTAAAATATAATATTCAATGTTTTGGGGGGTGTTTATGTAAAAACCCCAATAGTTTAACACATCATATAAAAATAGTTTCCTAAGATTTAATACTCTCATATTTAGGGCTCGTTTGTGGTAGGTTATTTGGTGCGATGGCATTTTAAAAGCGCACATGGCCTGTTTGGGCAAACTGTGTTATGACAGCTTATGCGTTTTCAAAACGCATAAAACAACTTTTTCACACCGCACCTATCTAGGTGCGGTGGGAGTTTATTGGCAATGATCTGACTTTTTCAAAAAAATAAAAATTTTTAATAGACACCACACCTAACTTATCAGCAAATTATTTTTAATCAGTTTATCAACAGATTATTCAATAAGCTACAGTTGCCCGCAAACAGTCTCTTAATTCAACTTTAATTTATAAGATTTATTAAATCCTACTTAGCCAATAAGATAATTTCATGATGGTGGAATTTTAAAACGTGTTGTTTAAAAAGCAAATAAATTTTTAGGCCAAATGTGAAACCAACATTTTATTTCTATGAAAAAGGTATGATTTGTTCTCTTTTAGAATTTTTAGTAAACTTAATTAGAAACACAATTACATATTTATTTGTGGAGAGCCTCAAAATGAAGGCCTAATTGTTTAGATACAAAGCATCTAACATTAGGCCATGATGGGTTGCATATAATTTGCATTTCAACAATTAAATAAGAAAATAAAAAATTAAATTTTGAAAAATAAATACATTAGATATAATGTCAAAAATATAAAATGACTATGTTGATTGTTCGAACTACATGTGAGGCATAATTAGGCCTTTCCATTCAAGAAATTTTATTTTTTCAGAGTACTTATATTTTGGACAGATACGTCCATATATTTTTAATTAAAAATATGAGCAAATTTTAGTTTGGACAAGTATCAATGAATATTAAAAAGGTAAGAGCTTGAAGCATATTTGGATGGATAAAGGACTTTCAATAAGCTAGAGAAAAATGACAGGTTGATGTGTCTGACCTCCGAGGACTTGCATTTCATTTTAGGCCAACCAATGAACTGAGCAGGAGTGGAACATTAAGTAGTCTCATTATAGCTACTTACTCACGTTTTTGTATGACTATAGACTGTCTGACTCTAAGTATAGTCTAAGGGGCATAATGTTCTCACCCACAAGGCATTAAGGAGTAGACAATTACAACTAATTCATTTGATATTGTAACAAATTTTAATTTAGTGAGGACATCTATCATTAGAATTATTGAATTTTGATTAGTGTCATACATGTAGTTAGTTACCACAATAAAAATTTGTTAGCTACAATGCTTGAAATCTTTTAATAAAATTCTATCAAACATGAGAATATAAATAATTGAAAATAACATAAATAAGACTTGAGAACTAGCATGGCAGCTCAAAGAGTAACTTCTCTATTGATTCCTTCTTTCTTTTCTCTTCTTCCTTGTGGGGATAGAGGGAGTGATTTAGGGAAATGTAGAGGGGTAGCAATGACACTTCATACCCAAAATAAAGCTCAAATTGCATAATGTAACCCCCTCTGCCCGTTTCGACTTTCGCTGTCAGTGGCTTGACGCCAAAAAACACCAAGGAAGCAGCCTCCCAAAGCACTGATCGGTGTTTTGGTGACGGAAAGCGTCCAAAACAACGTCTCTTACGCACCCTAAATAAAGTTTGAAGTCGCACCAGCTGCTAATTTACATCACTAACTATGATTAACCTCTCAAGTCTCGAACGTGTTTGCCCTTTCCCTCTCACGCCGCTCTTTCTCCTCTCTCGAAAGCTTAGTTTCGGTTGCTCCTTCTTCTCTCAAGTTCATGAAAAGCTTCCTGTCGGTGATTGCGAGAACCCTCCTCCTATAAAAATTGCAAAAGCTTCTCTCAGTGAGAACCCTCCATTTTTTTGTCTCAAAATCGTGAAAAGCTTTATCTCGGTAAGAGCTTAGGGTTGATTTTTTTGTGTTCGTTCTCTAATCTCTACTTCTATTTTTCTTTGATAAAGTGTATTTTTCTTCAGAGAGTCGGCGTTGGATCGACCACTCTCGGTATTCTTGCTTCGGTGTTTGGTTGCTCGATATTCTTGCTTGGTTGTTTGTAAGGCTACCGAGTCGTCTTCTTCGGGAATATTCTCTATAATATTTCATATTTATCTTCAGGTTTGCCTCTTAGCTTAAATTTTCAGAATTTTTTTAGGTTTATTTAATTTTTTTGAGTGAAACCTAGGTTTTGAAGTTTTTGGGAGTGAAATCCAGATATGTTTATCTTCACATTGACTGTAGATCTACTTTTTTTGCGAGCACTGAGCTCTATTTGGGATCTTGAGAGTGAAATCCAAATACATGACTGATGTTAATTATTTTGGCATTATGTTTTTCATTGGTACGTGATTGTGATTGAATGAAGGGGAGAGAATGGGCCATGTAAATTTGTTTGAAAAGTAGTTTGATACCGTTCGATATCACGATAAACTTTGATTGTTATCAGCTGTTAGAGTAATCTATAAGAAAGGCCATGTAAATTTTAGGGTGTTTTTATGGTGTGTTTTTCTGTTTCTAGAACTCATTGTGCTTCTCCGCATATGAAGAAACTTCAATGAAGGTTAGTTTGTTGTATTACTATTAATACAAAACAAAGCATTACAAATGCTTTGTTATTATAACAACGTTCCGACAAATGGTTTTTACTTCTAAATGATGGGAAGTTAGTACAACGGATGAGCATGCATCATGACACTGCTTGAGTATGTGAATAATTTTTTTTTCTTTATTGAGTGCATCCAATCTTAACAACAACTTGTTATTGTAGGATATAACATTGCTTATGAGCGATATCTTATCCATCTTATGAGCATAGAAGCATTACTTTCAAACAATGTGGCCCTGATTTGCATTGGCCATGAAAAAATTTAGAGAAGCCTTATTAATCTTTCTTCTGTTGGAGACTTCTCAATAAGATAACTTGTGTTAGCCACATGATGTTTCAATTGTTCAAATTAAACTTGCTATGTTGTTTTACGCTAAAGGAACTTGGAGTGGTTTCTATTGTGCAAATTTTAAATTGAGGCTTATCATTTTATTGCAGCAAAAAAAAGCTAATGGCAATAGATGGATTTGAGGGTGCCTCTAAGTATGAGTTATGTTTTAATTTTTTTGGAGTTTAAGAAGCAAAGCAAAATGTTTAGAGCACTATTGTCCTATCTTTCTTTCACACTTCAAATATCTTACAGTCCAATTTGCATTGTTTTTTTAGAATAATGATAGTTATAATCACATGTGTTATGGAGCTTATGGTACTTCATTATTGATAATACGGAAACTTGACTAACAAGTTGTTAGTAAATAGATGATATTTATTTGGGAAATTTACTTTTATACCACACACTTATTATAAGGGATTAGATATGCAAATTGTATTATACTTTAAGAGNCTGATCGGTGTTTTGGTGACGGAAAGCGTCCAAAACAACGTCTCTTACGCACCCTAAATAAAGTTTGAAGTCGCACCAGCTGCTAATTTACATCATTAACTATGATTAATATGTAAGATAATTTTCATGCTTCTGTGTGTAATAGATGGATAATATTATAAGTCCCTTGAGCTTTACCGAATAAAGTTGGTGAATTTAAATTCATCCATTTGTGAATATCTCATATTTATTTACATAATAATTATATTTTTAATAACATAAACATAAGTTTAGTATTCATATCACTAAATAAATAAATTTAAATATTAAATATTTAAATATATATTCTACTATTAATAATTTTTGTGAAAAAATGGTAGAATTTGTTATGTTAGGAATTTGATTTTAAGCAAATAAATTAAAATGGGAAATTTTTATTGAGTGATTGAAGGTCGTCCAGTTTTAGATAAAAGTGATTGTAAAATTTATTTGGGGAAAATAATATTTAAGAGGTTGTTATAAAAATTATAAATATTTTTAACAAAATTAAATAATAACATTCTTATAAATATAACATTTAATCTATTTAATTGTAAAAAGTAATATTCATAAGAAAATTTAGAAAAAAAAAATTGAAACTAAAATTATGATCTCAAATAAATCTTTGTGGTACTGCACAACATTATGGCTCCTAAATTTTATATTTCAAATATTTTAAAGAGGTCGTACCGGTACTTTTGGTATTTTAAATATGTGAGTCTAGGACTGTCAAAAAAGCTCGTTGTTTGCGAACAGTTTGTGTTTGATTCATCAAAGTGTTCGTGTTCGATTCGTTTGATAAGTAAACGAGACGAACATGGAAATTTGTTTTCGTTCGGTTTGTTAAACGAATCAAACACGAACAGTGATGCGTTCGTTCGTGTTCGAATCGTTATTGTTCGAAATATAAAAAAATTTAATATAAATATATATAAAAAATTTATCATATTTTAAAAATAATTATATACTAAAAAAAGTTGACATATTTTAAAAATTAAATCTTATGAATTATAATGTACAATAAATTATTAGTAATAATATATTTATATACTATACTAGTAATATAGATATTATACATTTATATAATATAAGGTATATAATTAATATAATATATTATATATATTATATATTATTTATATATATCAATATATACAAACAATGGAATAAATAAAAAACCTTATTACCGCGGAAGCCCTAACCCTAACATCTCGAGTCTCGAAAGTGTTTGCCCTTTCCCTCTCACGCCGCTCTTTCTCCTCTCTCGAAAGCTTAGTTTCGGCTGCTCCTTCTTCTCTCAAGTTCGTGAAAAACTTCCTCTCGGTGATTGCGAGAACCCTCCTCCTATCAAAATCGCGAAAGCTTCTCTCAGTGAGAACCCTCGGTCTTCTTATCGCAAAATCGCGAAAAGTTTAATCTTAGTGAAAGCTTAGGGTTGATTTTCTGTGTTCGTTTTCTAATCTCTACTTCTATTTTTCTTTGATAAAGTGTATTTTTCCTCAGAGAGTCGGCGTTAGATCGACCACTCTCGGTATTCTTGCTTTGGTGTTCGGTTGCTCGATATTCTTGCTTGGTTGCTTATAAGGCTACCGAGTCGTCTACTTCGAGAATATTTTCTATAATATTTCATATTTATCTTCAGGTTTGCCTCTTAGCTTAAATTTTCAGAATTTTTTTAGGTTTATTTCATTTTTTTAGTGAAACCTAGGTTTTGAAGTTTTTGGAAGTGAAATCCAGATATATTTATCTTCATATTGACTGTAGATCTACTTTTTTTGCGAGAACTGAGCTTTATTTTGGATCTTGAGAGTGAAATCCAAATACATGATTGATGTTAATTATTTTGGCATTATGTTTTTCATTGGTATGTGATTGTGATTGAATGAAGGGACGAGAATGGGCCATGTAAATTTGTTTGAAAAGTAGTTTGATACCGTTCAGTATCATGATAAACTTTGATTGTTATCAGCTGTTAGGGTAATCCATAAGAAAGGCCATGTAAATTTTAGGGTGTTTTTATGGTATGTTTTTCTGTTTCTAGAACTCATTGTGCTTCTCCGCATATGAAGAGACTTCAATGAAGGTTAGTTTGTTGTATTACTACTAATACAAAACAAAGCATTACAAATGCTTTGTTATTATAACAACGTTTCGACAAATGACTTTTACTTTTAAATGATGGGAAATTAGTACAACGGATGAGCATGCATCATGACACTGCTTGAGTATGTGCATAATTTTGTTTTCTTTATTGAGTGCATCCAATCTTAACTACAACTTGTTATTGTAGGATATAACATTGCTTATGAGCGATATCTTATCCATTTTATGAGCATAGAAGCATTACTTTCAAACAATGTAGCCCTGATTTGCATTGGCTGTGAAAAATTTTTGACAAGCCTTATTAATCTTTCTTCTGTTAGAGACTTCTCAATAAGATAATTTGTGTTATCCACGTGATGTTTCAATTGTTCATATTAAACTTGCTATGTTGTTTTACACTGAAGGAACTTGGAGTGGTTTCTATTGTGCAATTTTTAAATTGAGGCTTATCATTTTATTGCAGCAAAAAAAAAGCTAATGGCAATAGATGGATTTGAGGGTGCCTCTAAGTATGAGTTATGTTTTAAGTTTTTTGGAGTTTAAGCTATCTTTCTTTCACACTTCAAATATCTTACAATCCAATTTGTGTTGTTTTTTAGAATAATGATTGTTATAATCATATGTGTTATGGAGCTTATGGTACTTCATTATTGATAATACGGAAACTTGTTACTAACAAGTTGTTAGTGAATAGATGATATTTATTTGGGAAATTTACTTTTATACCACACACTTATTATAAGGGATTAGATATGCAAATTGTATTATACTTTAAGAGTTAGAT
>NEWO01000444.1:32495-46320 GCA_003013225.1 Phalaenopsis aphrodite | reverse complement strand
TGCCTCAAGTTGCCTTTTTCTCCTCCCTGAAGCAAGATCCCCTCTAAGAAGCTCTAAAACACATTCTTATAGTAAGAACTACAGATTTGGCAAGCCAGTTTTCTTCCTCAAAAGTCATTCTTATTGCCAAAATTGGCATGGTCACACCATAATGCTGAAGGAGGCAATGTGGTCACACCCAACTGCGAAGTTGTCATACTGTAGTTCTGCTAAAGTTGGCGAGGACATGTCAGATCCGACGTGGTCATACCAGAGGTTTTCAGTAGGTGGCATGGTCGCACCGGTTCAGGTCACTTTTTCACAAGATTTTGTCATTCCAAATTGTTCGTATTAACACCTCCAACCTGTACAACAACAACAAAAGGCCTTTATCAAATGTAAATATGTGATAAATTATTGAAAATAATAGATGAAATTCAAGGAAATTTATATGTAAAATCATATAAAATTGACGCTTGTGAATATCTCCAAACATACTCTATTACTTGCTATGAAGTTATCACATAATTCAATTGGGATTCCATATAAATAACTGACACTCCTATAAGTTTCTAACTATTCAACATGATTATCAAGTATAAATAAAACAATTTAAATTTCATTGTAGTATTTATTATCATTAAGGATTAATAACTCAACCTCTGCTTAATTTCCTTCTTCCATCCCTAAGAACATTCCATATATGCTTAAATTAGTGTTATTTAAATCTCTTTTGCTAGCCTTGAATGTCTTTAAGTTGCTTTCAGAGGATTTAACCAAATTACTATTATTTAACTCTCTCCCTTGAAGATAACTTTAAAAGGAGTTTTCATTAAAGAATCATGGACAAATTTTATCACTTAAGTACCACTTAGGCACCCTACTATTTCTCCATTTCTTTTCTTAAATTTTTGTTATGCCAGCCTTAAGCTTCTTCTCAAGACTTTTTGCTTTTGGCTTTTTATTTTTTTTTCTTTTCTTTTTCTTTTTCTCATGAGAGTTACTATACCTAGTTAACAACTTTTGTTTGAACTTTAAAGAATGAAGTAGGGTAGTATTTCTTAAGCAACAAAACTTAACACTTGAAATTTTAATTTTCCCTCCTCAAGTTATCTTTTTGGTGAAAATTTAAGACACCATTAATTTTTCTAAAATGAACAAATGAAAATATTAAAACATCTTGGCTTGTTACTTAATATTTAAAATTTCCCTTTTAATAATCAATGGATTTCCTAAAGTTTAAAGTTGTTAAGTTCTGAATTCTTATTATTAACCTGTTAAAGTTAATATTTCCTAAAAGAAATTTATCTTCTTTTACTAAATTGTGATAAGTAGTTTTAAACAAATCAGAATTCTTAACAGGAAATACCAAATTAAATTTAATCATCCACTAAGTTTTGAGAGTTCTTTTTAGGTTCATAATAAGCTACAATATTTTTCCCCCAAAGTTGCTTTTTTCCAACATATGTAGAAGATGAAATAGTAGAAAGTAAAATAAAAAAAAGAAAGAAAAGTGTAGGGAAAAACAATGCTTGCATATTTACATTTATTTTAGAAAAGCGTGTCTGTAAAATTTGAATTAATGCACAAATTAGGAAATTGTTCCAAAATTAAGGGGTTCTAACTCATACCCCACTAGCACAGACAAACTACTCAGTAGAGAGACAAGACGAAAAACTATTCCAAATGAAAATTTAAAGAAATTTTCAAAGCAAATTTTAAAACACTTGTAGAAGGTTAAAAAATTGCTCAACCCATCAGATAACACTTAGGTTGTTTTCCAAGATAACACTTAGTTTAACGTCATAAGCCAGATGATGTCAAATCTACTACTAGGATGATTCTAACATCAGGATTTCCTTGGGACCTTTTTTCCTCCTCCTAAGCACAACCTTAAGCTATGTTCATTTACTTTAAAAAAATTGTTGCTTCTCTGGTCCTGAATGTCAACAACTTCAACTGGGCACACTTTGATTATAGTGAATGGTCCTGAATTCCCGAACTTTAATTTTCTAAGAAAAAAATTTTATTAAAAAATTATACAACAAAATCTCTTTCTAGGTTGAAATTCTTTCTATTCAGCTTATGTTCCTGCCACTTTTTTCATTTTCTACAAATAGATTTTTGCATCCTCATAAGTATTTTGTGTAATTTCTTCCAACTCATTCAACTGTATCAATCTTCTCTCTACCACATCTTTCAAGTTATCTCTCAATTCCTTAATTGTCTGGTAGGCCTTATTTTCCAATTCTACTAGAAGTGACAAGCTTTTCTAAAAATTATCCTATACCATGATGAACTTAGCAGTTTGAGACGTCCATATAGCTTCATTCCTATGTGACCATTCCTTTTTATTGGGATTAACTGTTTTCTCTAAGATCCTCTTGGTTTCTCTGTTTGAGACATTTGCTAACCCATTAGTCTGAGAATGGTAAGCAGTAGAAACTTTATCAGTTACCTCAAAATTAGCTACTAATGTTTTTTTTATAAAAATGAGCGCCTCCATCACTAATAATCAACCTAGGTGTTCCAAATAGGCTAAAAATATACTTCTTTAAAGTTTTCAAAACACTTTGAGTTTCACAATTAGGAAGTGCCACAACTTCAATCCAATTGGAGGCATAACCTACTGCTACCAAAATTTATGTTTTTCTTAAAGAAAATGTGAATGGTCTCGTGAAGTCTATTCCTTAAACATCAAAGATAGTCACTTCCAAATTCACATTTAAGGGCAATGCATCTCTCCTAGTAACATATTCATTCATATCCTTAAATAGAGTAGGCCAATAAAATCTACATTGCAAAATTATAGTGGTAGTTCTAAAACCTTCAAAATGCCCTCCAGATTCAAAATCTTGATAGTATCTAATAATGTCATCAGGCTCTTCCAGTGCTACACACCTCCTAAGAATCTGGTCATTACCTCTCCTAAAAAGATATGGATCATTGCAATAATAGAATCTAGTTTCTAAAAACAAATTCCATTTGCTGAAAGTAATTCACACCCTAAGGGACGATCCTACTAATAATAAATATTGTTATGTCAGCATACCACGAGGTGTGTTTCTCATATACGGAGAGGAGTTGCTCAGCCAGAAAAATCTCATTTAATTCAATTAAACTCTTGAGAATCCTACAACTTGAGCCTAGAAAAGTGACTAGTTTTCTGGTTCTTAGTGCCTTTTTTATCGTAAATCTCAATAGTAAGTTCTTGTATTACAAGGACCATCAGATCAAGTGAGGCTTGAAATCCTTCATAGATATTTGATAACTATATGATCAGTGTATATCTTAACTTGCGTGCCTATCAGGTAGAATCTAAACTTATTGCATGCAAACACTACATCTAAAAGTTTTTTCTTAGTAGTGGTGTAGTTCACTTGGACATCATTGATGATTCTACTAACATAGTATATTGCTTGAAAAATCTTCTCTTCTTTGGCCTAACACTGTTCCTATGAAATAATCATTTGTTTCACACATTAACTTAAATTGCATGGTCCAATGAGGTGTGATAATTATAGATGATGTGTTTAATATGGATCTTAGAGTCTCAAATACAATTAGACATGTCTTGTCAAAGTCAAGTGACCCATTTCTTTTGCAATAAGTGTCATAAGGGCTTGGTAATCTTGGAAATGTTCTTGATATATCTTTGATAGAATCTTGCATGCCCTAGAAAACTCCTAATCCCTTTTACCAACATGGGTGGTGGAAGTTTTTCAATTACCTAAATTTTGAAAAGATCTACCTCCATTCCTTTCTTAGAATCTTATGCTCCAGGATTATTCCTTCATTCATCATGAACTTACACTTTTCCCAATTTAGTGCCAAATTTGTCTGCTCAAAATTTTGTAAGGCTTTAGCAAGATGCTTTAAACATGAGTCAAAAGAGTCTCCAAACACAAATAACTCATCCATGAAGATTTCAATCCCAGCCTTAATCAGTTTGGAGAAGCTAGACATCATGAAGCACTGAAAAGTGGCTAGCGCATTGCACAATCCAAAAGACATCCTACTAAATGCAAAGTTCCTGTAAGGGCTAGTGAATGTTTTCTTATCCTATTCTTGATGGGTGATGGGAATCTAACAATATCCTGAATAACCATTAAGAAAGCAATGGGAAGGGTGCTCTGCAAGTCTAACCAACATTTGATCCAGAAATGGTAAGAAAAAGTGATACTTTCTAGTGGTCGAGTTCAATTTTTCTATGGTTAAATCAAATCCTCCATATGGTGACAGTCTTAATGGTTATCAATTTGTTCCTCTCAATACTATCACCTTCACTCCCCCTTCTTGTGTACACAATGTATGGGACCAACCCAGGCACTATCTGAGATGGGGTAAATGACGTCTTACATCAAGCCATTTGAAATTTTCTTTTTTCACTACCTCTTTCATCATAGAGTTTAGTCTTCGTTATGAATAATCTTTAGGTCCATGTCCTTCTTCCATCAAAATCTTTTGGATGAAAAGGGAGGGCTTATACCTTTTATGTCAGTCATGATCCACCTAGAAGCTTTACTAAATGTCGTAAGCACCTTCAATAACTTTCACTCTTGCTCCTCACCAAGGGTTGCTGAAATAATCACTATCAAGGTTGAGGGTTCTCTTATGTAGGCATACTTGAGATGGCTAGGCAGGGCCTTCAAATCTAGCTCAAGAGCTTTCACATTGGATGACACAAGAGATTTGACATTGGTGGTGGTGTCTAAGAACTTAAAACTTTTCCTAATTCCTCCCTAAGGGTTTAAGTTTTATCCTCAATCTCACTTGGCTCTACTTGGTACTCATCCAAGTTATTCAATAATTGTTCATCCACTAGTTGTTCCACTATGTCAATCTTATGCCAATGATATTAACAAGGGCCATGGGGGAAACTCATTGACTTCATGATATCAAAAGTAGCTTCTTGATCATCACTCTAAAGGTCAACTTTCCATCTTGAACATCAAACACTTCCCCTCTTGTGGCTATAAAAGACCGACCAACAATTAATGTATTTACTTTTTTTCTTCCATATTGAGTACCACAAAATCAGTAGGGAATATGAACTTATCCACCTTTACTAGCACATTCTCACAAATTCTCATAGGGTATGCTAGGGATTGGTAAGCTAATTGTAAGGTCAGATTGGTTGCCGGCTCACCTATGTCAGTGCTCTTTACTTGCTAACATCGTATTTCAAATATGGTTATATATTGAAGGCATAATGATGATAACTTCCAATCTCCATAATGTTGACAATCGTCGACCACTTTTGACCATCATCGCTTCCTACCACTAACCACCATCCGCCGTCAGCCACTATCCACGACCTTCTTAGCCAAAATAAGTCAGTTTTTCCTTGTAAATAAATCTTTCTTGATGTTATATACTTGCAAATGCATTGTCTAGTGTAAAGTTATAACTTAGAGCTGAAAGATGGGGTCCAACTCCCAACTATGGTCTTCATAGCTGACTGTCGCTCTTTCAACCACCAATTACAACCTTTGTGATTAATTACTACTAAAGTTATTGCAATCACAATCTACGACCTATGTGGTTCAACTAATGATATTGCAGCTACAAATTATGACCTATATAACTAACAAGTACTATAAATTCAAAATTTTCCCTCTGTTGTCAAATGATGTTATTGCAATCACCAACAATGGCCTATGTGACTAACTAACATACTATGCTCATCAACTACAATCAATATGATAAACTACTATTGTTATCTTTCAACTGTGGTCAACTATTGTTATTGTAGTCATCAATTATAACATATATGTTAACTGACGATACAACGGTCACCAACAATGACATATGTGGGCAATTATTACTATTATTTCTTCCAATCCTGGACTTTGGGGCTAACTACTGCCACTGCAATGAGCAAATAAGGCCTTTGTAGCTGACTACTACAAACACAGGTTTTAATTACAGCCTCTCTGACCAATTGTCGCTATTATAGCCACTGATTATAGCATTTACGATCAACTATATTTGTTGTACTCTAATAGCAGCTATTATAGTTGAACTACTATTGTACATTTATAATATCAGCATTACAGTTCAATCATCCTTAATTCATAGGAAGGGTGAACTTATATACTTACAAACACAAAGTGAATTACTTTGACTCAGCTACACTTCAAGATTTTTTCCCTTTTCAGGATTTTTGCATGTAAAAATTCTTGGTATCTCTTCTTGCTACTTTATTGATACTTGTGTATGTTGGATCTTCATACACCACTACAATGTTACTTTATCAATCTACAGTTGTAAATTTTCCAGCACACAACAAATATTTGTATAAGACCTTATGTACATATTCATTTTTGAAAAATATCAAAAAAACCTTAAACTTATTTCACTATCATTTAACTTCAAATACCAAAATTTTTGATATATATATATACTGTCAAATAAGTGGTAGTTCTTTTTAAAATTGTATATAACAACATAATAAATGTCAGCATCTAAAACTTTTTAATATGGCATATTTTAGCTTTTTTAATTTTCTTCGCCCTCCACCCTGCCAAATACAAACTTAATCTCTGCCTATCATCCAAGACATCACATAGATAGTCTGAGATCCAGATTAAATCCTTGAAGCAGCAATGCTGTTACCATAGATACATGTTAATTCCAATAGATAATCAATGATTAACGTGCATCAACTGGACCAATAAGTTGCCAATTGCAGTTACATACAGCCAAGGAGTAGTAATGATAAAGTGTCCTTCGGTTGATTGATAGGCATTCGACAATACGCTTAGGTTAACCATTTTCTAGTGATTCAACCACTTAATCATTGTCAGCAAATTTAGTTGGGAAAAGAAAATGAAAGCTTGGTACATCAAAGAAATGGATGGAGAACAAGTGGTTATAAAAGTAGCAGAGCCAGAAACTTTCAGAACATTGACAAATAATTTTTTTTTTTTTCAAAAACCACTTGTAATCACTATCACCTATTTGAAGTACTTCATATTTTAAATTCTAACTCCCTGAAATTTCTACAACCAAAAGAATTAAACATAAAAGATTTTATATACATATCCATATCTAATATTTACACAGATGTCGCTTGAATATGTTGATTCTGAGGCCTGGTAATTATTTTTACTTGTAAAGTTTAGATCCTTGTTCTTGCGAAGCAGAAATTTTGGAAAAAACAAATAAAACAGCCCATCAGTTGTGGTAACGCACGTAGAGCTAAATGTAGAATGTCAATCTAAATATGTCACCTTTTTTTTTTTCTTCCTTATCATTATTTTATTCTAAAGAACATATTTTAATATTTAAATTAATGGACGGCCCAACCTGGCCTGGCTTGTCCAGAAATATGAACACAGATTTTGAGACTTTTGGCGATTGGGTTCATTCGACGTTTCATGTTTTGAGATCGGCATCAAGCTCTCTTATGTTTGCTCTAAGGTTTGTTGTTCGATATTTTCTACTCCCAAGATTTATACTTTGGTATTTTGTTCCTTTTTATGTTTAGTTTCTTTAACTTTATTTGCCGACATTTTCTCATTTTAGGGTTCACATGTCTATTTGTTTTCCAGCTTAACGACGAAGAATAGATTGGTAGGAATCAAAATACAACCTACGATAGCTGGCGTGTCATGCAATAGTTGTCTTTTTGGTAAGTAAATCTGATGATATGTTTGCAAATGTGAAATAATCATTATTTTTTTAATTTTTTAATTGTCTTTTTTCCTAAATGAAGATTTTCTTTTTTTGGTTTCTAGTGCATGCTCCTAAAATATAACCTTGTTATAATGATTGTACTGATTTACCTCAACATAACCAATACAACACGGTTGTATTGAAGAGATGCAGCGATGTAAATATTGGTTAAAAATCTGAATAAAAAAAATTCTGACATTTCTATTGTACAACCATGTTGTATTAGTACAACCGGTACAACATAGTTGTATGGAAGTAAAACATGAATGTTGATTTTTGCTTAAAATCTGAATTAAAAAAAAAGGTAGATAGAATGATTGAATTAATTTTTTTATTTTTGCTATTGCTCTTACCTACAATTGTCTAATTATTCTCCATGTACAACCAATTTGTAATTACTATACTGAGGTAACTCATTACAACCGACACAAAATGTACAAGAATTTGCACGTTGTAACTGGCTAGAGGTATCATTAATTTCTGGCCCTTTTGATGGTAAACGTTTTGGCTATCTGAGTGGCTATGTCACCCTTTTGATGGTAATAATTTTTAGATATCATGTTTTTCAGCATGATCCTCGTTCTTTACATGCTAATGTATTATATTTCATTGTGTTGCAGGAATGGTTTTTGTGCATACTAATACCTCTTATAATGTGGTGTTCAAAGTCGGTGACAATGTGAAATAAGATCTGTAATGCTTTTATTTCAGAGCTGCCAGATGATCAAATAAAACCAATGTAAAATGCTATTTCATCTTTATAAAAATGAATATAGACAAAATAAATAATAAATTTATCTATTTTTTATAGGTTTATGATTATTTTTGGAATATGATTATGAGAGATTCAACATTAATTTCTGGCCCTTACAATGAACATTGCTCGCCATCAACCACCTCTTCTCCCTCGCCAAGAGATCGATAAATTCTACTTTTGAAATCTGCACTAGTGGCCACAAATGAAGCCACTAATAGCCATCCACATATTCCTTCAAACACTGAAAATTATAAATTGATTATGTATATTAAGCAAAGTTTTATAGCTTTTGAAGCCTCAATAAATAATAATCTCAGGCAGACTGAGATTCATTTGAGTAGCAAGAGCAAATAGATGTTTAGAATTTCTAATAGGGTTAGGTTTCGCCACTAGTCCTCTAGGATGGTTTATAGAAAAGTACTATGGATAGGTTCTAGGCTTTTAAGGAAGAAAGAACAGACCTCAACAAAAGTGAGGTCAACACAACCTAAACAGCTTTTCAAGCCGGTTTCTCATGGATTAGATTCGGAGCAAGGACCGTCGTACCAGTGGTTTGTACGTCAACCCCACTCCCCATCTCATGATGGAGTGACATCAAGTTAGACTACTTATCTGCTTTCTCTAGCCTTTGTTTCTCTTGGAACACTTGTTTAAACCACTTTTCTCCATCCAATCGACTCCCTCCTTCAGGTCGCTTTAGCTCTTTCCCACGATCGGACAGTTGTTATCCCCCAACTTTTTTTATTATGGGTTGAGCACTCTCTGATTTTTTTTCTTCATGACATCCTTATAAGGGGAGAATTTTTAAGTCTAAATACTTTCACCATGGACGCCTCATTTATAAATTACTTTTAGCTACTCTCCATAAATTTCTCTTGCTAACAACTAAATGAAGGACTGGAAATTTGAAAGGGGTGACGGAGAAGTGTTGATCTTGCTTTAATTAAAGACACTACTAATACAAAAATCTATGAAGTTCCATATTTCAAGGTACTTATAAAGTTAAAAAATAAGTTAACTTTTATATTTAATTATCTTATTCTTATTGCAAATATTGTTTTATACAAGTAAGAGAATCGGGGAACTGATTATGTACATCCAAAGTCTGACTACACAAATCTTGAGAAAATCCAACATGTCTCAATTATGAATTCCCAAGAACAAGTGTATTGGAAATGTCAAAAGATGAAAACACTAAGCATCGCTTTCTTCAGTCAGAAAACCTAGTCCACCGAATAGAATGATATAAAAATGAATGAGTAAAAGGCTCCTCATGTGAAGGGCGGTAGATTGTAACCAACTCCCTCACATTATTCTAGAATTCTTCCCAATTATGATGGAAAGGCATCTCACATAACACATTTCTAATTTTTTTAGAAGGCCCTTCATCAAATTATAGCTATCCCTCAAATTACAATGGTACGCCTTCTTCATGAAGGCCCCCATTAAGAGTCGACCGAATGTATGTTGGACGAGCAAAGGTTTTCAACCAACCAAATCACAAGATTAACAACTCATCAAATGCCCCTCCTCTTTAAACGGTTATGAATACAAAATAGTGTCAATGATACTTATGAATATGGGAGTCGGTTACAAATGTGAAAAGATGTAATAAAACTAAATTTACACTCTTAAAACTTGTGTTACTATGCATTTTTTTCCTCTATTATTCTCTCTCTTCGTTTCTTGCATCCGTACAACGTTCTATACCTTAAGAGCGATCCACAGGGCATATTTGGATTCAACAATAGGGAAAGGGTAGTAAGTATGAATATTTTCAACTAAACGAGCTTATCTTAGATGAAAGAAAGTTCAAAAGTATGTAAAGGCGGTCACTAAAGATGTCAAAATGTCAAAAGAAATATTGTTGTGAGCTACCTATACTTGTTATTAACATTCTTCCCTTTGTAGAGTAATAGTGTTGTGGTTGGAGATAACAAAAGTGCCCTAAAACTGCGCCTCTTATCTACTTAGTGCAAAAACATTGAAAAGCCCAAAGGGGAAAATCTCATGTAACATGCTCAAAACTAGAGAATCAGACACTAAAATGAAATACAAGCTTTACCATTATCTTATTTTTTTTGTACAAGCTCTTCACCTAACAAAATCACTTTGTTCTCTTCCCTTAGTTTTTGAGTCATCCTCTACAAGCTATGAAAAAAGAGAGAGCAAATCAATACACAAAAGTGCAGATTGTTGGAGAGTTATAAGAATTGATATACTTACTTGAAGAATAACAACGACCCAAGTTACCCAAAGAGTGGTTGGGATCCTTTGGGTGGTTGGGATCACTGTCAACTTTTTGTGTTTTTTAATTTCTTTTATTTTAGTTTTTGTTTTGATTTAAATAAAAATAATTTGATTTTTTATAATAATATTAGTTATTTTTTAAAACACTCGAACTAACTTTTATATATTTTGAGTATTTTTTTTAAATAATAAGATGCAAAAAAATACACTAAAAATAATAGTTTTTAAAATAAAACAAAAAAACAAAAATTAAAAAAGAGAGAACAGAAGATAAAACAAACCTTTAGGAGTCGTTTAGGATCACTTTTATTTTTATTTACTTTGTTTAGGTTTTCTTTTTTGAAACAAAACATGTTTGAAATATTTGATTAATATATAATTATTTTTAAAAATGCACAAAACATGTAAAATTGATTTCATTTTCTTCAACAAAAAAAAAATTGATTTGCTTTAAGAAATAATAAATAATACTACATAAGAACACACTGAATAAACATATTTTAAAAAAATGAAAAAAAAAACTAGAAAAAAAAGCAGATTTGACCCCAAACAAGCCATAAATTACTCAAAGTACATGTGTTATTTTAGTTTCACTCCTAATACATATAACCAAACAACCACATAAAATAAATCATGTCATTTAATGGAATAAAAAACTTTAAATAAGCACTTCATGAAACATGACATACGTATCTATATATTCTAAATAATTGTACATGTCTTATATGAACATATTAGCTTAAATTTGTTGCACATCCATACCCCATCATAGAATTTTCAATCTATTATGTGCTAAAATTTTCTCAACTACATTGAATTTGTATTTTATTTTAGCCATAGTACTTATAGTTCCTAAAATTCCTTTTGTTAGCCATACTACTTTTAAATCCAATCGTAATTTCAAATTAAATTTAGGGTCCGTTTGGGGCAGCTTATAAGTGCGGCAGACTTTTTCAAAACGCCGCTGTACCGTTTGGTTTGCGCGTTTCGCCAGCTTATCAAAAACTGCGTTTGAGTTCTTACACTAAATGTAGGCTGCGGGTTGACCTCTGCGGCCGGCCCGCGGGCCGCGTTTCAGGATAAGTAGTTTATCCTAAAACGCACAAGCTGCGCCGAACAAACCCTTAGATATTACTTTAAAAATGACAAAGTGTTAACAATTGTTATTAACAAATTGGAAATTGATTATGATTTTCTAAATTGATTGACGAGACGAATAATTGCTAAATTATGCATTATTTTATCCAGGATTTATCCTATGGCCTGATAATTTATGTCTGGATAAAACCGGAAACTCATTAATTTTTGGAGTTTTGGAAACACTTTCCCACTTTTGATCATCAATTATTCTTGCTTGCAAGGAGAGAGTGATTCCATGTCTATTTTGTGACCGTATCTTTGTTATAGCTAGAAATATAATTAATAGGAAAAATTTGTCTATAATGATTAAACTATGTGTTCCTACTCTATTTTTCAACAAATCTATGCAAAAAATGGATAGCAAATTTCATGTTGGTCTTCTTTAATACATGTACAACAAAAATGTGTTGGCACCAATCTCGAGATAATCTAATGGTCCAGGATCAAAAGTGATATATTGAGGATCCTTTTGCCCAAAAAACTATAAGATCTCAAAAATTTGATCGACCGAAGGCCAACCCAGCCTACCGAAGAGTTGCCAGACTGACCAAAACCACCCAAGACAACAGGGGAAAAGCATCTACTTCGATGACGACTAGACAAAGGTCTAGCACCTCCAACAATTTAACAAAATCAATGCAAAACTCTCTCAAAAACTCCCTCAAAATCCACCAGAAGATCGCCAAAGAACAATAATCAGGCAAGCTGACTGACCGCCCGAAAGTCGATCGACCACCCCACTCAAGAACTAACAAGTTTCTCAAAATGAAATCTAACTGATGCCCTGAAAAATGTCGGACGAAACAAACTCAACCAAAGACCTACCAAGCTAAAGGTCCAGGCATGAAAAAAGACACTAGTACACCATACAACCCCTCCAAAAGCAAGGATAAAACATATAATCATATATTTTGTCCCTCTAGCTCCAATAAATAAGGTGATCGGATCATGTATTATTGCCTTTTGGCTCTCGTTTCTAGACCCTTCTTTTGTAGAGAGTCTCTTTCCCCTTCTTTCTTGCAACCCTCAAATATAGTATATAGAAATGGTCGTAATAGCCCAAAAAAAACCTTATTTTGTCCCAGCTGGGGAAGTCAGAGTACATTCCTCCTCTCTCCCCCCTTTCGTCCTCTTCTCCCTGATTCCTATCAGTCAATTCCTTAGATACGTCTCACAGGACAAATATGAATTCAACAATATGATTTATCATGTATAGAAAAATTTTATAGTTATTCTTACAAGAAGTGTTCTCTAAACAAAATTTAAAAATTTTGAGATGTCGTAGGTGACAACGAACTCATTTTATAAATTTTACTCATCTTTTAATATTGAAAAAATATATTTTAATACTTCAAGTACTACAAATGTCCTGCAATAATAATCACTAGTATGGACATCTAAGTTGTGGCAATCCGATCTCTCTAATGAAGGCCCATAAAAATAATCATAACGGATAACATGAATAAATACATATTTGATTATATTGTGTAAATATATCTACATAATGATGAAGCTCATTATTTCATGGCCCCTTTTGCAAACTTTGGGTATGTTTGATTTAGCTGCTTCCATAATTCAACATTAAAAGGCCCATATGCACGTTAAACATATTTCATTGTAATGACAATTATGCTACCATATGCACTCAATGAACTAAGTGAAACAATATTAGCTTTATGTTCTTATAGTAAATGTGAAATACCGTCATTTTTTGAGGAATTTCATCAAAAGTCTTGTAGCCCATATTTTATTTTCTTTTATTTTTTGCATTATCATCACATAATAATCTCAGTGGTGGATTATATGATACATCACTTCCCACAATTAATTCTATAGCTTGTTAATTATTTCTCTTGGTTTCAGTGGATCATGCCCTTTAATTTTGCAACCCATTTTCCTTGCAATTAAAATATAATTCGGTGAGATATATTTTTTCCTATTAAAATTAGTGGGAAAATTTTTTTAATCTTGATTAATTTCCTAGATTTGTTACTATATCTTTACTATATATATATATAT
>NEWO01000444.1:14555-31905 GCA_003013225.1 Phalaenopsis aphrodite | reverse complement strand
TTATGGGAGTTGTCTCTTGGAATTGCTATTTTAATTGCATTCTTAATAAATATGGGTCAACAACATATAAATATATGCCGGATGATTTACACACGTACCACTCAATCCTTACGTGTTTACCTCGTGCATGTTCATCTTATCATTTGATAAATTTGTGTTACTAGAAAATGATTCCATATGTGTTAAAATGTTATGAGATTAATGAAAATATTCTCTAGGAGGATTCTAATATCAATAAATTGACCTAGATTTCTTTTTCTTATGTTTTGTACATAATCATGTAACTTAACCGTCATAAGAACCTTTTATTTTGACATGCAATAATGACAGACATTCTAGTTACAAGGAATAACTTATAAATAACTTTCCATCATAAAGTAATATATCAACAACACAGCGACATTAACAATGTTTGTAAGATTAACATAAAACAAAATTAAAATATATATAACATCACTAATATTATTATTAAACCCTAAACAAGCATAGAAAAGTTAATGATTAACATGTCAATATTATAAAATAAACTTATAAACAACAATTATAACAACTAATAATCAAAACTAGTCTAAATTTATAAGCATTCAATGGAAAAACATCAATATTAACAAAGAATATGAAATCATAAATTTATTCAAACAATCTAATAGTAGAATATTTATGATAAGAAAAATACTTCAACAAGTTTTTTAAATTTATGTATCCCATTGAATAAGTTAGTATCATATAAAACCAACATTGAGAAAGTTCAAAAGAGCCATTGCTTCGTAGCATCAACTTGTGCCATCCAAAAATATTTTGACTGGCCATTGTAAGGTTTGCCCCCAAAGTTAAAATTTACTTCCCGCCTTCAAGGTGGAATTATAACATTTCAAAAAGATAATTTATAATTTAAAGCCAACAATTGCATGAATTCGAGCACATTTTTCAATGACTAAAGGAATGCTTTTCCATATTTCTTAGAAACAACTTACCTCATGCTAAGGACAAAAGCTTCATTACAAGGAAGGGTAATCCCAAGGATTATTCTTCTTTGAAAGATACATTTAAGTTAGTTATTTCCTCTCACACAAATTATAGCAACCCAAATACCTTCTAAACCTCCCGCACCGTAGGCTACCCCTATTTTATTACCACCCTTTAGAAAATAATCTTCTAAACTTAGGCTCTTTCATTTCTCCCCATTTAAGATACCAAATATATCAAATCTGAAAGCAGAGAATAGAGAGAATTATCATTTATCTAAACAAGCTTGTTGACCAAATTGAAATTGTCTTATCTATTATTCTCCATGTAACTATGTACTTCAATATTGAAAATTCTTGACACCTACTATAGTACCAAAATTAATCAACCTCTGGTTAAGAGCCAAGCTAGATCGGGATTCTTACACCTACTATCATAAAAAAATTAATCACCCATCTGTGAAGCATCAAGCTAGATAGGGCCATTACTAATAAAGCACAAGTTAATACCTTCTGTGTATCATATGTCAATATTCATCTCCAACTAAATAATATTCATCAAAAAGTGGTTTTGATAGTTATTGGAAAATGAACGTGAAAAGTTACCTCTTAAAGCTTGCTAGAGATAATTCTCTGATAAGTAATGGGAAATTTTCAATCAAAAAGAGGTTTTTAGAGTTAAGAGAAACATGCCAACAACATAAGATTATCTCTTCACCCATAGAATCAACAGGGACAGAGGAATAGTTTAGAGTATATAATATTTACATTTTATCAAATCACATCTTAATACAGCCTTTATTATATAGATCGGGATTCTAAGTTGCAAAACCAAATCCTAATAATTTATGTAATAAAACTTGCATAGTTAAAATCGAATTAGCATCATATAAAACAAAATATGATAAATTGACAATAATTTCAACCGTCCTTCCAATTCCATCTCCATGGAGACCCCCAAGCTTGCTCCTGAAACGTGTTGTCAATCTTTCAACTTCGAGGATATAAAATTCTAAATTAGAGTCATATTCCTGAATTGACAAGTGCTTAAAGATAATGCAAGAAATCAACTTTCTCTCATATAAAATAAGTTATGACAAGTGCTTAAAGAGTCATATTCCTGAATTGATGGTATTTGCTGTTAGATTCCACTCTTTCCAGGTTCCATAATTAGCAACTCAAGGTGGTTGATTTTCATTAATGATGGTAAATTATCCATTTTATTCCGTGGCTGGTTGTTGTATTCATGAATGATGCATTTATAATAGTTCTGGTCGTTTATTTATTTATTTATTTTTTTTGGTTTCCATTTGGGACTTTAATTTATGACTAGGACTCATCAATGCTCATTTCATTTGCTGTCTACTATTTGGCGGAGCATTCTTCCATTCTTCCATTCCTGGCTAGAGATATACACTATTAGAGTTTTTTGGCGTTGTTAGAAATTCCTTCCTTCTTACTCATTCAATACCAGCTACCTTTATAAATAGGAGTCTCACCTCCTAGATAAGGAAAATAACTAAATAGGCTACAATTATTTCCTACTACATTACAAAACTAATTAAGCATTATTTTGTACAACTATCAAATAATATAAAGGAAAATAAATTCTGTATAAGAGGAAAGACAATAAATCCCGCAATTTAAATTAGATATTTCAACAACATGTACCGTGGTTTGTGGAAACCTATTAAGTTCATTGTTTTTTTATTTTTTGAGGTTATGCCAAAATATTGAAAGACTTTAGCAAGATTAATTGGAGTAGATGGTTACAGGATTTGAAAGTGAAATTTTTTTGTTGAATTTGTTCCATTTCTTCTAGACATTTACTATCATACTAGATATTTTTTTGTTGTTGTACAAAAAAAAAAAAAATTGACCACATGTATCTTAAGGAAATTCAACAATATTGGCTTATGAATACCTAAGGACAATATATCGGAATAGCTAGAAGATGAAAATGCTAAGAATCGTCTTCTCCGTTGGAGCCGATGGAATGGAAGCACAGCTGAATGACTGTACGACACCTAATCTTAGGGATAATCTTTCATAACAAGCTTTTCAGCCAATTCCAAAATTCTTCACAAAGATAGTCAAAGGGCACCCAACCGAACATCTTTTTGATTTTAAAAGAAGGACCCTTGTCTGAGGAGAGTTGCATGCCAAATTACAGTGATACATCATCAGTTTGATGGTCTAAGGACCTCTACTCAATTGAGCCGACTGATGGCATTTTTGCCATTGAATGTACATTGGTTGCCAAAGATTTTCATCCAACCAAACTACAAGGTTAAGAGATCATTAAGGGCCTCTTTTCAAGCAGTTATGAATATGAAACGGTGCCAATGACGGTTATTGATAGGATAGGATCCCATAGTTGGTTTCCTTAGAAGAGGTCCACATATTCAATATTTTAATAGGTGTGGTGATCATGGAATCATGTCATATACAATAAGAGAAGCACACCACAGAGAAGGAACTCATTCAGGAGAATCCTCAAACATAAAGTTTGTAAGGGAATTTGTGCAACAACAAATTTAAGAGCTCCAAGATGAAATGACGGGTTAGATGACCAAATTGACCCACACACAACTAGAGAGAAGCACAAAAGTTTTTAGGGACATAAATCTTAAGAAGAAGAATCCAAACGTCAGTGCCACTAAATGAATCAAGGGGCAAAAATAAGTGAAGACTCCCACCAGTATAATATTGGGTCTACACAGTTGGTCATACAATATTTTGAGTGACTGGAGGTATACTGCCAGCAAGAGAATGTGTTCTCCTAGCATATCTCTGATGTTGAGCCACCACAGAAGTTCAAGCTTTCTCCTCTTAAATTATACACAGATAAAAGCAATCTGGCTGACCACATAGTTTATTTTGAGTCGTTCGTTTGCCTTCTGAAAATCTCTAACGTAAAGAAATATCGGTTTTTCTATATCACACTGAGGTTTTGGCCCTCAGGTTGTTTAATGATCTCCCGACATAAGCTATCACCTCATTCGATGAGTTCAAGAAAATGTTCACAGTGCAAATCGCTAGCGCCCAAAATCCCCATATGAACTTGCAGGACATGTAGCATGTCAATCGAGGCTTGAAAAAAAATCTTCATTCATATGTTTTAGCTTCAGAAAGAAATGCTAGAAGTACAGGATTTGGATCTCATGGTAGTATAAGTCGCTCTGACCCAGGGGCTGAGAAGCAAACGATTCAAGTATTTTGTAGGCTTACGACAACTATCAACCTAGCAAAACTCTTCTTTGTTAGATAACAAACATATCACGATAGAGGAGTATATTCACTTTCCTTACCATAAAGATCACCTTAGCATAAAGGTCAATAATTTGACCATCGCTAGTAGAAGAAGGCCTCATGAGATGATGGGTGGAGGCCAAAGAAAGTCCCACAACTCAAACATTAAGATAGTCAACCACCTCGTGAAGATAGAAAAGCAAATAGCTAAAATTATCAAAAAGGATAGAGTCAATCGAACAAACAATCATCGAGTGACCGAGAAACATTGAAACCCACTTAATTAATGTTTTCAATTGTGGAGTTAGTGGAAGCCATTTAAGATAAGGAATACTTCAAAAATTCTTCATTGATGAGAACAATAGCTTTGCTCCATAATACAAAAACATTTTATAAATAGCAAAAGGACCATGGTGACGCAGACTCCTTCAAAACCTAGTTAAAGAGTTGATCTTGGTAGGGAAACATTTCATGGCCTCAGATGCATTGACTCAAAGGCAGGAGAAAGCCTCAATAAAAGATGACTCTGACAAAATAGTTCGAGCTAATGCCATTTACATTGCAAGGATAGGCCAACCATCCTAAGATGAGATTTTGTCAAGTGAACCGATCGTAAGAGGCTCTAGACAAGAGAACTTTATGCTGCTATCTTCGTCTGAAATGAAAGCCACATCCCCCAACTATTTTACTAAAGTGGATTTGTCTTGGAACGGAAATCCCTTCTACAATGATGTGATGGTCATGGTGATGGTTAATAACTATGAGATGGATAATATTTTGGTTTATACTGACAATTCAGAGAGTATCAATCTTTAATAAGATGCATCTATCGATCAATGAGTTTGTGGCACCTATTGGACCACTCTATGGGTTCTTTGGCAAATGAAAGAAAGCCGTAAGAATAATTGGGCTATGAGTCACCTAAGGGAAAGGTGACAGCTAGTTCACTCATATGGATGATTTTTTGGTGATTGACATGCCACCCACTTATAATGTGATATTGTGTCGATCACTCCTGAGTGGCATTAAAGTCGTGATCTCCACCTACCACATTGCAATAAAGTTACCAAGTGACGAAGAAAAAGTTGTTTGAAGCAATTTCGAGCAGTCTCGAACGTGATGCCTTTAGACAATTGGCAATGTGGAACAATAGTTATTCAACATTCAGAACTAGCAAAAGGGTGACCTTTAAACAAACCAAATCATTACAAAAGTTCTAACTATTGATGTTGAGTCCAACAATTTTTTTCTAATCACTAAAAATTCTAGTGCATGATACAAAGATTTGCTAATCCACACTCTCCAAGAAAATTAGGAGATTTTTGTATGGTTGACCACTGAAATGACATACATTCTGATCAATGTAGTATGCCACCAACTAAACGTCAATCCAAAAGCCTGTTCAATGGAGCAGAAGATGATGAAAATCGTCCATGGTTTTGGCTGGACCAATCCACGAAGAAGTTTAGAAGCTCAAAGAGGCGGGCTACAATAAAGAGGTACAATACACAGCTTGAATTTTCAACATGGTCATGGTTTCAACAACCTGAACTTTGTCTTTCTAAAGGAAAACTGCCTCCTTTTGAGGATAAATGCTTTGATGGATTCGTCAATCAACCATTCAATAATGAACTTCCTAGATATTATTTTCAGCTGCCATCAAATTAAGGTGCGTCTAAATAATGCATAGAAGATAACATTTATTACAACTGGAGGCTTGTGTTATTATAGTATATTGGGGCTACCTACAAGCCTTTAATGGATGTAACCTTTTTAAATATAAAAGGAAAAATTACTAAAGTTTATGTGGATGATGCCCTGGTTAAGTTTTAGTCGACCGAACACTATATTAATGATTTGACAAAAAAAATTTGAATGCTCAAAATATATAACATGAAACTCAATCCACTAAAATGTACATTTGAAGCTTTGACCAAAATTCCTCAGATACCTCATTATATCTGAATAAAAGCCAACCCGTAGAAAGTGAAAGCACTATTGAATATGCCCTCTAATCAAAATGCTAAGGAGGAGCAAATGCTGACCAACCAATAAACAGTGTTCAGTCGGTTCATTCTGATGTCGGGTGGAAAACGTGCAATATTCTTCAAAACACTAAGGAAAGTCCGAAGTGCTTTGAATGGTATGTGAGCAAGCATTCCAAATCCTAAAGAAATTGCTAGCTTAACCACAACTAATGAAAAGCATAAATATTAGGGAACAACTCTCTTTATTTTTTGGAGTTGGGCTTAGAGTCATCAGTACAGTCTTAGTTCAGCAGAAGCTAAGAAAATAATTCTCAATCTACTAAATTAGTCGGGTTCTTAGAGAAATAGAGATCAAGTACACTATCGTGAAAAAGCTAATTTTTTATTAAATTTTCTCTACTACCAGTCTTCGACCATATTTCAAGATGCATCTAATCTAGGTATTCACTGACAATCCTCCAAAATTTGAGTTTACTCGGCTAGAACATTCATGTTGTTTCTTGAAGTGGGTTTTGGATCTCAACAAGTATGATATCACCTAAATCCTTTGGGTGGTGATTAAAGCTCAAGTTACAACAAACTCTATGGCAGATTTCTCTGAAAAGGGAAAATCGAGTGAACAAACTAACCCTAACAACAAAACCTATACCTTTCACATTGATGGTACCTCAATTTAAGCAAGATAATAAAAAAGACAGGCACTGAGTAGTCCAATCTGAAAGAATCTTTATCATTTCTTCTACATTGATTTCAAGTTTACCAATAACCAGTTGGAGTATAAAGTACTAATAGTTTCGCTACATCTAGCTTACAAAAAGGGCGTTCAATATCTTCTAATGATGTCAGATTCACAACTGGCTATAGATTAAGTTAATGGAGAATTAAAGGTCAGAAATGAAATGATGGCCAAATATTTGAACAATGTCACATAAAAAATATGGAAGTTTATGAAATTCAAGATAGGACACATCAGTCAAGAAGAAAAATAAGAGTCAGATCATCTATCCAAGAGCATGTGTTAATATAAACGGACACATTAGAAGCTTCTCAGTCCATTCATTGAGGAACCAAAGGATATGGCAGTAGAAGCAGAGAGCACAAGGATTTGGAAAGATCCATACATCGAATATTTAAAAATTAGAAAGATGACAACGTAAATAATTAATCCAAGGAAATCTAAGTTTAATGCCACATAATATTTTATGATCGAAGATAAAATTTTCCTAAGATCAACCAATTCACTACTCTTAAGGTACGTTAAGGAAAATGAGGCAAAAGAAATCCTTCTAGAAATACACTCTGGCAAATGTGGTAGTCATTCTCAAGGAAAAAGTTTAACATATTATCTTCAGTGGCAAGGCTACATCTGACAAACCCCTCATGAAAGATGCTGAGGAGTTTCTAGGAAATGTGAGCAGTGTCAGAAGTATGCTGCTTTATAGCAAGAGCCTTCTCATAAACTGCAGTTGATTATCTGTTCCCACCTTTCTCCATCCTAGGACATGACCTCCTAGTGCAATTTCTCCTTCAAAAAGCCAACGCAAATTCCTTTTAGTTGTCGTGGACTTTTTTTTAAAGTGGATTGAAGCAAAGGCCATCACTTAGATTATCAAAGATGTCATTCAAAACTTCATTTGGAAAGACATTATTAGTCAGTATGGCATCCTTTTGGTCATTATCATAAATAATGAAATGCAATTCACTGATCAAGAGAAAAATGATTTTTGCCAAAGCCAAGGAATGAACCTGAAATTCACATATATACACATCTAGGTTGAATGGATAAGCAAAGGCTACCAAAAAGATAATTTTAAATCTACTAAGGAAGAAAGTCAAGGAGCAAAAAGAAACTAAGCATAATTACTTCCATCAGGCTTATTGGTCCTTTGAATGAACCGTCATCACTAACTAGACAAACCCCTTACATTCTTTCTCAATGGATGAATGTACATTTGACAGTAGGGTATAACCACCATATTGAGAGGGTTATTACAACCACCATGTTTTATGAGGAAAATTTTGCCGACTGGTAGAAGTTGAATGATGAAGAGGTAAAGTTTTTTACCTCACTTTCAGTTAACCCTTCATTCACACAGAAAACAAACCCAAAAGAAACTCAAATCTAAAACATGTTCAAATTAAGCTGAGAACGTTGAAATCAAATAATATTAAGTTCATTTGAGCTTTCATCAAGAACTTTAATTTTTGAGAGGTGTGACCCACACTTGGGTCCCAACTGCCTCACTTTAAAGACAATGTAAGCAAGATGAACCCTTCCTTTGAAATCCTTGGTTTTTCTGCCAAGGTTGTCTTTTTGGTTGGGATCATGCACCACAAGCTCAGTGGGCATGCAAACACTTGTGATTGTGCATGCACACTCGTGCACACACACACTACTACATGCAAACACACCCATGTGCCTACCCTTAGACAAGTGTGAATATGCTGGTTTTAGCATGGCCAACCCCAAATGTTTCCACGTATAGCCACGTCTGAATGTTTCTGGGCATGTTCAAGCTTGAGGCTTGCATGGCCACGCCCCACCCATGCTACCATTCTTTGGCTCTCTTCCTCATATCTTGCTGCAAATCAATGCATTGCATCACTATCATTAATCAGTGGGAGATCCAAATTTCAAGGGAAGATTGCTCTTCGATATCTATCTCAATTGACAATCATCAGGGTCAATCCATGGAAGGCAACCACTCTTTCCACCAACTCTTTCACTCCTAACCACCTTTAAATATGCTTCTGAATCTCCTTTTTAAAGAGGTTTAAGAGGCTTATCTCTCTACCTCTCCCCTTTCTTCTTCTAGTGATCTTCTGCGACGCTCTTGTGGTCCTCCTCTCTAATAAATCTCTCCTTCTCACTTTTGTTTTCCACTTGACTTATTTTGGTTTAGTTTCATTAAATTACACAATTTTGGATTAGAATTGGGTTTTTGTTTGATTTGGGTTTACCCGAACCAAATTTAACCCATTCTAAACCGAACCCATCTTAACCCAAGATGACCTAGCTTGGTCCAACCAAACCTAACCCAATCCTGCTTAACCAAACCTGATCCGAACCAGCTTAGCCTGAATGGTCCCAACCTAGCTTAACCCAACCTAACCCAACTTAACCCAGCCTAGCTTAACCCAACTGACCTACCCCAACTTGATCTTACCTTTCCCAAAGTAGACCAAATCCAACCAAACTCAATCTAACCTAACACAACCTAATTCAACCCGACTCTCCCAAATTTACTTGAACTGGAATCAAACCAAAACAAGAGTGAACCAAACCCAAACTAAACTGAATCAAACATAAACTAAACAAAACAAAAAAAAAAAACTTAATTGAACCTGAACCTTATCAAACTTGATTTGAGTTGACCTTGTTTAAAAACCTTAGCTCACTTCCAGCATAAGTTTCACCCAATCTAAGTCATGTTTTTGTTTGTATTGATACATGTCATTCATGTGTAATATTCTATGTGTATTGAATTAGAATTCATGGTCTTTTTATAATAATATATGCCATGTTTTGTTATATTCACATAAGAAACAAATAAAAATTAAAAAACTTGATAAAAGAAAAGGAGGAGGGGAACTTCTCACATGCTTGTTCTCCATAAAAATATTTAAAAATACAGCTGATACACCTAAAATATATAGTATTTTTATACTCATTTTTATACCTATTTTTTAGATATTACGCTTAATGAAAGATATTTGTGTGTTTTTCTTTCAAGTACAATAAAATGGATGAAAAATGATAAAAGGAGTGAAAAGGGGTCAAATTTGTAGCAAAAATGAAGAAAGGTCCAAAAACGAACTGGGGCGCCTAAGCGCCCAGAATTGGTGCCTAAGCGCCAGAGGAGTAGCGCCTAAGCGCCAGGTACCCCGCGCTTAATTGCCAGAAGTAGTTATAAGATGAATTATTTTATTTGAATGTATTTTTGAAGAGGTTTTTGAAGCAACCCTTGGTAAAAATGTGAGAAATAGCCCATGGACACGAAAATTTATTCAATTGGCTTTTGAGGAGGAAACCTCTAGAAGATTCATTGAATGGAGACACATTTTTGAAGAGACACCAAGACACCCCTTGGATTTTTATAAGAAAAGACTTAAATTTTCTAAGAGAGGAGGCCAGCCGCCACCCATCAAATTTACAGCCATCATCCATCTAGGTCGTCGCCACCACAGTCCACTTTTCTTTTTTATTTTGAGTGTTGTATTATGGGTAAAGGAAGAGAATTCAAGGGAACTTCAAGACATATGGTGGAGAGGATTTGAAATAAGTGTTTATCTTTGTGCTTACACTTGATTTTAATTTAGATTTCTTGTTTGTGTGCATGATTTCTACTTTTAAACTCATGTGTGGTTGTGTTTGCTCCATGGATTTTGAGTAGTTTTCTTTAATGTTTTCCTTAAAATGATAAGTGATTAAGTGTTGAAAGGAAGTTCTACGAAGTATTAGTCTTCAATGTTGGAAGAAGTTGTGATGATTTGAAAACTTGCACTTCATTTACTTCTTGATTTAGCCAATTAAGATGTTAATACCTGTTGTGAGAACATGTAAGATCCGAGATGATATTGTCTTAGTCAACAAATGGTTAGAATGATATATTGAATTCATGGATAAGAATGTAGCTCATGGGGTTGAGTGCAAATAAATAGGGAAATAAACTTTTCACGGGTGTAGAGTTAGAGGACTTTAGAGTGAAAGGCTAAAGCCCCTAATTTGATTTATGGTTTTAGTTTTTGATACGAAATGTTAGCCCCAGGTGAAGGAAGAAGAGGGAACTCTAGAGTGAGAACTAGTATCTTCCATGTCTAGTGGGTCTTCAAGACTATTCAAACTATAAATTAGTCAATGTTCTTTATAGCATCTCTAGTAAGGGTACAGAATATTATTGCTCCTATTTGACACAACACATTTAGAATACTTCCACAATAGAGTTTCCCTACTTATTATTGATTCATGATAAGGGAAAATATATTTTTATTTGTATCGCCTTCATCTTGCAAGTATTTAGTTAAGTTAATTAATTTCTTACTTTTTTCATAAACCAAAAATTATAAAAAGAATCGAATTTGCATTCTTATTTTAGCATCTTAAGTTTAAGTAAGAATACTTTGCTAAGTAGATTTTTGTTATCTAAAAGTTATAAATTCCTAAAAGCCTATAGCTATTTTCCCTATGGGTTCGATATTCAGGGCTTAATAAAAAAGTCATATATTACTTGATAACAATACGTAGATTTGCGTAGTATCCTATATTTAAAACAATAATTGTATTCTTATTTGTTTCATAGTGGAAAACTTACCTAGCTTTTGCTTTGGATCAAGTTTCTAACTTTGTTGCAAATTAAGAATAATTATTAAAAAAATTAAGCAATCAGGATCAAGATTTTGGCGCCGTTGTCGGGGATTAAAACCTTCAAGTAGTGGTGTCAAATTCATAAATCCTTATATATAAAAATTCGAGATCAAGTTTTTGGCGCCGTCCCCGGGGATTAAGATCTTCCAGTAGTGGTATCAACTTCATAAATCCTTTTATATAAAAAAATAGGGATCAAGTTTTTGGAGCTGTTGCCGGGGAATATAAGAAAAATACGAAAAATAATAAAATATTTCAAAAGAAGTTTTTAGAATACAAAATTTCTATTTTTACAAAGTCTTATTTAAACTTTAAGATTTATTTTAGGAATATTGTAGTGTCGTTTTTATAAAAAGTTATTATTTGTGTGTTTTTATTTTTATTTTTATTTTATGTGTTTAATAGTAAGGTATACGTAGTTCAGGTTTCATAGGACTTATGCCTTACCATTTTAAATTAGAAAGAACTATTAGAAAAATTAAAAAAATTAAAAATTACTGAAAAATTTCAAGAAATGACAAATCAAAATAATCAAAATGTTGAAGAGTTTAGACCTTTAAGAGATTCTGCAAACCCTACAGTAGATGAACTTCATTGTAGTATTTAAAAATCTGTTGTAGTGGCTAATTCATTTGAACCTAAACCTGCTATTATCCAAATGATATCAAATAATCAGTTTGGGGGAGCACCAACTGAAGATCCAAATTTACATTTTGCCAATTTTCTAGAATTGTGTGTTACACGTAAATATGATGGTGTATCAGATGATACTATAAGACTTAGATTACTTCCTTTTGTCACTAAGGGATAAGGCTAAGATATGGTTACATTTGTTATCACATGGATCTATCAAAACTTGGAGTGATTTAGCACATAAATTCATTGCTAATTATTTTCCAACTTAGAATTGATATTACATCTTTTTGTCAGTTTGAATGAAAATCTATTTATGAAGCATGGGAACGATTTAAAGAACTCTTAACAAAGTGTCTGCACCATGATATCTAGATTGGTTAATAATTCAAACTTTTAATAATGGATTAGCTCGATCACTTAGATCTATTATCGATGTCGCTACTGATGGTTCATTGATGTTAAAACCACTTCATGACGCTTATGCTTTATTTGAAGAGATGGCTACAAATAATTTTCAATGGCTTTATTAAAGGTTAAATCTTAAGAAAGTAGCCAATATTCACGAAACTGATGGTTTTGCCATGCTAGCAAATCAAGTTGCAGCAATTTCAAGGAAGTTAGACCAATTTGGAATGAATTTTTTTCAACCAATTCCCATGATTGAAGAGAATTCATTAAGCTAAATGATAGAGTCTTAAGCATCATTAGAGACTTTAAATTCTATAAACAATAAGCAGAATAACACATATTCAAACTATTATAACCAAGGTTGGAAAACCATCCCAACTTTAACTAGAACAAAACTTCAGGTGGTAATAATCAGCAATGGGGGAGCAATCAAGTAAGCCCATTGGGAAACAGTAACAACCAAGGGAATAGTAATTATAGACCTACTTATCCTCTAGGTTTTAACAATAAACCACAATTTAAGGAGAAGAAATTGTCTATAGAAGAAGTGGTGTAACAAATGAGAAATCAGTTACAAAGTCAAGGAGCTATAATTAGACATATTGAGAATCAATTAGGAAAAATAGAAAATTCATTAAGTAATAAATCTCAATGAACACTTCCTAGTAATAAAAAAATAAATTTGAAATACCAGAATAAAGAGCAAGTAAAAGCTGTTCAACTTAGAAGTGGAAGAGAATTTTAAGGTAGAAATCAAAAAGAGACTGAAGTAGAGAGAAAAGAGAATGAAGAACCAAAAGTGAATGCTCCAAAAGGTTAAGAGAGACATATTTATCCACTTAAAATTGATTTAGAAAAATTACTTCCTCCATTCCCTCATATGCTTTGACAACAAATGTTGGATAAGCAATTTTCAAAAAATTTGGAAAAGCTTTAGGTGATTTAAGAGCAACCATCAACCTTATGCCATTATCAATATTTAAAAGGTTGAGATTAGGAGAAACCCTACTACTATAACTCTTCAGTTAGCAGATCGATCAATAACCTATCCTAAGGGAGTTATAAAAGATGTCCTAGTGAAAGTGGATCATTTTATCTTTCCTGTTAATTTCATTGTGTTAGATATGGAGGAAGATAAGGAGATACCTATAATTTTAGGGAGAAATTTCCTAGCCACAGGAAGAGCAATAATAGAAGTGCAAAAATGAGAATTAACTATGCACGTCAATGATTAAACATCTACATTTAATTTTTTAAAATCAATGAAATACCCTGTAAAATATAAAGATGATGAATGTTATAGAATGGATCTTATAAGATACTTAAGTGAATGACATTTCAAAACAACTTATGAAGAGAAATTTGAGATAAAAGAGTTGGAACATGAGCAAGAAGAGGAATTGGATCAATATGAAGATTTATATAAGAAAAACTCAAAGTATGTTTGGGAAAGTTTTAAAGTTTTGGGCACAACAGAAAAAGATACNAAAAATTAAAAATTACTGAAAAATTTCAAGAAATGACAAATCAAAATAATCAAAATGTTGAAGAGTTTAGACCTTTAAGAGATTATGCAAACCCTACAGTAGATGAACTTCATTGTAGTATTTAAAAATCTGTTGTAGTGGCTAATTCATTTGAACCTAAACCTGCTATTATCCAAATGATATCAAATAATCAGTTCGGGGGAGCACCAACTGAAGATCCAAATTTACATTTTGCCAATTTTCTAGAATTGTGTGTTACACGTAAATATGATGGTGTATCAGATGATACTATAAGAATTAGATTACTTCCTTTTGTCACTAAGGGATAAGGCTAAGATATGGTTACATTCGTTATCACATGGATCTATCAAAACTTGGAGTGATTTAGCACAGAAATTCATTGCTAATTATTTTCCAACTTAGAATTGATATTACATCTTTTTATCAGTTTGAATGAAAATCTATTTATGAAGCATGAGAACGATTTAAAGAAATCTTAACAAAGTGTCCGCACCATGATATCTAGATTGGTTAATAATTCAAACTTTTAATAATGGATTAGCTCGATCACTTAGATCTATTATCGATGCCGCTACTGATGGTTCATTGATGTCAAAACCACTTCATGACACTTATGCTTTATTTGAAGAGATGGCTACAAATAATTTTCAATGGCTTTATTAAAGGTTAAATCTTAAGAAAGTAGCCAATATTCACGAAACTGATGGTTTTGCCATGCTAGCAAATCAAGTTGCAGCAATTTCAAGGAAGTTAGACCAATTTGGAATGAATTTTTTTCAACCAATTCCCATGATTGAAGAGAATTCATTAAGCTAAATGATAGAGTCTTAAGCATCATTAGAGACTTTAAATTCTATAAACAATAAGCAGAATAATGCATATTCAAACTATTATAACCAAGGTTGGAAAACCATCCCAACTTTAATTGGAACAAAACATCAGGTGGTAATAATCAGCAATGGGGGAGCAATCAAGTAAGCCCATTGGGAAAAAGTAATAACCAAGGGAATAGTAATTATAGACCTACTTATCCTCCAGGTTTTAACAATAATCCACAATTTAAGGAGAAGAAATTGTCCATAGAAGAAATGGTGTAACAAATGAGAAATCAGTTACAAAGTCAAGGAGCTATAATTAGTCATATTGAGAATCAATTAGGACAAATAGAAAAATCATTAAGTAATAAATCCCAATGAACACTTCCTAGTAATAAAAAAATAAATTTGAAATACCAGAATAAAGAGCAAGTAAAAGCTGTTAAACTTAGAAGTGGAAGAGAATTTTAAGGTAGAAATCAAAAAGAGACTGAAGTAGAGAGAAAAGAGAATGAAGAACCAAAAGTGAACGCTCCAAAAGGTTAAGAGAGACTTATTTCTCCACTTAAAATTGATTTGGAAAAATTACTACCTCCATTTCCTCAGAGGCTTTGACAACATTTGTTAGATAAGCAATTTTCAAAAATTTTGGAAAAACTTTATGTGATTTAAGAGCAACCATCAACCTTATGCCATTATCAATATTTAAAAGGTTGAGATTAGGAGAAAAAAACCCCACTACTATAACTCTTCAGTTAGCAGATCGATCATTAACCTATCCTAAGGGAGTTATAGAAGATGTCCTAGTGAAAGTGGATCAATGTCCTAGTGAAAGTGGATCATTTTATCTTTCCTGTTAATTTCATTGTGTTAGATATAGAGGAAGATAAGGAGATACCTATCATTTTAGGGGGACATTTCCTAGCCACAGGAAGAACAATAATAGATATGCAAAAATGAGAATTAACTATGCATGTCAATGATCAAACATCTACATTTAACTTTTTAAAATCAATGAAATACCCTGTAAAATATAAAGATGATGAATGTTATAGAATGGATCTTATAAGATACTTAAGTGAATGACATTTCAAAACAACTTATGAAGAGAAATTTGAGATAAAAGAGTTGGAACATGAGCAAAAAGAGGAATTGGATCAATATGAAGATTTATATAAGAAAAACTCAAAGTATGTTTGGGAAAGTTTTAAAGTTTTGGGCACAACAGAAAAAGATACATATTTTTGTCCATCAATTGAAAAACCTCCTGTGATTGAGTTGAAGTTGCTTCCTAAACATTTGAAGTATGTCTTTTTAGGTGATTCATCTAAATTACATGTTATAATTTCCTCAAAAATAACTACAGAAGAAGAAGAGAGTTTGATGAAAACTTTAAAGAGTTATAAGAAAGTCTTTAAATGTAAAATAGCTGATCTAAAAGGAATCAGTCCTTCAATTTGTATGCATAGAATTCAAATGGAAGAGAACTACAAATCCAGGGCTGTTCCTCAAAGGAGATTGAATCCTATTATGAAAGAAGTTAAGAAAGAAATTCTAAAGTGGTTAAATATTGGAATTATCTACCATAGTTTACATAGTGCATGGGTTAGTCCAATTCATTGTGTTCCTAAGAAATGAGGAATGACTGTGACTTTAAATAAACATAATGAGTTAATACCAACAAGACAGGTCACAAGATGACAAATCTGCATTGATTATAGAAAATTAAATCTTGTCACTATAAAAGATCATTTTCCACTACCCTTTCAAGATCAAATACTAAATAAACTAGCTGGGCATAAATACTTTTATTTTCTGGATGGATAGACGAGTTATCACCAAATACAAATAGCTCCTGAGGATCAAGAGAAAACAACTTTTACCAGTCCTTATGTTATATCTGCTTTTAGAAGAATGCCCTTTAGTTAATGCACCTGCTACATTTCAAAGATGTGTAACAGCTATTTTTGTGATTTACTTGAGAAAGAGATTGAAGTTTTTATGGATGATTTTTTAGTGTTTGGAACTTTATTTGCATCATGTTTAGAGCATCTATCAAAAGTTTTTAAGCTCTGTGAAGAAACAAATTTAATCCTTAATTGAGAAAAATGCCAATTTATGGTTGTAGGAGGAATAGTTTTGGGACATCAAATTTTAGAAAATGGTATGGAAGTAGACCCTGCAAAAATTCAAGTAATCACTAATTTACCTCGCTTAACAAGTGTGAAGGAAAATAAGAGTTTTTTAGAACATGCTGGATACTGTAGGGTATATTAAAGACTTTTCAAAAATTGCTAAGCCTCTATGTCATTTACTTGAAAAAAATGTAATTTTTAATTTTGAAAAAGAGTGCCTAAAAGCTTTTGAATTATTAAAAGAAAAAATAGTCACTGTACCAATTATTATTTCACTA
>NEWO01000443.1:541213-580258 GCA_003013225.1 Phalaenopsis aphrodite | reverse complement strand
GATAATTCATTACTCTACCGCCGCGAATCTTCTAGCTCGCATCAGTTTGACACCATCTATGGGAACATTTCAATCCCCCATTGAAGTACTTACCCAACTTATTGCATTGCTATTGTACACAATATTCGTGACAACAGAGCATCCCACTCCAACACCCATCATTTTAAAGAGCAGTCAAGAAGCCAAGGGCGGCATGTTTCTTCATCTTCCTGCCCTGGAAGATGTTATCTTGCCAACGAAGGCGTTTTGAGTCCTTCTATGGATGACCAAATGCGTAGAATAGAGGAGTCTCAACCAGAGATCCTACAACTCCTACGCAATGGTTAACAACCGATAGCCACACTGATGAACGAAGTTCGTTTACCATTAACTCAATGACCTACGGGAAACACACTACTCGAAGGAACTCATACCGACTGATCCCTATTTTATATGACAGTATGATGTATGCAGTTATAATCTTAATTTTTCCTTACTTATATTTCTTGATTTGCAACGATTGTCAAAAACTTAACTTCGAAGCAAATAAGAATGCAATTATTATATTTAAATATAGGATACTACAGAAGAAATTAGATAACAAATTTTACTTTGTAAAATATTCTTACTCAAACTATAAATGTTGTAATAGGAATGAAAGTTCCATTTTTTTGTAATTTTTGATAATTGAAAGTAAAGTAAACAACTAACTAAACTTAACTAAATATTTGTAAGATAAAGGCAATATGAATAAAATATATTTTTCATTCTGTTGTGCCAAATAGGAATTATGTTGTGGAAGTATTCAAATTATGCTGTGCCAAATATGAGCAATAATATTTTTTACCCTTACTAGAGATGCTATAAAGAACATTGACTGATTTAAAGTTTGAATAGTCTTGAAGACAGGTTAGGTAGGGAAGATATTAGCTCTCACTCTAGAGTTCCCTCTTCTCCCTCCACCTGGAAGCTATCATCTCGTATTAAAACCTAAAACTATAAACCAAATTGGGGGCTTTAGCTTGTCACTCTAAAGTTTTCTAATTCTACACCCTTCAAAGTTTATTTCCCTATTTATTTGCACTAAATCATATGAATTACTTTCTCATCCATACAATCTCATTTGATTCTTACCATTATTTGATTGAGACAGTATCATCTCAGATCTTACATGTTTTCATAACAAATATTAACATCTTAATTGGCCAAGTGAAGAAATAAATGAAGTACAAGGTTTAAAATCATCACAACTTATTCTAACATTAAAGATTGATACTTCAAACAACTTTCATCCAATACTTAATCACTTATCATATTAAGGGAAAAAGATAAAAAAAATACTCAAAATTCATGGAAAAAACACAACCACACTTAAGTTTGAAAGTAAAAATCATGCAAACAAACAAAAAGTCTAAATTAAAACCAAATGTAGTCACAAAGATAAAAACTTATCTCAAATTCTCTCCACCAAGCTCTTAATGTTCATTTGAATCTCTTCTCTTCATTTTTCTTATAATACTCTCTACTCACACACTAGAACTCTCTTCTTCTTCTTTCTAAAAGTATCCTAATTAATCTAAGATAGAGGCGTCGGTGGTGTTTAGTGGGGGGTGACAACTTATGTGGGAAAGTTCTTTAATTCAATCCAAGTATCCTTTTATAATTTTCCAAAAGGTGTCTTGGTGTCTCTTCAAAATGTGTCCACATTCAATGAATCTTCCAAGAGTTCTCTCCTTTCAAAAGCCAATTAAACGTATTTTAGTGTTCACTAACTATTTCTCATGTTTTCACCAAGGGTTGCTTCAAACACCTCTTAAAATTTTTATCCAAATTCATTGAATCATTAAGTAACTACTTCTGGCGCTTAAGCACAAGGTACTTGGCATTTATGCGTGGCATTCTCGGTTTTACTGGCACTTAAGCGCCAGTTATGGGCGCTTAGGCGAGACAATTTTTTATCTCACCTTCTTCATTTTTGCTCCAAATTTGATCATTTTTCACTCCTTTCATGATTTTTCATCCATTTGATTGTACCTAAAAGAAAAATACACAAATACCTTCCATTAAAATGTAATATCTCAAAAATAGGTATAAAAATATGTACATAAAGACTATATATTTTAAGTGAATAAAAATCCCCCAAACTTAAAATATTACTTGTCCTCAAGTGACACTCCAATCTTTCAAAACCAAAATAAGTAGATTATGTAAATGAGTTTCGTTAGGATATTCTAAAATTTTTATTTAGAAATATAGTAGTCCAATTTAGAAAAAAACATTAGTATATGAGACCAACTTATAGTTTAGAAATTTTTAAAGTAAAGAAGTCTGAAAATATGAGCTCCTATCTAGTTCAAAAATATTTGCAAACTCTCCAAATATAGAGTTTAAGCATTTTATTCTCTCAACTTAAAAAAATTTATTAAGAATAATTTTATTTACTTTATTATATCCTTAATCTTAAGAGTTTCTCGAGTCTTATACTTTAAAAAGATTAGATATAGAACCAATTTTTGCTTGGGCACTAATCCTCAAGCTTCTCCTCTATTTTTCAACTTTCTTTTTCTTTTTATTTTTCTTTTTTTATTAATTTTTTCAGGTGAGGATTCTATATCTAGATATGTCTTTAATGATTTTGAATTCCACTCCTCCTTTCCTAAAGAAAAGTTATGATATAAATCTTTTACTTAAAAATATAATAATAGTTTTGAAAATTATTTTTAATAAAAAAAATTTAAGTAATGAAAATAAAAGTCTAACCCTTGTAAATTTTCAAAAATAAAATTTCTCATTCTAAAGAGAGCTACACAATATTTATCATTTCTACACTAAAAAATTTTAACGTTAAGTTTTTCTTCATTATTACAGGTTTCAACTAAATTTTGTTACTCATTTCTATATTCAAAATTTTACTCCTTTAATATAACTTCATATACGTAATCATATTTTTTCAAATCAAAATTAAATTTATTTTTAGTACTTTTGAGAACAAATAAACTTCAAGTTTTTAGAAAATTTTTCTTCCACTCAAACTTAAATTTTTAATAAGATAAAACATTTTAGCATTATACTTATATATAGGTAGAAATGAAAACTAAAAATAACATGCTTACAAGAATTTTTATATCATAAATATACAAGTACAAAAATTAAAAACATGAGTAAAAATTAATTGATCAAATTTTATTTTAACTTTAACATATAAAGATTCAGTAGACTTTATGCAGTGGAGGATAACATAAAAGAAAACAAACACAATAATAGAAATTTACAACTGCAACATAAAGAAAATACCTAGTAGTAAATTGAAAATTTTAAACCCACACTTCTTAAGTGAAAGTTAGTAATATTATAAACCTTCCTAAAATTAAGGATTAAGTTCCACACAAACTAACAAAATACACTATACAACATAGTTATCACAATTACTACCACAAAAATAAAATATAGCTACTCACAATAACATAAATACATCACAATAGTGTCTAACATAATAAAACATAAACAATAGTAGCAGTCTCAACAAGTACAACACAAAACAAATTAAAAGTACAATATAACTGTACCACATAAAGTTCATAATAAAAAAACTGAACTACTCAATTTAATCCTCTTCCTCGTCATCATCATCACTATCATTGCTGTCCTAAAAGGCAGTAGGCTCATATGATGGATATTGTGGATATGAAGAAAAAACTACACTTTCGTCACACCTCATAAGGTTTTCCAAAGATGAGTGAAATTTCTCCTCATAATCACTATGTCTTCTCATATAATCATCTATATGATCTACAAAATTCTCTAAATTTAATACTTTATTTGCAGTATAATTGATGTTATCTAACATCCTTTGCAATAAATGTGATAGTGAATGAGAACTAGAAGCCCGACCTTATGATTTGGATGCACGTGAGGTAGAAGCATTATAAGTAGAGGCACCTGAACTTCTAAAAAATCCTCCTCTCAAGCCAAAGATTGAATATTGTGAATAAGACTTCACATTAACACTTGTGATGGGCTTTAGAGGCTACAATATATCCTCTCAACTATCAAATCTAACACCTACCTGCTCATATAAGGAAAAGATCAAGGATGCGAATCCAAACCCGCAATAGTGGGAGAGATAGCCGAACTGATGATAGTCTAATAAATCAGAGAACCAATGTCAATCTACTTGAAGTGCTGAATGAAATAGTTCAAGATAGCTCTCTCTCAAGTAACTTTGCTGAGGTGGTTGGTTGGTAGTAGATGAGCAAAAATAAAGTAGTGTCACGCTTTTGAAGTGGCACCAAACTTTGACGCATAGAAGTTGACTTTTCTTTCATTTTTGATCTTCCCCAGTCCCCTTCCACAAATCAATGACGATATGATCTCATCCAACTCCTCCTCAGTCGAACTATAATTTGAATAAAAACACAACGTACTAGGGGGAAACTGGTAAAATAGATTTTTACCTCAAGGGAAAAAGGCAGTAATTTTCCTCGAACTGATCTTCTTCATTTTCTGGGAAAGTAGCGTAAAACTCCTGAAAAACAAAATCACATCCATAAAAGAAAAACAACAAAATCGTTCCCATTATCGGTGAATAATCAAATCTTCCATTTCTTCACATGGAATTTTAAAACATCTTTCAGGAATCAATTTTCTCGACTGCATTGCGTCGCTATATATGTCCTGAGCTTCCATGCTAACAAACTTGCTCGAATCGAAATGGGACTTCCCTTAACTCCTCTTCATTCTTGAGGCCATTTCTAAAAATCATATAAAATAAATCCTAAGTTCAAGACTAAATCACTAAACTCAACTTATAACAACTTAAACTATCATTTCTATGTATTTTTCATAAGTTTTTCTCAAATTTTCATCATGAATAGTGATTTTTGGTCAAATCCACAATGTCCTCAAAGTACATGGTGAAAATAAAAAATTTTTACATAGAAGTGAAGCTCTTACGTCAAGAAGATCAAATTTAGCAAATTTGGCTTGAATCTACCAAGAAATCTCTACTATAAACGAAGCCCTAACTCCTAAATCGCAAACTCAAACGAAGAAGACTACAACAAGGGGGTAAAAAATGACATTTTCAGATTTATTTTTCACCTTTAATCATTTGTGAACTGGTTTAAGTGAACCAGAGCTTAAGCGCGAATGATTCGATGCTTGAACACCTACCTCTCGGGTTGTCCACGTGGTCTGGGCGCTTAGGCGCCAGTGCACGAATTTTAATATTTTTGATTTTAAGTGAAATGCACATCTAGCCTAAGTCAATCACCCCTAAATGGTCCTATAAATTCTTAATAACTACTTTCTTCCCCTTCAACTCTCCTCTTTCTCAAAATTCACCAATATTAACTAATTCGATTCAACACAAAATTTTACAGACAAACAAACACTTATATTAATTCACAAACAAATACAAACATTTGTGATACATAATTTCTCAATCCAAAGATTCTTAGATAAGATAATTTATAAACACAAACATTAAGCAAAATTAACACTAAAAACACATAAAAAAACTTAACACCAACATTACAACACCTAAAACAAACAAACACTAAACTTAGAACTTAATTCCACTCTTCTTCCGGTGGAACAAATCTTGAACTTTCATTAGTTTCTCCTGGGGCATTTGGCATATAGATCTAATAGAACAGAAGGTGGTGAAGAACTCTAGTTGAGTCTTCTCCAATCCATTTGTTTTTTAAATACATAGCCTTGTTTGCTTCTTCTATAAAACTTGTGTGGCTAAATTGCATCTTAATTTGCCATCTAATATGCTCCAAATGTGCATTGACTTCATTCACTTTGCTTCAATTAAAGACATGTTAGCCTCAATCTTTGTGGTTTTCTCCGTTATTCATTCTATTTTAACGGCTAGAAAACCATTGCATAACTATTGCGCACTTTAACTAATGAAATTCTTCTTCATGGCTTCCTCCTTTTTTTTTCATACCAATCTCCAAAGAAGACATTTTCCTAAGATCTCACACTCTTCACTTAAATTTTAGGGTTAAAATTGAAGTGGGGTGATAATTCTCTTCATTCCCATCTATTTATAGGCTTTAGACCATGACTAAAACTACTAAACATGTTCTCAAACCACTAACCATCTGAAACTAAACCACGCTTAAATGTTCTAGAAATGTAATTTAGCACGTTTAGTTAACTGCCGCGCTTGAGTGCCAAATGTTGGAGCTTAAGCATCGGGCTAAATTTAGCACAGGTCAGCTTAACATCAAAATACTGATTCTAACATGTCTAAGCCATCTATTAAGGTCTTAGAATCATCACTAAATCACTATATATTCAAAATACTAGCACATTTTTCTTAATCAAACTCAACAACATAACATTAAAAATAGAAACACACAGATAACTATGGGTTGTTGATACACCTAAAATATATTGTATTTCTTTATGCAATTTTATACCTATTTTTAAGATATTACACTTTAATAGAAGGTATTTGTGTTTTTTTCTTTCATGTACAATCAAAAAGTTGAAAAATGCTGAAAGGAGTGAAAAAGGATCAAATTTAGAGCAAAAATAATGAAAAGATACAAAAGAGCTGTGGTGCCTAAGCGCCCAAAGCTGGTGCTTTAGTGCTAGCAATACAGAGAAGGCCGCGCCTAAGCACTAGGGACCTCACACTTAAGCTCTAGTGGCAATTATTTTATGGTTTAATGAATTTTGATAAATTTTGAAGAGCTTTTTGAGGCACCTATTGGTGAAAAACGGTGGTTATAACCACTAGGGATGAAAATATATTAAAAAAACTTTTGAAAGGAGGCAACTCTTGGAGAAATTCATCAAATATAGACACATTTTGAAGAGATACCAGGGCACCTCTTAGAAAACTATAAAAAAGGGAGTTGGAGTGGATTAAGGGCTCTTCTATTCTCTTCGTTGCTGCTCAAGGTAAACTCTTCTTTGTGTTTTAGGAGAGGCTTTTAGATGTTATTTGAATTTACCTTTTCCTTTTTTTTAGTTTTTATTTTTAGAGTTAAGAGTGTTGTAAGAGAAGAAGAGATTCAAAGGAACTTCAAGAGTTTGGTGGAGGATTTGAGATAAGTTTCTATCTTTTGTTACTACGTTCGGTTTTAATTTAAACTTCTTGTTAATTTGACAATGATTTCTACTTTTAATCTAGATTGTGGTTGTATTTTCTCCATGAATTCTGAGTAGTTTTCTTTTATCTTTTTTTCCTTAAAATGATAAGTAATTAAAGTTTTGGATGGAAGTTGCGGAAAGTGTTGATCTTTAAAGCCAGAATAAGTTGTGATGATTTAAATCCATGCACTTCATTTACTACTTGATTTTGCCCATTAAGTTGTTAAAATTTGTTTTAAGAACATGTAAGATCCGTGATGGTATGTTCTCGATTAACAATTAGTAAGAATCACATGAAATTGTATGGATGAGAATGTAATTCATATGATTGAGTGAAAATAAATAGAGAAATAAAATTTGAAGAGTGTAGAGTTAGAGGAATTTAGATTGACAGGCTAAAGCCCCTAACTTTGTTTATTGTCTTAGGTTTTGATACGAGATGTTAGCTCCTAGGTGAAGGGAGAAGAGGGAACTCTAGAGTGAGAACCGATATCTTCCCTACCTAACCGGTCTTCAAAACTATTCAAACTTTAAATTAACTATTGTTTTCTAGCATCTCTAGTAAGGGTAAAGAATAACACTGCTCCTATTTGACACAACATAATTTGAATACTTTCACAACATAATTCCTATATTTATTACTAATTAATGATAAGGAGAAAAATAATTTATATTTAGTGCTTTTATCTTACAAAAATTCAAGTTTTATTTAGTTAGTTGTTATTTTATTTTATTTTTAATTATAAAAAAATATTTAAAAAGAATTGAAATTTCATTCATAATATCTATAGTTTGAGTAAGTGTCTTTTTAAAAATAAAAGTTCACTATCTAATTCTAGTGTAAAGAGTTAAATCAATGGGTTCGACATTCGAGGCTTAATTAAAAAGTCATATATTACTTGATAACGATACGTATACTTGTGTAATATCCTAATATATAAATATAGAAGTTGAAATCTTAGTTTCTTTGGAGTCAAGTTTTTGGCGCATGTTGCAAATTAGGAAATATAAGTTAAAAATATAATCACATTCATTGTAATACAATTGCATATAGACAGTCAGGATCAAGTTTATGACATCATTATCAGGGATTGAAATTGAACTGTTTTGGATTGAATAAATAAATTTAAGGAAATTATTAGAAAGTAAAATTTCTATTTCTAGAAAGTCTTATTTAAACTTTAAGATTTATTATAGAAATATTGTAGAATTGTTTTTATATTAAATTTTTATTTTGTGTGTTTTATTTTATGTTGTTTTGTAATATTGTATAAGTAGTTCAGGTTCTGAAGGACTAGTACCCTACGATTCTAAATTAGAAAGAACTATTAGAAAAATTTAAAAATTAAAAATTATTGAAAAAAATAAAAAATTTCAAGAAATGGAAAATCAAAATAATCAAAATACTGAAGAATTTAGACTTTTATGAGATTATGCTAACCCTATGGTAGATGAACTTCAATGTAGTATTCAAAAAGCTCATGTAGTGGCTAATTCATTTGAATTTAAACCTGATATTATCCAAATGGTATCAAATAATCAGTTTGGGGGATCATTAACTGAAGATTCAAATTTACATCTTAGCAATTTTCTAGAATTCTGTGCTGCATTTAAATACGATGGTTTATCATATGATGCTATAAGACTTAGATTTTTTCATTTCCCACTGAGGGAGAAGGCTAAGATATGGTTACATTTGTTAGCACCTGGATCTATCAGAACTTAGGGTGATTTAGCACAAAAAATTACTTGTTAAATATTTTCCACCATAAAAAAAAACTACAAAGATTAGAAATTATATTACATCTTTTAGGCAATTTGAAGGGGAATTTATTTATGAAGCATGTGAATGATTTAAAGAACTCTTAAGAAAGTGTCTGCACCATACTATACCGGATTGGTTAATAATTCAAACTTTTTTATAATGAATTAGCTAGGTTTCTTAGATCTATTATCGATGTTGTTGTTCGTGGTTCATTGATGTCAAAACCATTTCATAAAGCTTATGCTTTAATTGAATAAATGGCTATCAATAACTTTCAATAGTCTTATGAGAGGGTAAATCTTAAGAAAGTGGCCAATGTTCATGAATCTGATGCTTTTTCCATGTTAGCAAATAAAGTTGTTGCAATTTCAAGGAAGTTAAACCAATTTGTAGTGAATTGTCCTCAAGCATCGTTAAAAACTTTGAATGTCATAAATAATAAGCCAAATAACCCATATTCAAATTATTATAACCTAGTTTGGAAGAACCATCCCAACTTTAACTGGAATAATACTTTGGGTTGTAATAATCAACAATGGGGGAGCAATCAAGTAAACCCATTGGGAAACTGAAACAATCAAGGGAATAATAGTAATGGATCCTCCAGGTTTTAACAGTAATCCACAATTTAAGGAAAAGAAGTTTTCTATAGAAGAAGTGGTGTTACAAATGGGAAATCAATTACAAAGTCAAGAAGCTACAATAAGAAATATTGAGAATCAACTTGGACAAATAACAAATTCATTAAGTAATAGATCCCAAGGAACACTACTTAGTAATACTGAACTAAACCCAAAAGATGAGAATAAAAAACAAGTAAAAGTCGTTCACATCCGAGACTATTTGGAGTAAGAATTATATGTTGCATTTTCTTGTAATAGTTTGTGAATGGATATAAGTGTTTGTTTGTGTGTAAAATTTGTGTTATTTTACTTTGAATCGAATTAGTGATATAGGAGAATTCGGAGAGAGAGGAGAGATAAAAGGGAAGAAAAGAGTTATTTAAGAGTTATGAGACCATGTAGGGGTGGTTGACTTAGGCTAGTAGTTCATTTTAATTAAAATAAAAAATATCAAAATTTGTGCACTGGCTCCTAAGCGCCACATCCTCGTGCTTAAGCACGGGACAACCCGAGAGGTAGGTGCCTAAGTGCCAAGCTAGTCATACTTAAGTACCGGTTCATCAAAACCGGTTTATGAACGGTTAAAAGTTAAAATTAACCCCTAAATCACCATTTTTGAACCTCGGCCTCGTCCCCTACCTTCAGATTTCACGATTTTGAGTTTAGGGCACACCCTATTTTGAAGATTTCTTGGTGATTTGAAGAAAGATTTTCTAGATTTGATCTTCTTGAGGTAAGAGCTTCATTTACATGTAAAGATTTTTTATTTTCACCATGTATTTTGAGCACATTATGGATCTACCCAAAAATCACTATTCATGGTGAAAATTTGAGCAAAATCTATGGAAAATACATTGAAATGGTAATTTAAGCATATAAAAGTTAAGTTTAGTAGTTTAATCTTGATTTTTGGATTTATTTTGGAATTTTATGGAACTTTTAGAAATGAAACCAAGAATGAAGAGGAGCTAAGGGAAGTCTCTTTTTAATTCAAGTAAATTTGTGAGTTCGAAGACTCATGATAGGTATAGTGATGCACTGCGATCACAAAAACTTATACCTGAGAGATGTTTTAAAAGTCCTGGTGGAGCTATAAAGGACTTAATTGTTCACTGGCAGTGGGAAAAATGTTGTTATTTCTCTGTCGTAGTTGTAATTTCTATTGTTCAGGAGTTCTACGCTAATCTCCCAAAAGCAAAGAACGATCGAGCTATGGTCAAAGGAAAATTAGTACCATTCTCGCCCGAGGTAATAAAAATGTTTTGCTAGCTGCCCCTTGACACTCTATGTTTTTATTCAAACTATAGTCTTATTGAGACTGTGTTAGATGAAATTGTTTCATCTTTGACTACTGGAAGAGGACTATGGAAAATCACAAATGAAAGGAGAGTTAACTTTTCCATTTTGAAGTTAAATGCCACCTCAAAGGCATGACACTATTTTATTTCAGCTCATCTATTGCCGACTAATCATCTCAGTGAAGTTACTAGAGAGCGACATTGAATTATTGTATTCAACAGTTTGAGCCTATCAACATTGGAGCTCTTATCTGTCACACTATCATTAGTTCTGCTGCTACTGCTATTATTGCAGGTTTGGGATTTTCTTCCTTTATCTTTTCTTTATGTGAGCAAGCAGGAGTTAAATATGATAGTTGGGAAGATATGTTACAACCTCTGAATCCCTTTACAAGTGTGAATGTGAAGTCCTATTATGAATATTCAATTTTTGTCTAGAGAGGAGGATTTTCTAGGAGTTACGGAATGTCTACATCTGCCGCTTCTACATCTGGTGCTTTTACCTTGAGACCATCTACATCGAGAGGCCAGTCTTTTGGTACTGAATCTCAAGATTAATTATTGTAGAGGATGATGGAGAATATAAATTTTACCGCGGATAAGGTACCTAAAACACCCCAAAAATTTCAAAATTACCAAAATACCCCTTATTTGGCCAAAATTACCAAAATAACCCTGGTGACCCAAATTGTCAAAAACCTTCAAAATTATTTCAAATGTTTCCCAAATCAATTTGGACCACTCCATTGAGCTCAAATTTTCCAATTTGACATATTTTTACCAAAAGCCCCAAATTACTTATAAAGGCCCAATTACCCCAATTCACCTCAATAGTCCAATTTTATCCCAATTTTCTCCAATTTCAATTATAAACTCAAATTTATCATGTCAAAGCTTGATTGAAACCAAATCTAAGCCCAATTGACCCGCATTTGGATTCAATTTCAACCCAAATCAAAAAGCCCCATTTTGACCCAAAACCAAAATCTTTCTCAATTGAACTCCCAAATCTATTCAATTGCCCCAATTTTGAATCATAAGCTCTTTAAAACACTTCCCCATATCAAATTGAACCTTTAATTGGACTTGGTAAAGCCTCAATTTCACTCAAAATCAACTTTGACCAAAACCCCCAATTTTGCCCCAAATTGGCCATGTCTCCAAATCCCACCAAATTGAACCCCATAGCCCAAAAATTGCCACTCAATTTCTATCAAAAAATCTTCATGAAAATCACCCACATCAAATTGAACCATCAATTGGGCCATATCCAAACTCTAACCCAACTCAAACCCAAATCTAACCCAACACCCCCAAATTTGACCACGAGCCAAAATCCTTCAAATTGAACATCCAAATCAATTCAAAATCACATCAAAGAATTTTTAAACTCATTATAGAAATCATCTACACCATCTTGATCAATAAATTGATTCAAATGTCAGGACTAGCCTAATGTAGCCCTACTTGAACCTAAATATGACCCATCCATGACCCAAATGTATCCAAAACTAGTCAAAGTGTCAACCTAAGGCCACTACAACCACCAAGTGGACCCTAGGGACCATCCTAAATCCACTTAGCCCAACTTACATGAGCCATGAACCAAGGGTCCATAAAATTAAGGGATTTGTTTCCTAAAAAGACTAAGCCAAGGGGATCTTTGCCAAAATCCATCATCAACCCAATTAATTACCTTGATAGACTCCTCTGAGATTTTTGAGCCACCTGGGCACCTCCTCTGCCCTGGCTAGCTAGTTGAAATGGGGGATACGATGTGGGATTTTAGAATAATATCCCCTACCTCAAGGACCTTTAATAAAGGAGAAGATAAGGACTTATAATACTATTCGACAACTCTTGAGGAGAAAATTGCTCTCGATACTCTTAAATTGATAGTCGTCTTAGCACGATTGAACTAATTAACCTGTGGACTACACCGGTCTACAAAATGTTTTAAATGAAACCCCCTTTGCATGAAAAAGTAAATTTCATATGCATGAAAATTAAGTTTTAAAGTGAAAACTTGTAAAGGTCCTAAGTTAATCACTTGGATTGAGGATAGGGCTGCCCTTCATAGGTTATTAGGTTGGTAGCTCTGACTCAAGGTCGGGAAGCACATAGTCCAGCTCTGAGCCCCCACCTTTACCAATGTCTTACACTTAGTTCTGATCTTCCATATGTGACTACAGGATTTATTTCATGTGCTTGTGTTTTGCTATGACTTGTTTTTCTTACTTTTTCAGTAATGGTTGCTTATGTTTACTATCCTAAAATTTATTTAAATTTCTTACAAATATATTATGCTGTTATGATGTTAACCATGCACTGGTAGCAGAGGCCCAGGCACGTATTTATGTTCTATGCAATGTAATTTTACTTATTTACTTGACAACATTTTCTTACCTGCATTTATTTACTTTACCTACAAAAATATACCAATAACTAAAAAAAATACACACAAAAAAACATGTTTTCAAAATTAAAATAACATCTTTTTCAAAAAAAAAAAAGAAAAAAGAGCATAACACATCCTCTTGAATTTATGGGAGTCCCTCAGATGAGGTAACCCACAGTTGCTAAAGAGATCTCCCCAGTTTAAATGAGCTTAACAACTCGTTTAGTTTAAGTAAATTTAAGAGAAAATAGTGGTACTAGAATGAGGGAACCATCGGATCCTAACTGTTGTTGCTCTAATCAACTCTAATTTCTCCCAAATAAGACATTTGAATAACAACAAAACCTAAAACTCTTAAACATAACTAGTAAAACCTTTTAAACCTTGGGCCTGGAGCTATCACTTCGAGGAGGAACTTCGAGTAGATTCTGTCGGCAGCATGACAAGGATATACAGAAGAACAACTTCAAGAGAGCAAGCAGATCTTCAACAACAAATCTCTCCTTAGAATTAAATAACAAACTATAGGACTTCGAGGTAGCCCATTTAATATGACATAAATTCTCACGTTATCCTTTGGCCTTTGCACAATCATGTTGTGCAATATAAACCCTAACTTGCTTTAGGCTACAAGGTTTTCGTTCATTACTATGTAAACCCTCCTATCTTTCAAATTATTTGTATGATTGTGTCATGAAAGTGTAAGCCTTAAATAATTAAAATTGGTAGGATGAAACAATTAATGATATTTTCTCAAAATAGAAGCCAAACCATAGGAAAGCTTGGAAAGTCACCGAGGTTCTCCTCAGGATCCGTGACTTCCCCTAGTTTTTCTTCCTTTGGATTCCATAATAAATGTTCCAAACTTGATATTTTCCAATTTGACACTCCCTTGTCTGACCTTGAAAGTCCTAAACTTTAAAATTCTTAACGATAATGTTTTCTGATCTAAATCGAGAGTTTTCTTAGGTGACCTCAGTCATTTAAGATGTAATTAAATATATGTGCTCGCCCTTATAGGAAACTTTAAAACCCAGCTTAATATAAACCTTGTATATTTTTTTTTATATTAGATAGAAGAAATTTGTTGATTAACATAAATAATTTCGCTAGAATCCAGCTTAATATAATCCTTGTATATTTTTTTTTATATTAGATAGAAGAAATTTGTTGATTAACATAAATAATTTCGCAGACTAAAATAGATGTCATAAATTCTTTAGTTTACTTAATTGAACCTCACTAGTAAGTAATGTGGTTATTCCTTGGGATATATACATTGTTTGTGATGTTGTGCTCATTTATTTAAGCTATTATCTATATGAGATTAGTTTGGTCTCATACTTTTAAAATTAAAATATTATTTTCCAAAACTATATATTAAATTAAATAAAAAATATATTCTCCCAATTTGGTAACTGGCATAACATTCACCATCTTTTCCTTTATCAGGATACTTCATTAATTTAAGTAAATTAATTATAACTTTCTAATCATTAACTCTCATGGTTAGTTCTCCTTTTGTACATCTATCATTGAACGTCTGAAAGGAAGGAAAGGTCTCCCCAAAATAATAGGAATTTCTTTATCTTCTTCCATATCTAACACAATAAAATCAACAAGGAAGATAAGTTTATCCATTTTAACCAACACATCTTTTATAACCCCCTTAAGATAAGTAATAGATCAATTATCTAATTGTAGGGTTACAGTAGTGGGAGATATTTCTCTTAAACCTGACCTTCTAAATATAAATAATGACATGAGATTAATGCTCGCTCCTAAACCACATAAAGCTTTTCCAAAAAAATTTTCTTCAATTACACAAGGTATGGTGAAGCTACCAGGATCATTGAGTTTTGATGAAGTTTTTTTTTTTAATTATTGAAGGTACCAAAATTTTTCTCCAACAGGTGTTTCCAATTTCTTTATTTTCTTTCACAACTTCAATCTTTTTCTAAACTCCAACATTTAATTCCTTTCCACTCCTTTGTTGGATAGTTTTATCTTGTTCTTGCTCTTTATTTTTTTCTTTAGAATTGATCTCAACATTACTATGAAGGGTTCCCTAAGGTCTATTGCTAAGTGTGTTAGCAATTTGTTTGAGTTGATTCTTTATGTTTTCAATAGCAACACTTTGACTTTGTGATTGATTTTTCATTTATAACATCACTTCTTCTATAGAAAACTTCTTTTCCTTAACTTTTTGGTTACTACTAAATCCAGGAGGATAAGTAGGTTTATAGTTAGCACTACCTAATTGTTTTAATTCCCAATGGGTTTGCTTGATTGTTTCCTCACCATTGACTTCCACTACTAGAATTGTTATTAGGATGGTATTTCCAATCTGGGTTACAATAATTGGAATATGGGTTAATGGGTCTCTTAATAGCATTTATCCTTTTTAATGAATTTTGAGAATCAATCATTTGTTCTAATAAATTTTCTTCAATCATATGAGGAGTTGGAGAAAAATTCATTCAAATTTGCTCTATTTTATTAGATAATGCAGCAACTTGAGATGCAACCATTGAAATAACAACATTATCATGAATACTGGCTACTTTTTTTTGAATTTAACCTTTCAGAGGGTCATTGAAAATTATTTGTAGCTATCTCTTCAATTAATGAATAAGCTTCATACAAATGGTTTAGACATTAATGAAGCTCCAACAACTGCATTAATGATAGATCTAAGGGATCCTACTAACCCATTAAAAAAAGTTTGAATGATTAACCAGTCTAGCTGAACATGATGTGGACACTTTCTAAGGAGTTCCTTAAATCATTCGCAAGTTTCGTATATTGACTCTCCTTCATACTGAGTAAAAGAATTAATATCATTTCTAAGCGTAGAAATTTTTTAAGATGGAAAGTACTTGGCCAAAATTTTTTGTGCCAAATCCCCCCAAGTTCTAATAGAACCAGATGCTAACAAATTTAATGACATCTTAGTTTTATCCCTTAATGAAAAAAAAGGAAAAGTCTAAGTCTGACAACATTGTTTGATATACCATCATATTTAAATGTAGCACATAGTTCTAAAAAAATTGCTAAATATAAATTTAGATTCTCAGATGGGGTTCCTCCAGACTAATTATTTTGTACCATTTGTGTAATTGTAGGTTTAAGTTCAAATGAGTTTGCTTCTACATTAGGGGTTTGAATACTTAAATGAATTTCATCTGTTGTAGGGTTTGCATAATCCCTTAAAGGTCTTTGTAAATTATGATGTTCATTTTCAGCAATTTGAATATCAATATTATTTTGTGATGTGTTTGCCATTTCTTGAAAATTGTGATGTCTTCTTTATTTTCTGATTTTTCTTATAGTTTGTTCTAATTCAGAATCGTAAGACACTAAACCTTCAGATCCAGAACTACACATGCACAAAGTAAGAAAGTTAAAAAAAATAAAATAGTACACTCAAACAAAAATATTTTTAAAGTTTTTAATTTTTAAATTTTTTAATTATTTTTTAGAGTTTTTGTTCTTCCAATTTTTTTTTTCAAAAAAGTGTTTTATTTTTTAATTTTCAATTTTTTCAAAAAATAAAAAAATTACTTTAATTGTTTTTTAATTCTCCTAAAAATAAATCTATAATTCAAATATAATTTCAAAGTTAAAATGTTCCGTCGCTCTCCCCATCAATGACGCCAAAAACTTGACCCGACCCACAATTACATTAATATTTATATTTCTTAAAATTGTCAAAAACTTGTCTCAGATTATGTTTAGTGACTAGTGTGAATAAATGAAATGATTAGAAAAATAAATAATAAGTGTTTACATTAGGGGTACTATACGTATCGTTTGAATTAATATAAAATTTTCCTTAAAAATCTCAGTATTGATCTTACGGGGAAAGTTGTAACTCTTAATATTAACTTGCAAAAATCTATCTAAATTGCTGATAAATATGATAGGAGAACAACGTTGATATGTTTGCAATGGCTAAAATTAAATTTAAACAGGAAGTAATGACTAAATTTTAAAGTTTATAAAAGGTTAAAAGACTAATAAAGTATAAAAATGAGTTTGAATTTATGGAAAGAATTTTCCCCTTGCAAAGAGTTGTTAATCAGTGTAGGATTTGAATGATTAAAAATGTAAAATGATGTATTGTGATAAATAGGAGCATTCCTATCCTTTACCCCCTCTCGGTACTAGCAAAGAACAAGTTTGTCTCCAGCTTGTGTAGTAGTGTTGAGTAGATTCTAGCCCCTCACTTTCAGACTATCCACTGTGTCCTCTCTATAGGACCTAATAAGGATCCTTACGATCCAAACTCTAAACCGAATTGATAAAAGAATATAGTATGTCACCCTAGAAACATCAATTCTACGTCCATCAAAACTTATCTCCTTATCTATTTGCACTCTCCCACGGGTGATTTCTACGTCTCTTTCCAAAGTGAAGTGTGGCATTCATAAGTTGGGTGAGATCATAGCCCTCCCGGATCATTATGTTTCTCAACAGATTTTAACCCACAAGTGACCAATTCGGAAAGTTAATAAACAATCAGTGAAAATATCATCACAATTTTTAGAATAAAAATAAATCTTTAAATCATTCTCATCCCATAAGATTAATTCCGATATGCAAGGAGAAAGAAAGGGAACTACTCAGAATTTATGGAGATAAAATAAAAACACATGATTTTTATTGAAAGCCAAGTCTTAACGAAAAAAACTTAAACACAAATTCAAAATACCTCAAGTCTTCTCCCCATGCAAATCTTGGAGTCTCCTTCAAGAAATCTCTAAACTCTTACTCACAAAAACACAAACACACAATACTCACTCACACACACACTAAAATCCTATTCTAAATCTTCTTGAAGTCTCTAAAAGTCTTCAAAAGGTCTACAAAATTTTCCCTTTTCGTGCAACAATTTGCTCATTTAATAGATTTTTAAAAATAACCAGGGGTTGCTTCAAACAACCCTTCAAAATTTGGCCAAATTCAATACATCTTCTAGAAAGTGTTTTTTGGCACTATAACACCCGGTTCGCTCGACAGATAGCGTTATGGCGCCATACGAAATACTCCATTTTTGCTCCATTTTATCCTAATTTTCTCTAAATGTCCATTCAATGTACCTGAAAAAAAAAACATGTAAAATACCTTCCTTTAAAGTCAATATCATAAAAAATGTACATAAAATGATCATGAAATGTACACTAAAAATAGGTAATTTTTAGGCGGATCAGGAACTTGGAACCCAGATAATATAAACACTATCTAATTTTTATTCTAGGTAGGGGAACTTGTCGATCACACAAAATAGGTTCGCAGACCAAACATATGTGTAAATTCTTTAGTTTATTTAATCGAACCCGCTATCAAATGATGTGCCTATTCCTCAGGATAGGTGCATTGTTTGTAGTGTTGTGCTCGGTTACTTAAAATATTAAAATGTATGAGATATTTTAGTCTCGTTTTTGAAATAAAAACATATGTTTTCAAAATTATATATATATATATATATATATATATATATATATATATATATATATATATATATATTAAAATTATTTTTTTATTTAAAGCAACCGACCAAAGTTCTGACCGACAGCTCTTAGCATAATCTTGTCAATTACAAGCTTTGTAAGTGTCGATGTCCAAGTAGGTCAATGTCTGTAAATTCATCAAGTTGATGGATGCTCTTGGATCTACTAAAACAATATAGAGTATAAATCTTTAAATGTCGATTGACATATATAAAGGACAATTGTGGTTGACAATACCAAACAACAAGTCTTCATTTGTATCGGTCATCATAGACTATTCCCTTAACGAACAAACCTCGTATAAGGAGGTGTTAACCAGTTGCGCTAAGCAAATTTTCATATCAAGCAAGACCTTGATCAATATTTCTCTCATCTCCTTTGACAAGATTAGAGCGTCGTAGATGCTTAATTTTGTAGTCAACTTCCGAAGATGGGTTATTATTATTCAATTAACTAGCTTTCGAAGATGTCGTTTAATTTATTATTCAATTCACTAGCTTCTTCCCATGTGAGTGTTTCTTCTACTGACGCGACTGGCTCTTCTTATACAACTATTTGTTTTTATTTACCTTTTAGAGCTACTCTTAGAGGTAACACTTTTCCATTCCTCAAGTTTACTTCTGTTATTTACTTCAATCTCTGAGTTGTACTTGGAGGCACCCATTCTAAAGCTGTAACCGGCTCTTCTGGAGACATCTCTGAATTTAAGAATTCTGATTCAATCATGATCAGAGCTCCTTGAAACTCGAGAACAAGTGATTCGCTTTTCGAGCTGTCATATCCCATATTGCCAATGTCCTCTTGTTCTTCATTGATGGATTCATCAAGAATTTGTATGATTTGAGAATTATCATTAGAATTGAAATTCAAATTAAATTGGTTGTTATCAGTTACATCGTCACTAGAAACAGTCAAAATGTAGCTGAAATCAAAACTCTTAGCATTATATGACCCCGAGGGGACAAAGAAATAATCATACAGAGTCAACATTTTGAGAGAATTCTCTCCTAAATCCGAAACAACCAATCTATAAGGAGTAGCCCCTACTCTACTCTTTGCTTCTCCATTCTTTAAATCTTCAGTTGTCCTCTTTGTTTGCTCTTGAGGTAGTTGCTCCACTGTAATTGATTATATCAATTCAAAAGGATTCGGGCTCTGGATGGCTGCTTGTACCGACAAACTCCGATTTTGGTTCAATATCTTGATATAATTAAGATTACTGATGCTTTATTGTATGAATGTACTTATATAACATCACCTAGTTATTGGTAGTTGAATGTTCATATTTCATCTCCATGTTTTTCTCTGTATGTATATTTTTTGAAAATATTTATAGCAATTTGTATTGTATCTTCTTTTTCTGTACCGACAAACTTTAATTTTTAATTTTAAAGCTGCTTATATATATTTTTAAATTTATGGAATGCTATATGTGCTTAATTTTTGTTAATTAGAGCAATATTGTATAATAATTGCACGAAATATGACTCAAGATCATCAGGTCCTTCGAAACTTCTGCTTTGCTATAGGTGTTTTTAGTACCCATCAAGAAGAGAAGACAATAATGAGAGAAGATTTTATTCTTGCCCCATAAATAGGACTCCCGCAGATTGCAATTTCTTTCGTTGGGTTCATGACACCGACAGTTTGCCTCCAGAATGTGATTAGTCGAGGAGAGATGCAGACATGGAGAGGAGATCGTCCAGAATACTTGATCATCAAAACTTCAAGACAAACATCATTCTAAGCTTGTTGATTATTGTGTTTGTTTTCATTATTATATTTATTTGCTTCAGATAACTTATCATTTTGTTATGCATTAGAATATTTTATGTTGTATTGTTAATTTATTTTGTAGTACGACTTCTTTCTATTATTCAGTTCTGATTATTCTAAAAATTGTACTTATCTGAATATATTCCATATATAAGGACAAAACAATCTTTCTCTTCAGAAACAGTAGCAACACAACATTTCTTTCAAAAACACTCTTGCTTCTTCATCAGCTGCTTTTTGATAGCTCCTAAAATCCTGCTTCTCTGGAAAGCAGCTTTACAACAGCTTCTTAAAAAAACAGTAGCCTCCCCAAACACACCCTTAGCTGACTTGGGTAGACTTATTCCTCATAAATATCAATCAACTTTGACTCTGGGATCTAAGTGTCTTTCGAGTGGAAGCTGGTCGACTCTTGAGTTGGCCGGTGTTGTTGTTTTTGGTCTGGACATTATTCAATCACTGGGCAAAATTTAAACTGATCGGCTTTACATTGGTTGACCAGTTGATATTCAGTCGATCGACTCATCGAGCCCTTTAAATCTATGAGGTCATTAATTTCACCTCTTCCCTTATAGACTATATGATCGACTTGAGATTCGTGTTGATAATATTTTCCCGCATATAAAAAAGTCAATATAAAAATAAAATTTTGATGATAAATATATAAATTTATAAGAGTTGGGCGGCATGCAGCTAAAATGACGAACGGTATCGCGCTGAAAAAATATAACTTCGAAAGGCTTCAATGAGCCTAAAAAAAAAAAAAAAACGGAGCCTTCTCCACATAACATCACCTCCATCCAAAAGGCGCGTGACACGAACCGACTGAATGATTTTACTATAACAGGCTTACATACTGAGCTGTGAGGCCCAGAGAGCGGGGTGTAATCGTCCTAGAAAAAATTATCTTCCTTCGGCTCCAGGTAGCTCAAAATTATCGCTTCGTGGTGGAAACTTCGAAATAACGAAGCCAAGTCGTCGCCTGCGTGTGTGAGCGAGAAGTCGCCGAGAGAGCTGCGAAATTTCCTCTCACTGGGATTAAATTCTTCTTCTTCAGGTTGAACTAAATCCACGCGGAGCGCAAGAAATTAAATAATTAAAAACCCTAGTTTCGATTTGTTTCTCTCATCTCGTCCCTATCTTGAATCGAGTTGAATTGATCTAGATTTTGGTTTAGAATTGAGGTCTTCACTGCACAGATGCTGTCCAAGAGCTTTAAATCGGGGAAATGGTAAGTACGAGATACTTGGTTGGTTGTCTTTGTTAACTTTCTGATGGAAGGGTGGATCAGTTTTTTAATGAGTTACTAAGAGGTTTGGATATTTGGAATTGCTTGGCAGCAAGACGTCGCTGAAACTTGCAACATCTCGGATAAAGCTATTAAAGAATCGAAGGGATATCCAGGTGAAACAATTGAGGCGGGAATTGGCTCAGCTTCTTGAGACTGGCCAGGAACAGACTGCCAGGATCCGGGTTAGTGCTCTTTTGCTATTGTTTTTTGTGCATGAAAGATAACATGGGCCGTTTTGATTTCAAAAGAAACTGGATCAAGAGCTTCAGTTTTGAAATCCTTTAATAACTGCACAAGCCTGGATCTCTGTTTTTTTTTCTTAATTTAGATTTCTGTTTTTATAGAAGGAAGGTTGTTCAGAACAAATGTTGCGAATAATGGGTTATATGAGTCGTGCTTTTTGAAAAAAAGTGTGTTCTGATTTGATGTACAAATATATTACTATTTCATCTTATTTTCATATTGAGGTCTTGCGTTTTTTTATTTTCTTTAGTTGTATACCACGCAAAGCTCTATTATTTACCTATGCAAATTTCGACGCTTTGACTGCTTATTATAGAATCAGAATTATTGTGAACATAATCATGAACTAGTGGTAGAATCAAGCAAGAGTAATGTTTTAGTACGTCCCATGCTCATTAGATGTAAATGAAATGACTGTTCATATCAGTAACTCTAAGCTTTAATCGTCTTAAATTTAAACTTAACATCTTACGTTGTCGACACTGATCTAACAATCTATCCTTTCTTTTGTTATTTGTGCCCAGATGTTTTGGGCAATTTAGCAATTCTCAATTTATACGTTCTGCCGCTTTAACCTTTTGAGTTTAAACCATGACTTTCAACTATTTGTAATGTGCACGGCTTCCATTGACCTGATTTGAGCTCGTTATCATCTTATTACTTTTTCTTTTTGTGAAGTGTTCGTAATTAAGAATAATTGTTGGATTCTGTGTTCTTGTTAATTTACTTAGACCCCCTAACATTTGACATTGTTTGTTTTTCTAGGTTGAACATGTGATAAGGGAAGAGAAGACCATGTCAGCATACGATCTTATTGAGATTTACTGTGAACTAATTGTCGCACGGATGCCTATTATTGAGTCTCAAAAGTATGTTATCATTGAAATTTATTACTTTGTACCTTTCATTACTATTTACTTTTGCCGTTTTAGCATAGAAACTTGTAGTGGATAACATCAAATGTTAATAACAAATGTTCATGTCAAATTTGTGTTTTCTTCTTACTCCGTGTGAATTCTATATCGAAGGAAGCTTTTTGACGTCTTCATGTTATTTGCTTTTAAAATGTAATCTATGTTTGCATGAATTTTTTTTCAAATTTGTTCATTTATTATTTTACAGTTGGAGTGCTTCCTCTCAAACCATGTGATCTTGATCACTCCATGGTTGGTGTCATTTTTTTTAACTTTTTGGGTACCTCTATCTTGCAATATTGTTTTAATTAGTTCATTTTAAGGGAAAAATTTTTTTGCATTACCATCGTGGATTTCTCACTTCCAAATCTACATTGTTCTTTCTGAAGACCTACAAAATGATAAGATGCATGGGTTAGAAAGTCTATCTACATATCTATGATTATGATTTAAGGAAAATATCTCCCGAGTCCTAGAGGTTATGTGGTTGCTTCATGTTGATCTATATTTTGGCAAACTTTATAATTGAGTCCCATGCACATTTTTGCATATAATTTTGGTTTTTAAACCAACTTTATGGTTTTTAAGGTTGCAACTATTGCTTATCACATTATTAAAGATAGCTATTTTGTAGGATTGTATGCATGCTGGATATTTCAACTTAAAAAAATGTAGTCCTAGTATATAAAACTGCAATTTTTCTCATCATCGAATGATTTCAACCATGACCTCCAATTTTTAATGTGGGTCACTGATTTCAATTTTGTTGTCCTCCTATATTGTAAACCAAAGTGTTGAGAATTGGACTTTATTTAGGGTCCTAATGGTCAAAAGGGAATATTGAAGAAGTATAGGGGTTTATTTGTAAAAAGTTGTAATACCCTAGCCCATGTTATGAATGTACAAATTAGGTTTTTTGAGCAATTATTCTTCTTGGTATCAGTCCAACCATAGCCATCGCATCTCTTTCTCTCTAGCCTGCCTACCCATTTCTCCCATTCGAGATCTCTCAGTCGCTTCTCCCTCGCACAAGCACCCTCACCTTTCTTCCCAACTCTTCCTGAAACCATTGAGAAACAGGATCGTGGCCATGGGACCGTGGTGACTCGATAGCGGTAACAGGATCGCGACTCTCAGAGAACCGAACATATGATATTACTATGTGCTCATGAATGTAGGTGATACGTTGGCACACGAAGGCGAGCAACGGGATCGACTAAACGTGTTTGAAGCATATAGATCCCGACTTTCAAAGACCACAACGTGATTACAACGTACAGATCGCGGCTTCTAGAGACCACGACTTGATCACACAGTATAGAGGCGAAGGATCAAATTTTTGTGAGATCTTGACTGACTTTTTTGTTTGGAGATGTTAGGAGACAGAGATAGTACGTGAGGTAAACAATTGGAGCTTCTGGGAAAGCTAGATCCTGAAGCTCTGAAGTTCTTGGTCGGGCTCATAAAGGTGTTGGCATTTCGATGGGAGCCACTATCTGGGTGCGTGCTTCGATGCAAGTGTAACTAGATCTCTCGTGTGGATCTAAAGCTTGATGGACTGACCATGTATCTAAGTTTGTCGCTTCAGGTCAATCCTGCTATAGTAGGAAGTGACTAGAGGGATACTGACCAGGGACGGATCAAAGAATGATAATGCTGAGGGGGATAAGTAGAGGACCACACTCACCTTAATCTGCATATGGCTACTCAACTCGATAGTTTTGTCAATTGCATTCTTAACAGATGTTATTCTAAAGGTGAGGGACATTTGGACAAAACTAAAGAGAATTTATGTGGAGACGGAAAACGACATGATGGTATTTCAGATTTAGTGTGAGATAAAAATAGTGGTATAGGGTGAGATCGATTTAGGAATAAATCATAAATTTGGAGCGCTGTGGACAGATCTTGGTCACTTCTCACCAATGTCGGGTTGTGGCGATTCAGAGTATAAGAAATGACAGATCTTTACTCAGATGATGACTATGCAGTTTTTGGACCATCTGAACCTGACTTTTGATCAGAGGAGATCAGTCTTCCTAGTTCTTCACTTGATGCAACTATCTATTCACTGTATGAGATCATTGCTGCAATGATACAAGAGAAGAGTCGCATGAAGTTACACTCTAAGTCAAGTGAACTTATGGGTCCTTGATATCAGCTTTGACTGCTTCGAGCTTAGGTATGATTAGTGTCCACTGAGTTACTCATAAGTACTACAACTGTGGTGAAGTTGGGCATCTAAGCAATATATGTCCGAGGCCACCTAATGAGAGAGGCAGGTGGACGTGGGCATGGTGAATGCCATGGTTGTGGTCGTAGTGATAAAAAAAGTGAAGAAAGGGGGCTACCAAACAAATGTAACTGTAGTAGATGAGGGAGAGACATGTTTGATTTTTACCAATGAGGATAATGAGTTTCTGAAGTTATTAAAGAGGAAGCAAAAAACAAGTAGATGGGGTTGAGGATGCTTCTAACCAATCATCATCAAAGGGTAACATTGCCACTTACGCTTGCTCTGACAAAAGTGCTTGTGATTCACATGCTCTTACCTATACTTTCATCACAGGATCATCATAATGAATAGTAGATTATGATGCATTTTAACATGTGACAAGTACTTTTAGAGAGTTTTCTTTTTATACTCTCCTAGCAGTGCCAGAGAGTATTCAGACTGCTAATGGTACATCACAACTAGTATTTGATAAGGGCACAGTAAGGAGTAACAATTATATGACTTTATTCAATATTTTACATGCTCATTTTTCAGTTAACCTTTTATCCTTTAATGTCATTCTTCAACTAAAATATGTCATTTCTTTTGATATTTCTAAAGTGATCTTACAAGAGAAAGGGACGGGTCAGACACTTGTGATTAAAATGTGGCCTGGTGGACTTAATACTTGAACCAGGAGGGGATGGATTCAACATTGATATCAATGGTAGAGAGTGCTATAGTAGGAGAATCTGGGAGGAGCCTGAAGAATGTTTTGCTGCCACATCACAGACAGATGAGATATTCTTATTTTAGTTTATTGAGTCAGTTGCATCATTTTTCATATGAAAAGACAAAAACAAAAGCTTGTATGTGATGCTTATGAGTTTGACAAATATATTAAGAGATCTTATATCTGTTCTGGAAATTGGAGTTCTGATATTTTTGACTTGATACATTATGATGTTTGAGAACTTTGTTCTATAAATTTTATAATTGATTATCGATATTTTGTGACCTTTGTTTATTATTTTTTGTGTGTTGGTTACATTTGATGAAAAATAAGAGTAATGCGTTGGATTGCTTCAAAGATTTCTACAATGCAATCCAAACTCATTGTGATACAGTAATAAAGCTATTGATGTCTAATAACTGGACAAAGTATATCAATAAAGCAATAGGGAAATACTTGTCAACCCAATGGATATATCATCAAACCACATGTTCAACACACCGGCATAAAATGGAGTTGCAGAGAGAAAAATATATACTTCTTAGAGGTTGCCTAAAACATGATGATTGCAATGAATGTCCCAAAATACTTATGGGGTCAAGCAATTTTGACAGTTGCTTAATTGATCAACAAAATGTCATCAAATGTGTTGGATTTGAAGTCTTTTTGTTAGATGTTGAAAGAAGATAATAGTGATATCCTCTCATTGAAGGTGTTTGAACATGTATGTTTTGTGAAGAATAACATACCATCATTAGGGAAGTTAGATCGTAGAGTTGTGAAATGTGTATTTGCAAATTATTTTGCTACTTAAAAGTGATGTGTCTACTAGAACTCAATAGAGAAGAAACTATTTGTAAGCATGAATGTGTCATTTGTAGAATTTCAATCATACTACACCTAGGAGTTGTAACGTCACTCTTCAGTGACTCATTAGATATTGGAAATATGAAACAAAGGGAGTAGCAATGGTGAGAGAGTGACACACGTGGGGCCAATGCCTTGTCTTGTGATGTGGGATGTATCAGTTGATGAACAGAAAAATGAGGAGAGTGAACCCAAAGATGGTTGAATTCAAGCTGAAGGTAAGCTAAGGGTGTATACACGAAGATGAAAGTCAAATGAGGGAACAACGCCAATAGTACCACTTGTGCCAGCTAGTCCTATATCACAATCTTTCCCAACCCAAGAGTCACTTACGCCATCCACCTCCGACTCAGAACTCCCAGTTGATATGATTTCTCCTTCTCTTAACCCCCCAACATTATGGAGGACCATTCGCAGTAATGCAGGACATTCTCTTGATAGTTTTGGGTGGGAATATTACATTGCTAACTTTGTTTCATATTTTAATATATCACCTTTACTTGTAGCATTCATTGCATCTTTGAACATTGTCTCTAAACGCAAGTATTGACAAGTTACTAATGAGGATCCCAAATGTGAAACAACTATGCATGAAGAGCTTAGAACTAAAAAACCGAACATGTGAGATAATTCCACTACTAGGGGGGAAAAAAATAGTTGGGTGCAAGTGGATATTTTCAGTGACGCAAACTCTAAAATGGAAGGTGGAGTGATATAAAGCACGATTGGTGGCAAAAGGGTACAGTCAGATTTATAACATTGACTATGATGAAACCTTTGCACCAGCAACAAAAATGAGCATAGTGAGGATACTATTTTCTGTTCGAGTGAATGGTGGGTGGAGGTTACACAACTAGGTGTGAAGAGTTTATTTTTTTACGGTGAGTTACCGGAGGAGGCATACATGGAGATACCATTAGGATTCAATACAGTTCGGACTGTGGACAAGGTGTGTAGGCTTAGAAAGTCACTATATGGCTTGAAGCAGTCTCCTCAAGCCTAATTTGATAACTTTAGAAAGGCTATGATGAATATGATATATCAAGAGATCAATGCAGATCATACAGTGTTTGTTCGACAATATGAATGTCACACCACTATACTTGTGTATATTAATGACATCCTTGTCACTAGTGATAAGGCAGAGACCGCCCAACTAAAGGTAAGATTAGACAATGAGTTTGAAGTGAAGGATCTTGGACAACTCAGATATTTACTTCGGATTGAAGTGACTCGTGGACCTGAGGGAATGATCTTGTCCTTGAGAAAGTATATACTAGATCTCCTCATGGAAACAGACGTGGTGAGGTGTAAATTTGCAGTCTCTCCCATTGACCAGAAGTCCAAGCTAAATGCAGAGGCAGAAGAACTGAATTGTGAGAGGTACCAAAGATTGGTGGGTCGTCTGATCTATCTATGCCACACTCGACCTGACATCTCTTTTGTAGTGAGTGTGGTGAGCCGCTATATGCATGATATAAGGAAGAGTCATATGGATTCAGTGTGTTAGATTTTGAGGTACTTGAAGTGTACACCAGGGAAGGGGTTGATCTTTAGGAAGAATGACCATGTAGACATTGAGAGTTTCTGTGATGTTGACTGGGCTAGTTGTGCAGATGACAAAAGATCTACATTAGGATACTACAGGTTCGTGGTGGACAAGTTGGTCTCTTAGAAGAGCAAGAAACAGTATGTAGTAGTGAGGTCAACAATTGAGACAAAGTACAAGGCCATGGCCTTAGGAGTTGTTGAGATGATGTGGCTGAGAGCCATGTAGGTCGAGCTCAAGGTGGACCAAAGAACTCAAATGAAGTTTTGGTGCGACAGCAAGTCAACAATTAGCATTGCTAACAACTCGGTACAACACGATAGAACCAAACATGTGGAAATTGATTGATTCTTCATCAAGGAAAAAGTGAATAATGAGATAGTAGAGCTAAGTCATGTGACTATTGGAGGGCAAGTGGCTTATTGCTTCACTAAAGGACTTAGTTCATTAGATTTGTTTAGGTTATGTGACAAGATGGGCTTAGTGGATATCTTTTTCTCGCTTTGAGGGACCTTATTTTGTGTCCTGTTTGTAAAAGGGGAATATTGAAGAAGTAGAGGGTTTATTTGTAAAACGTTGTAATACTTTATTTAAGGCCATATTATGGATGTAAAGATTAGTTTTTTTTGAGTAATTCTTTCTTCTCAAAGTAAGATGGCCAACATTTCTTCTCCTTTACATTTGAGATTCCAGACTAGGTTTTGCATTTCTGACCAAAGTGCAATGGTGAAACTATCAAACTGTATTGCATAGCAAGCTTTCTCGTACGTGTGGTAGCAAATATTGTGTATTCTTTCAGTAACTTGCAATTGTGCCCCTTATGGATCCAAGCTAATGTCTAATGATCTGAACACAAACATTTTGTGCAAAGATCAAGTCAAAGAACACATAGAAGTGCCGAACTATCTATTAAAACTGAAAGCTGGACTGGATTAGTTGAATAAGAGGTTAGACTATATAACTTTAGACTGGCACATTCTGCAAAGGAATGTAGCAGTGATATGAGAAAATGTGTCAAATTTATACTTCTTTTTCTAAGAAGTTATTATGCAATAATACAAATTTGATTTATTCATTGGGTCATTGCACCATGCCAGCTATGACAACTTGATGATTAGCACTTGGATTGTTAGTGAACGCCGAGCTACATTATAGGTAATACTTTAAGCATAGTTAAAACTTAAAACATAGGCGCATACAATATAACTTGAAGAAGTAAAAACTAGCTTCAATCGCACAATGCTTCTTGCACTAAACACTATCCTTACACCGTAAGAACTTACCTAAATTTGGGCCATCTTTTCTTGACACTGTGAGGAGGCTGTTCCATCATTGTGCACTTTGTAGCCAATTATTTCACTCATCCAGCTTCATTTCCATGATTCATACTTCTATGCATTACATAAATTAATAAACTGATAATTATTTCAACATGTAGTTGAGTAGAAAAGGTAAATTTTTATAGTCTTGTCTCATGCTTCATTTTTGTACTGATGCCAATGGTGAACTTCGTCAATTTTCTTCTTGTTGCCTAACCAACAACATTTTACAAGTGATCATGTTCAATTTGCATTCAGCTTCTTCATCTATTTGTAACTCTCCTTCATCCCTGTTATTTTTCATTGTTCTACCCGAAAACCTATTTTTGGTGCAAGTCATCTTCAGCATGCACCATGCTCTTTAAATGAGGGATAACATTTATAATTCCTTTTTATGCTCTTCTAAAAGCGTAGATTTTAAACTTAACATAGGAGCATCATTTTGGGACATTTTTGTGTATTTCAAAATGAAACAATTTTACTAGGGTTATTCAACTACTATCCCAGTATTGCACTCCTGAAGTGGCCTATGGGTAGAAACTAAACTATAAATGTGTGCCCCTTGTCAATGACCTGAAAGTTTTCTTGACTGCGATGGATCAGCCGGGTCACTTTGAAGTGTCTTCTTTTTCTGGCTTGACTGACGCTGCAAGACTTGTGTTTGATCTACATGCAACTTCTTCATGAATTTAGAGCTGTCCAAAACCCCTCTTAATTTTCATTGATTTATCTAATCTCCCTCTGAGTTCAGGTGCGATTAGTTTATTACCTATTTCATTTTTCATGCTCCTTGCTTTAGGAAGTACATGACAATATGTATGATTCTCTTATACTCCCTCAGAATAAAAATCTATCTTAAACCTAACTATGAAAGATCATTTTGTCTTCTTGTATGCTTATGTATACATGACAATATGTATTATTCACTTATACTCCCTCGTATGAAAATCTATCTTAAACTTAACTATAAAATATCATCTTGTGTTTTGTTGTATGCTTATGCAAAACAAAGCATTTTGATCCAGTTTTGCAATTACAACGTTGTCATTACCCATAAAGTAGACTACACATATGTGTCCCTTGTCAACATGAGTTATATCATACTTCTTTTGTATATTGATGACATACTGATTGTATGAACAAATATGGAGAAAATCAGAAACTTAAAGGAGCAATTATAAGTGAGTTTGTGTTCAAAGATTTACGTCCAACTAGATGATTCATCGAGATAAGAATTAGTAGGGACATGAGTTTAGGTATAATGAAGTTGACTCAGGCAGAGTATGTTGAGAAGATATTATAATAGTTCAACATGAGTGATATAATGGCAATTTGCATCTCTTTAAGTATCCACTTCAAGCTATCTAAGAAGTTATCATTTAAATATGAAGTAGAGTACATATTGGGGAGAACTCAGTATGCTTCAACAGTTTGAAGTCTGATGAATGTTATAATTTGTATCAAACCAGATATTGCATATGCAGTGAGAGTGGTCAGTGGGTATATAGGTTATCCTGGAAAACATGATTAAGAAGCGGTGAAGTGAATTTTTCAGGTATTTGAGAGGAACAACAGAACACTTTGCTATAGAGTCCAGGGATTAGTCTATGAGGATTTGTAGATTCAAAAATGACAAGATTTTGATAGTAGGAGTACAAGAGGGTAGATTTTCACTTTGAGAACATAGCGGTGAGTTGAGTTTCCAAGCTACAAAAGATTATTGCATTTTCAACTATGAAGGCCGAATCCTGAGACTAGCAATGAGATGATTTGGCTACAGGGCTTTATGACAGAATTGGGCAAGGAGAAGGAGATTATAAAGCTTCATGGTGACATTATGAGTGCAATTCATTTTTTTAAGAATGCTGCTTTTCATGGCATGACAAAACACATTTAGTTGAGATATTATTTTATATGCTCTCTCTGAAAAGATGAGCAGTTATTTTTGGAGAAGATACACAGCTCAAAATTCTGCGGACATGTTCACGAAGGTGGTGGCTATCTAGAAACTTGAGCTATGCTGGGCTTCAATTGGAGTCTATGAATGTTGAGACCGGGAGCACCATATGTGACTATGATAATGTTATAAATAGAGTTGTAGATCTAGTGTACAGGTGTTGGGTGCTTTCAGTCTCTAAGTGAGATTGTTGAGGTGTGGAGCACGAAAGTGCACCCATAACCGCAAGGAAGCCTCACAAGAAACACAGGTATTTCACGCGCGGTGCACTCGTGCCTGAACGGTGCGTCTGGGACTGTAGACAGAGGGCATGATGCGCATGTACTGGAGTTTGCAGCGCCCTTGCACCGTCTATCAAGCGCCTATGTGCTGGTTACAGAGGGTGCAACATTCTCGCGCCAAGGAGTAGTGCGGGCATGCAAGGTGCATTACTCTCTTGTTTCGGTTTAAATTCTCCATTCAAGCGATGAAGCATCAAACTTTTGCGTGCGGTTCTTTCAACAAGGATTCTCTTGAAGCAGATAAGTGTCAGAGAGGAGGATTTTAGTGTGCTTATCTCTTATGAGATCTGAGTGAGTATTTAGTAAATTTTTGAATTTTATAGTGAAAATTTCTTGGTGGTGTAGCTCCTGGTTTTTTATCATTTTCGGGGTTTTCCACGTTAAATCCTAGTGTGTTTTTTTTGTATTATTTTTTTAGTGCTTCTGTTTGAATAATTTATTCCTGTATTCTCAAATTAGGGCGATTCTATTCTATGGTGTGGTTTTGATTTCTAGTTTCGAAGCCTTGCATAGGTTTTCATCATCCTAACATTTGCAAGCATAAGCTTTTTCACATATTTCCTGATAAGTGGTGATGGAGTCTATATCATTCTTTGTATGTTGTAACATATTCAGTAGTTACAAATGATGACATTTATATTTCCTTTAATTGATTCTAGAAGTACTCACAATCGAATTTATTCATGATTTGTTTTATATAGAAAACAAAATCAGACTAGATTTTGCTTGAATAGGATACATGCTTTCTTTTTTGGGCTTTGTAAATAGCACTTGGGTTTGCAGCTCTATTTTATGCCTTCTCTGTAACACGTTATGTATTTTCTACTGGTTTTACATCATGAGGCAATTTCTTAGTGTGATATTTGCATCATGGATATGTATTTTCCCATGCATTATGCTGCTTTCTTAGATTTCAAAACTCATGTTATAAGTTTTACAGGAGCTGTCCCATTGATCTAAAGGAAGCAATAACTGGTGTGATATTTGCATCCCCAAGGTGTGCAGATATACCAGAACTTACAGATGTAAAAAAACAGCTTGTGGCGAAATATGGGAAAGAATTTGTCATATCGGCACTTGAACTTCGACCAGATTGTGGTGTTAACCGAATGGTCAGTTCTGGTTCGCCCCTTTTTTGCAATGATGAACATGTTGTAGTTGATGACAAATTTATTTGGTGTCCATTCGATTTAGTCATTTTTTCTATTGGTTGTTCATTTTTAAGCCTTCTCTGCATGTAGATAGTTGAAAAATTATCAGCAAAAACACCTGAAACGGAGATAAAACTGAAGACGTTAACTGCGATTGCTAAAGAGCATGAAGTCAAATGGGATTCAAAAGCATTTGAGGAGGAACTGCAGAAGCCTAAGGAGGACCTGCTGGTTTGTATTTGCTGAAGCAAACGTTAATCTATTTCATAGCTGAAACAGTAGCCTTTAAAATTGAAGTTTTTTACATTGCTATTTTGTAGAATGGTTCTAGTAGTTTCACGGGTGCTAATAAGATGCCAATGGAGCCGTTAAATTTCAAATTTACTCCAAATGCCAGACAAACGGAATCAGCCTCAAAAGTTTATGAATCTGACATACCTAGCAAACCAGTGAGTTTCAGTTCCTCTTCTGCTAACTTGAGGACTACGCCTGTGGTACCTCCGCCTGCTCCAAATCAGTCCGGGGAATCAGGTGAAGCCATAATTACTTTTTTTTCTTACACTGAAGCAATGGTTTTTCTCGTTCATGTATGGTTTGATGGTTTTACAATTATTATTAACAGATGGGAAATCGGGGCTGTCGGAAGTAAGGGATTCATATACAAGAGCTGAGACTGCTGCTTTTAAACAACCAACTTGGAGAATGGATTTTAAGGATGCAGCCTCTGCTGCTCAAGTGGCTGCTGAATCTGCAGAAAGGGCTAGCATAGCTGCCAGAGCTGCTGCTGAGCTTGCAAGTCGAGGAAGCATTTCCAGACAGAATTCTAATGAGCCAAATGGATCATCTCTGCATATTAGCAGAAATGAGCCAAATGGATCATCTCTGCATATTAGCAGAGATGAGAACCCAAAGAGAGAACTGAGCTCAAAGCTCAAAGGAGTTGAATCTGTAAATATTGATTATGATCAAGTCAAAGGCTTCCAAGGCATGAAAGAAGACATGCAAAGGTTTCCCTGTGATGAATTGAGAGAAGAAATTTCACATCATAGCAGCACCTCTGATGAAGAGTATAGTCCTCAAATGGACATTACGAGGACATTTGATAGTTTTCGGGGAAGTTTTTCTAGGATGGAAATTGGGAACAAAAAGAAGAATGATGAAGATGGCTTTTTAGAAAAAAATGTAGAAGTGAACTATGATGGATCAGCTCATGCTAGTTCTTTTGTCGGTACTCATGACGATGACGCCATTTGGATTCCACCTCTCGACAAGCAGCTATCTGACAGACATGAAATTAATGCCAGAGAAAAGCTTTTCAGATATGACAGTAAGAAACTTGATTCAAGTGACTATCCTGCTGCAGTTTTTGATGAGTATGATCCTGAACCAGCAGATGATAAAGAAAACTTATTTGATTCGTTTGATAAAAAACAGAATGATCATCATACTTCCATGTTCGCCCCATATACTAATTCTGTAAATTCCAGCATTTTTAGCAGCTCTCACCACGAAAATCACCCTATAACTGTTGAAAAAGTTCCATCCTCAAAATTTGATGACACCATTCCTGTTGCATTTGATGATTCAGACAGTCTCAGTTCAGAAAGTGATAATGGAATGAGTGGTTCTCGGCAGAATGGAACTGCTCAGAACAGTACTTTGCCGCATGAAAAAGGTTGTTTGGGCGAGGACTTACATTCTCAACAAGAGTTTCAGCCTTCAAGCTCAACAAAAGCTAAACCTTTGTTGGGAACTGAAGAAAGGAATCACCTTCAAATGTCCTCTTCCTCGGGCATCAAAGATTCTGAAATGCTGGATGAACTTGCAAATGGTGGTGACTTCGGGCTGAGATTTGGAAGATTAACTGGTGGGTTAAGAAACCGAGGTTACAACAATCCACCTTATATATCAAGCTCTGTGATTGATTCGCCTGAGCCATCAACAGAAGCCTTGGGCAGTAATACTAAACAAATAATATCTCCACCCTTCAGAAGTTCTCTGATTGAGGACGAGCCATCATCAAATCCAATAATGCCAGGAGCTTCTACTAATCCAATATCTGACAAAGATAAAGTATCTGTGTCAGATGAATACAACCAGGGAATCAGAAGCAACAAATCTTTAAGCACAGATAAATCAGGAGAAGATACTACTGGATTTAGTCTAAAGCAGTCTGTTTCCAACCTTAGAGAAGCAGATCCAAACCCATCAAAGCAGGTCTCTGAAATTATCAATCAGAAGATCCATGATGAGAAACCGCGAACCCCGCCCTACAAGGAACTGAGCTCCCGACAGCCCTACAAGGAACTGAGCTCCCGGTTGTCGGAGACTGATTTTGATTCTGATTATTACATGGAGGGTCGAGGAAATCCAAGTTCCAAGACAACATTCAAATTATCTCGTCGGACTAAAGATTTAAGCTCGAAGGGTCGACCCAATCTTTCTAGTTCTGATATTTCAAACTCCGGGACTGAAAGCCGGCCATCTCGCCGGAGCTCTGCACCTGAACTCCCTTCTCAGACTGATGATAAAGAAACAATCCTTGAGCGTGGAACATCAGTTTCTGGTGATGGAACAAAGTCACAGAAAGCCTCTCATGTTCATCCAAAACTCCCTGATTATGAAACCCTTGCTGCTCATTTTCAATCGCTAAGGTCAAATCGCCGTCAACCGTAGACGTTTACTTCAAAACTTTCTCATGCGCTTGAAACATTGGAATTACTAAGTTCATATGTACAAAAGCCATTTTCTTGGTTCACAAGGTATGTTACAGGTGTTTCTTTATTATTATCATCATTTCTTTCTGCTATTTGATAAACTTCTTTATTATATTTTTGTAATTAAGATGAGTAATGGAACTTTCATTTTGGTGTAATAGTTTATGGGCCAGTGATTTTGTTCATTGCTTGTTTTAATAGCTTAGAAGAACTGTGCGAAATATACATAGAACACAAGTCTTATATAGTTACATATCTCACACTCAAACTTTGAAATTTATACACAGAGCACTCAAATCCTTACTGGCAATTAAAAATATCACTATTAACACTTCTTAAAAGTGAAATACACCTGCATAGGTTTAAAGAATGAAACTGCTATGTATGTAAATATGAGAGTTTAAGTATGAACTATGTAAATGCATAAGAATTGGTGCTACTTATGTAAATTTCCCCCCTTTTTTTGATGTGTAGAATGCAAATGGTTTGCTGTCAAAATGGAACAGAATTAGTTTTGTGTAGTTCAAAAACTATTGATATTTTGGAATAGAATGAAACCATGAAATGTGCAATGCAAGATCATTGCTGACCCAAAGAGAGTTTTATTTTGATTTGATTTTGGCTTTAGAGATATGAATTGAAAACTGCCAATTTTAGTTTGAAGTTTGTTTCTTTCTCCGCAGCTTAACATAAATTTAGAATATAAAATAAATTTATAAACTATGCAGTTTTTTATTTGATTCCAAATATATCTTGTAATTTCCCTATAATTTAATGACGCTGAGTTTTTCAACATTAGGATTATGAAGCGCAGTCAACTATTCTTAAAGGATTTTTTTATTACAACAAAATTGAATTGAGTAAATTAGTTAGATCAAAATTGAAGATTTTAATTTCAATTTGAGCTAAATTGAGTTCAAAAAAAGAAATAATCAGTGCACTTTTTTTTAACAAAATTTTCAACATTACATTTATTTATCGTAATACTGTTGATTTATCAACATTGGAGCAACATAGCCAAGCTGAATTGGCCATGGGCTTAGAAACTTTGAATTGAGTTAATAGTAGCGCTTGGTGATAAATAAGCATGTTAGAATAGTTGGGAACCAAAATCTCGTGTAAATGAGATACTTGAATATTTGTGGCCCCCCTACAGGTTCAGGAAGAATTGAATTGATTTAAGTAGGCTTGACCAAGCCTTTATGACTCTGTGGAGAGTTTAGGGCTACTTAAATGAGTTGTAGAGCATGTGATTCAATTTATGATCACTTTATCTACGGTTCCTATAGTTGCCGCATGGGCTAGCTTGGGCCTTAGCTGCTTGGTTTTTATCCCTAGTTTATTGACTTTAATGGATTTGCTCTAAGTTAGCCTTAGCTGCTTGACTTTATTGACTTTAATGATTTATCAATGGATTTGCTCTAAGTTAGCCTTCACTGGGTTTTTAGAAAACCACCCAAGGCTTACTGAGGAGTCAATAGTAGTTATTAGGCAGAGCTATAGAGCTCTTGAAATCTCCGAACTATCTTCAAACTCAAAAATATCCTACTCTCAAGTAGGGAATGTTTCTCTATTTATAATTTACGCAAATGATATACAAATTTAACTAAAATGTCACAACATATAAAACGACAGTAATTTATTTGATTGAAATATTAAAAATCTTATAAATTGATTGAACTTATCAAGACATTTGATTTAACTATAAGCATGTAAGATTCGTAGTTGTTTGCCCCTTAAAAGAATGTCACATAAATTTAAAAGTACCTCAAGTTAATGATTTAGTCTTATTTAGACTAAAATCATATTATTTTTGCTGTTGAGGGTTTATCTCATTAGGGCATCCGGTTAGACCATTAGTTTGCTTAAATTAAAGGTAAGATCATTCTAAATTTAATGCTAAGAATTTCTAATTTAAGAACTACAAATTTTGTGTGATTCACTGGATTTTTGGATGGATATAATCTAATAAATTGATAAATTTATAGAACTATTAGATAATGAAAATAACTTAGACTCAATCTATAATAATAATATTTTATTTATTCCTTAGAAAATTGATTTTCTTACTTGCAAGAAATATAAACCAAGTGAAAAATGATTTTGTGATTTGTTTAGGGCTTCTTTTGAATTAAATTTTTGTTTTTTTGTTTGTTTTTCTTTTGTTTTTAAGTTTAGTGTGTGTATATATATATATATATATATATATATATATATATATATATATATATATTCTAAAAAAAGGAATATATTTTTTAAAATAGTCAAAATAACTTTTTGGTGTATTGAGTATTTTAAAAGCAATCATACTTTAATCAAATATACCTTTTGTTTCCAATAAAAATAAATGGAAAATAAACATAAAAGTGATTCCAAACAGCCCCTTAGCTTTTCCATCATTTAATCAAAAACATTATTAAATTTATTTAAAGTTGCTTCATTTATTTTTTGGCATTTTTTTGACAAAGCAACTCTAAATAATCACATGAATAATAATATGAATTGAAGCCTGAATAATTACTTTTCATGTATTATTTATTTTTGTCCAACTAAAAAGCAAGTTTTTCAGACTTGCAATTTTATCAAGTGAAAAAAAAAGCCCATTTTCATATCTTTTTTATTTTTATTCTCACATTTTACCGGTGTTATGAGATATCCATTTACACTTATTCAATTGAAAGATGATTTGTAGCAATCCAATTTCATTATTTAATAGTTCCACTTGATCATATTATATTATTATTTAGCGTTTTCAAATTATAAGATATAAATTATTCTACCACTTTTATGCAAACCATTTTTCAACATTCTTATAATACATTATAATTCAAGAATTGTTAAATTGATTCGATTAAACAATATGACAAATTAAATATGTCAATTGCAAAACTTCTACCAACTAAATTATGTACCATTAACTGTTATTATATTGAAAGTTTATTATGTTTGTAGCTTCATATATTTTTCTATTGGGGCATTTACATACGTACCGCATTATTCTTATATATTTACATAGTTCATGCTCAAAACTTTAGCAAAATGTGTCCGCATCATCTATTTAAAACCCTCCAGTTGTAAGATATTTATGAATGGGATTTTTTTTTTATTGATCCTATATAATATAAAGGCCCGGAAAGAGAAAAAGCAAAATGGAAACAAATTGTGGAAAATTTGATTTGAAAATTGCTCGTCCCCTCATTTGTGTGTTTTATTTTTTTTTAACCATTGCTAATAACAAATAGAGTTTTTGTTTCTTCAAAAAAGACAACACGCGCACTGTGTGTGCGGCATCTATATATGTATGCATATGTATGTATGTATGTATGTATGCATATGTATGTAT
>NEWO01000443.1:524560-540999 GCA_003013225.1 Phalaenopsis aphrodite | reverse complement strand
TAGTGTTTTTACTTGTTTTTATCTGTGGTTGGTGGTTGTATCTTTTCTTTATTTTCACCGGATTGCCGTTCCAATGAATTTTTTTTGCTCTGTTGTGCGGTATGCTTTCTTGTTGCTTTGCCAACTTGTTATATCTTCTCCTACATTTTCTAATGAATAGACCATCTTACCTGGAGGATTTGGAAGGGATTAATAATTACTTTAATTAGACTTTTAAGTCGAATGTAGCTCAGATTTTCTTTCCTCAACACTTTCACGACGACGTGATTCTTTTGATAAATTTGATTTTTTTAAGAAAGCTGGTAGAAAAAAGGAGAAACCAACACTATTTTTCTCTGGTAGTGACTATTCAGTTAGCCAATCCTTTCAAATCTACTATGACAGGAAAATTTACTTACTCTCACCCAAAAACTGAACTGCTTTTGCAAGTTTTTCTCTAACTTGAATCTTGAAACTTGAAGGCACTTGGAGTGTTGGTTTGATTAATGGGAGGCATATTATGATCAAGTTGGAGAAGAAGATTGATTATGGGCTAGTTTTTTTCTAGAAATTATTTCTATAGTAAGAGGATTACTATGAAAGTCTTCAAGTGGACAATTGATTTTAATCCTCAGGAAGAGCTTCATATAGTTCCAATTTGGATTAAGTTCCCTGGTTTAAAATTGTACCATTTTAATAAAGAGGTGCTATATTCACTGGAGGCCATTTATGGTAAGCCTATCAAAATTGATATAGCTACCCATAATTTGATTAGAACCTCCATGGCCAGAGTGATGGTTCAGAGGGATATCACTTTTCCTTTCTATGATTCTGATTGGTTGAGTTCACGTAATTCTGGCTACTGGCAATCTGCTGAGGTGAAAGTCTTGCCCCATTATTGTTCTAAATGAAGAATGTTTGACCAAAATATTTACCATTATTAAATGGTTGGAAAAGAATTTATGACTCATGTTGGGTCTCCTTCTATAGTTGTTGCTGAAAATTTAAAGGATGAAGATGGGTGTGTGGATGTAATCTTAAGTAATATTGTTAATGATGTTGGGATAAATGTTGAATTTATTGCTCCTTTCTAGGTGTCACCTGAAGGGGCTTTAGATCATTCTGGATGTGCTTTAAATTTTGTTGCCTAAACTATGACTAATGAGAAGGCCGCTCCCAAAAGGCTTATTCTAACAAAGCTTAATTTCAAACTTAAAAAAATAGTGAGAACTTGAATTCCAGAGCTAGTATATGAAAACAAAATAAATATTGGAAGATTTGATGTTTGTTGAGCGCTCTTACAGTGATCTGGTGGCTGATGTTGAGAGTGTTGATCAAGTCAATTTGGTGGACAACTCTACTGGTGATGAATTTGGGGATAATTCTTCTGGTTTTGAGGTTCTACTAGTTGAGTAACTTGGGGATGTTGCTATGGTTCAGGCCGCATTAGAAGTGGAGTGGCTGGTTCAGAAAATTATGAAGAGGAGAATTAAGTGCTCAAGGAAAATAAAACATTTGAATTCAGTGATGGTTGGTGCTCAAACATCTTTAAACTCTAGGTCTATTGGCATAAATAATCCTACTCCCCCTAAGATTACCTGGGGACTTTTAAAGAACTCTCTGAATGATGTATAATGTCCTTATATGGAATGTTATGGGTGTTACTAGTTTTGATACCTTTAATAGATTGAAAAATATTATAAGATATCACAAAATTTATTTTCTTGTATTATTAAAATATCTGGTTAGTGTTGAAAGCAATAAGAATTATCTGAGGAGAATTGGTTTGTTCAATTTTGTTAATGATTCTAATATAAAGATTTAGATGTTGTGGAAGAAATCTATTCCGTGGATATTTTATCATATGTTACTTATACACCTTAAAAATACCTATTTTAAATATATGTTTAATGCCTGTTTTATGCACATTTTTAATGATATTGTGCTTTAATGAAATGTATTTTACTTGTTTTTGGTTTCAAGTATAGGAAATTGAGTTTATATGAAATGAAACAAAATTGGAGGCAAACTGGAGTTGTGGAGCATTGTGCCTAAGCGCCATTTCTGGTGCTTAAGCGTCAGATTCCAGATGGGTTAGGCGCCCAAGTGCCATATTTGGCACACTCAGATGCCAAACATTTATGCGGGGCTTCTAAAACAGTGGCACCTAGGTGCCACAGTTCGATGCCTATGCGCTAGAGTCGGTTAGAGCTTTATACATTGAATTTGAATGAATTTTGAAGAGGTTCATGAAGCAACCCTTAGTTATTTTCAGAGCTCTCTATATTCAAGCCGAAAGGGGGATGTAAAGAGGACTTGTGGTGGACTTTTGGTGGCTTCAGTGTTACTTTTGTGTGTCTTGTGAGTGAGACTACCATAGTGAGAGTGTGGTGAGTTCTTTTGTTGTGTGAGTATTGTGCGAGGCTTGTGGAGTTTAGTACAATTAAGGGACTTCAGAGTTTGCATGGGGAGAAGCCAAGATAAGTAATTTGTATTTTTATTTGAGTTTTACTATATTTTTTGAACTTGATTATCACTATAAATTCATGTGTTTTTGTTTTATCTCCATGAATTTTTAGTAGTTTCCTTACTTTATTCTTGCAATGAGAAATGATCATGTGTATTATGCGAATAGTTTGAAGACTTATATTCAATTTTTTTTTTTAAAATTGATGGCACTTTCAACTGAACTTCATTGACTTTGTAATTTGGACAATTGTGAGGCTAAGATATGTTGTGAAATATGTTGACCCGCGAGGGCAATGATTTCACTTAAATTGTGAATGCCAGGTTGACCTTTAGGATGGGAGTGTGGTGCCTAGTTCACTTGTTAGCGCAAACATATAGGGAGATAATTTAATTAGGTGTAGAATTGATGTTTCTAGGGTGGCATGCTAGATTCTTATCATTTCAATTTGTAGTTTGGATGTAAGGGTCGATAGTTGGTCCTATAGAGATGACACGACGGGTAATCTGGAAGTGAGAGACCATATTCTACTCAGCACTACTACACTAGTTGGAACAAACTTTAAGCTAGCTGACGTTCTTTACAAGCACTGGGAGGGGTAAAGAAGAGGTATGTCCATATTTTTCACAATATCACATTTAATTTTTAAACATTCAAATTTTACACTGATTATCATCTCTATTGCACTGGGAAATATCTTTTTATAGCATTTGAAACTTTCTCTTATATATTAATAATTTGCATTTACTTTCATCTTAGAATCAAATCTTGCATAAACTTAGTTTTTGTCTTTCTAAAAATTCTGAAAATTATCTCCTATAAGTTGTGTTTGTTATTTGTAATAGAAACTTTTCTAAGTCATTATTAAAAAGTTACAACTTCTCTATGGGCTCGATACTGGGGGTTTTAAGGAAAACTTTATTTTACTTGAAATGATACGTATACTTGCGTAGTACCCCTAGTTTGAAAGCTCATATTTTATTTTCTAAATCATTTTATTTGTTCACATTAGTCGCTAAATATAATTCAGGCCAAAATTTTGGCAATCTTCATAGAAATCTGCGTAATTGTGGGTCGGGTCAAGTTTTTGGCGTCGTTGCCGAGGAACACGACTAAACTTTTTAACTAAGAATTTTTTTGAAATTGTAAATTTATTTTAAGAGAATTAGATTTTAAGGTTGGTACTTTTTAATTTAAAAAATCATAAAAACATAAGGAAAATTTAAAAAAACATAAATTTTTTGTTAAAAAAATCTATAGGAGTATTTTTATTTTCTTACCTTTTGTATGCATAGTTTGGGATTTGAAGGTTTAGTGCCTTACAATTCTCAATTACAACGAACGATAAGAAAAATTAGAAAGAAAAAGGACTTCACAATTTTCAATAAATGACAAACATATTACAAATTAACATTGAATATCAAAATGTTGAAAATAAACAACATAATTTACAAGGACCTTTTATGGATTATGCAAACCCAACAACAAATGAAATTCACTTAAGCATACAAACCCCTACTGTAGTGGCTAACTCATTTGAACTTAAACCTGCTATTTGTACAAATGGTATAAAACAATCAGTTTGGGTAACACCATCTGAGGGTCCAAATTTACATTTAGTAGGATTTTTAGAACAATGTGCTACATTTAATTATGACGGTGTATCAAACGACACTATCAGAGTTAGAATTTTTCCTTTTTCATTAAGGGATAAAGTTAATATATGGTTAAATTTATTAGCATCTGGATCTATTAGAACTTCGGGGGATTTAACACCAAATTTCTTGGCTAAGTACTTTCCTCATTCAAAAACTGCTAAGCTTAAAAATGATATTACTTTTTTTACTCAGCATGAAGGAGTGTCAACAAACGAAGCTTGACACGGATTTAAGGAACTCCTTAGAAAGTGTACACACCATGCTTTACTAGAATAATTAATTATTGAAACATTTTATAATAGGTTAATAGGATCACTTTGTTCAATTATAGATGCTGCTGCTGTTGGAGCTTCATTAATGTCAAAATCATTAATGAAGCTTATGCATTAATTGAAGAGATGGTTATAAATAATATTCAATGACCCTATGAAAGGATAAATCCAAATAAAGTAGCCAATATTCATGTTAATGAATACTATTTTGACGGTTGCATCTCAAGTTGCAGCATTATCTCGAAAGATATACCAAATTGGAATGACACTTTCTTAAACACCTTATGTGATTGAATAAAATTTATTAGGACAAATGATCGATTCTCAAACTTCATTTGAAACTGTAAATGCGATTAATAGTAAACCCAATAACCCATATTCTAACAATTACAACCTAGGTTGGAAAAACCATCACAATTTTAACTAGAATAACAATTATAGTGGTGGAAGTCAGCAAAGGGGGAGCACTCAAGCAAACCCAATGGGAAACTGAAACAGCTAGAGTAATACTAACTATATACCTACTTATCCTCTTGGATTTAGCAATAACCAAAAAATTAGGGAGAAGAAGTTTTCCATAGAAGAAGTGGTGTTACAAATGAAATATCAATTACAAAGTCAAAGTGTTGCAATTCAAAATATTGAGAATCAACTAGGACAAATTGCTAACGCACTTAGCAATAAGTCTCAGGGAACACTTTCTAGTAATTTTGAAGTCAATCATAAGGATAAAAACAAAGAGTAAGAGCAAGTTAAGACTATCTAACTTAGGAGTGGAAGGGAATTAAATGTTGGAATTCAAAAATAGATTGAAGTTGAGGGAGAAAATAAAGAAACTGCGAAACCTGAAGATAACATTCCTAAGGAAGTAGAAAAATCCGTCTCTCCAACTAAGATCAATTTAGAAAGACCACCACCTCCGTCTTCTCAAAGACTTAGACATCAGAAAATAGATCACTAATTTTTAAAAAAAATTGTGACAATAAGAAAGCTTACAATCAACTTTTCTTTTGCTGAATCCTTGTAACAGATGCCAAGTTATGCCAAATTTATGGTAGAAATATTAAATAAAAAAAGAAGTCTGAAGATCATGAAACTGTTGTACTTAGTGAATATTGCAGTACAATAATTTAGAAGAAGCTTCCTAAAAAACTTAAAAATCCTGGAGTTTCACTATACCTTATGCGATTGGGGAAAAAATTTGTGGAAAAGCTTTATGTGATTTAGGAGCTAGCATTACCCTACAGTTAACTGATCGATCTATCATCTATCCTAAGGGAGTTATAGAAGTTGAGCTGATTAAGATGGATAAATTTATCTTTCATGTTGATTTCATTGTGTCAGACATGAAGGAAGTTAAAGAAATTTCTATAATTTTGGGAAGATCTTTCCTTGCCACTGGGTGAGCAATGATAGATGCATAGAAAGAAGAACTAACCATGAGAGTTAATGACCAGAAAGTTATTTTTAATGTGCTTAAATCTATGAAGTATCCAGCTAAAGGAAAAGATACTAAATATTATAGAATAGATATCATTGATTATATGATTGTTAAGAATTATCGAGAAATTTATGAAGTCATAACAAATCAAAAAGAACTAGAAAGTGAAAATGAAAGTTATTTGGATGACAAATCAAATGAGATAAATACTAAGGATTCAGTTATGTTCAGGAAAATTTCAAAATTTTAGACACTACTAAAAATAGTAAACCTCTGATTCCTTCAATAGAGCCTCTTGAACTTGAGATGAAGGTGCTCCCTATTCATTTGAAGTACACATTTTTGAGAAATTCATCTACATTACCTATTATAATATCCTCGTACTTGATTAAAGAACAGGAAGAAAAATTATTGGAAACATTAAAAAATCATAAGAAAGCCTTTGGATAGAGATTAACTAATATTAAAGGAATTAGTCATTTGATTTGTATGCACAGAATTTTAATGGAAGAAAATCATAAACTTAGGGCTGATTGATCCCAATTTTTTATATATAAGGATTTATGAAGTTGACACTACTACAGTGCCAACAACTTGATCCATGTACTAAAAGTAAGTTGTGTAAAATATATTTAAGTATAGTCAATTATTAATGAGATTCTATGCAAGTATACATATTGTTATCAAGTAATAATGAACTTTCTATTTAAGCCCTAAATATCGATCCAACGGGGAAGGTTTAAGTTTACAATAATAAATTTTACTAGGAAATTCATAGAAAGTAAAACGAAATTACTGTCACAAATTTCAAAGGTTGAGATAAAAACTAAATTACTTAACTATTAAAAAAACAAAAATGCAAGATTTAAACAGTAACTACTAATCTACTAACTATGTTTATGTAATGAAGATTTCTTATGTGAAAAAGCATCCTTCCCACTACAATGAGGTTTTGGTGAATTGAGATGAGATAAATATTTATAATATGTATTGTGCCAAATAGGAGCAGTTTTAATTCTCTACCCTGATACAGTGCATAGAAAATCATTGGCTAATCTCAGGTTTAGTCCCTAAATCTGTGGCTAGGCTAGAAGGATACCGGCTCCCACTCCCACTTCCCTTCACCTGAAGGCTAACTCTCGCTTTAGTTTTTAAACACTATGATTGAATTGAGGATTTTAGTATGTCACCCTAAAGATTCTCCAATTCTACACCCAAAAAAGAATATTTTCCTATCCATTTGCACTTAATTCCATGAACGAATTTCTCCTCCATGAAATCAAACATGATCCTCACTCTGTTGTATAACTCATACTCCATTTACAGGATCATATGTTTCACAACATATTTTAACAATTCAATTAGCTAAATTGAAAAGTAAATTAAGTTTAGAGTTGAAAAAACATCACAATTTATTCTATATTTTAATATTGACACATCCATGTTATCTCTTCATTTCATCATATCTCAAAGTAGGGAGAAAGATAGAGGAAACTACTTAGACTTCATGAGAAAGATACAACAAAACATAAATTTCATTATTATTTGTCACTATAGTCACACCACCTTTCTTTGGAACATAGTGAATTGAACTAACATAAGCACTATTTGAAATAGGATATATTATTCCAACATCTAACAAATTTAAAATCTCTTTGTTGACAACTTCTTTCATCATAGGATTCAATCTCCTTTGAGAATCAGCTCTTGGTTCATGTTGATCTTCCAATAAAATTCTATGCATACAAATTGAAGGACTGATTCCTTTAACATGAGCTAATGTCCATCTAAATGCTTTCTAATATCTTTTTAAAGTTTTCAACAACTGTTGTTCTTGCGTATCCGTTAATTCTGATGATACTATAACATGTAATGTGGATAAATCTTCTAAGAATGCTTACTTTAAATGTGCAGGAAGTGTTTTTAGTTCTAGTTCAAGATGTTTCTCAATAGATGAAATCAAATTCTTGTTACTTTCTGTAAGATCTAACATTTCAAATTTTTCTTGAACATAATCCAAATGTTCGTTACTCACTTCCGTAGATTCATCTTGAATTTTATCCTCATCTTCATATTCCACATATTCTTTTTCAAATGTGTTCTTAAAATATTTATGGCTTAAATATTCATTGATATCCATTCTGAAGCATTTAATCTCTTGCTCTTTTGTAGGGTATCTTATTAATTTTGCAATAATAAATGTAACTTATTGATCACTAACTCTTATAGTTAGTTCTCCTTTCTACACATCTATCAAAGCTCTTCTAGTGGCAAGGAATGGTCTTCCTAAAATGATACGAATTTTTTTTTATCTTTTTTCATATCTAATACAATTAAATCCATAGGAAAGATAAATTTATCAACTTTTATCAAAACTTCTTTTATGACTCCTTTAAGTTAGGTAATCGAACGATCAACTAACTGAAGGGTTACAGTTATAGGTGAAATATCTCCTAAACCCAACTTTTTGAAAATTGATAAAGGCATAAGATTAATACTGGCTCCAAAATCACATAAAGCTCTTCTAAAAAATCTTTCGCTAATAGCATAAGGAATAATAAAACTTTTAGGATCTTTTAGTTTTTCAAGAATCTTTTTCTGAATTATAGTGCTGCACTCTTCACTGAGTGCAACAGTCTCATTTTCTACAAACTTACTTTTTTTATTATGTATATCCTTCATGAACTTCACATAGCTTGGCATTTGTTCCAAGGCTTTAACAAATGGAATGTTTATTGTCAATTTCTTCAATATTTCTAAAAATTTTGAAAATTGGTTCTCTCTATTTTTTTGCTTCAATCTTTGAGAAAATGGAGGTGGTGTTCTTTCTACAATGATTTTCATTGGCTTAATACGATATTCTGACTTAAAATGAAAATCTTCATCGGATTTTTCATTTTCCACCTCATGTTTTTCAACTTCAACTTTCATTTCTTTTTGAACTCTAGTTTACAATTCTTTTCCACTTCTCACTCTAATAGCCTTAATTTTGCCTTTGTTCTGATCTTTAGCAATTACTTCAACATTGAGCGACAACGAGGTCTATTGCTAAGTGCAGTAGTAATACATTTCAATTAATTTTCCATGTGTTTAATTGCGACTACTTGATTTTGTAATTGACTTCCCATTTGCAATATAAAATTTTCAATTGACAACTTTTTCTCCTTACTCTGCAAATTATTAAAATTTAGAGGGTAATAAAGTTTATATGTTGGATTCCCTTGATAGTTGGAGTTTTCCAATGGGTTTGCAGTGTTGTTGCCCCATTGCAGATTTGCAACATTAGAGCTAATGTTACTCCAGCAAAAAATTGGATGATTCTTCCAACCAAGATTATAATAGTTGGCATAAGGATTATTAGAACGATTATTTATTGCATTTATGGTCTCATAAGAAGATTAAGATTCTATCATTTGTTCCAATGAGTTTTCCTCAAACACAGGTGATGTCTGAGAATAATTCATTCTATATTGATCTCTCTTCTTTGATATATCAATTATTTGGTAGATAACATAGATATTACTTCAAAATCATGAATAATAGCTACTTTTCCAGGATTTACCCTTTCAGAGGGTCATTGAAAATTATTAGTAGTCATCTCTTCCATTAAAGAATATGCTTCATCGAATGGTTTTGACATTAATGATCCACCAGCAGAAGCGACAATTATCGATCTAAGAGATCCAACCAATCCATTATGAAAATTTTGAATTATTAACCAATCTGACAATACATGATGTGGACACTTTCTAAGGAGATCATTAAATCTTTGTCCGGCTTCATAAATTGATTCCCCTTCAAACTGACATAAAGATGTAATATTGTTTTTAAGCTTAACAGTTTTTAAAGGTGGGAAATATTTTGATAAAATTTTTGTGATAAGTCTCTCCAAATTCTGATAAATCCAGGTTCTAATGAGTTTAACCACATCTTAGCTCTATCCCTTACTTAAAAAGGAAAAATTCTAAGTCTCACAACATCACTCAACACTCCATCATATTTAAAAGTAGCACACAATTCTAGAAAACTAGCATGTTGTAAGTTAAGATCTTCAGTTGGTATTCCTCCAATTTGATTGTTTTGTACCATTTAGATAATAGCAAGTATAAGCTCACATGAATTGGCCGCTACAACAGGGTTTTGTTTACTCAAATGAATTTCATGCATTATAAGATTAGCACGATCTCTTAAAAGTCTCTGATGATGTTAATTTTTATTTCTAGCATTACTTAAATTGTAAGTCATTTTGCTAAAATGATCTGTCACTTTTTGTTATTTTTAAATTTTTCTAATAGTTATTTCCAGCTCCTAGTTGTAAGGTACTAAATTTTTAGATCTTACACTACGCTTAAAAAAATACAATAAGTAATTTAAATAAGCAAACACACTAAAATATAAAAATATTCGAACTAAACTACAAACACTTTTTATTTTGAATAAAATAATTTAAATTATAAATTACTTACTACTACTTTTCGTTACTTCCCTAGCAACGACACCAAACAACTTAATGTGCCCCTGGTGTGTGCTATTTTTCTGCATGTTTTTTGTCAATTTAAATCCTGAGCAAGGGCGCAAAAAACTTGATGCAGGTGGATTTAGTGTATTATTTTTGCAAATATTTTTCAAAATTACAAAACACTCATAGCAAATATAATACTAAATATGAAATTTAATCCCAACAAAAAATAACTTTAGTGAAAATAGTTTTATCTTTTAAAAATCTTCAAACTGCAAAATCCCCTAGAAATAACACAAGTATACATATCGCTCGAGTAATAAAAAACTCTAATGGAGTCCTAGATATCGATCTCACATGGAAGTTGGAAAAACTTATAGCTAAACTCTTAAGATTATAATATAAACTACAATTTAAATTACAAAAGTAAAGTACAAAATTTGAATCTGTAGTAAATGAGTGAATGTTAAATAAAATGCAGTTAAAAGACAAAGTTAATTAAATTAAATGTTAAACCCCTCAAAAGTAAAATTTTGAAAACTAAACAAAGTTTTGTGGTGAAGAGTTCAAATTTAAGAGATCATCATTTCACTTTACATGAGTTTGAATATGAATTGTGAAGAAATTAAAATCATTTGAATATATATATATATATATATATATATATATATATATATATATATATATATATATATATATATANATATATATATATATATATATATTGTTTTATGCCAAATAAGGGAAATCCTATTTTTTACCCTCTTCCAAGTGCATAAAGAACATTGACTAATCCGGAGTTTGGTTCCCTAATTTCGTAGTTAGGATGGGAGGATACTGGCTGCCATTCCAAAGATCCTACTACTCTCTCACCTGAGGGCTAACAATCTTGCATTAGTTTTCAATCAACTAGACGAAATTGAGAATTTTAATCTGTCACATTAAAACCTCCAATTATGTATCCAACAAAGTATATTTTCCTATTTATATGCACCAACCCCAATGATGAACCAACCCCATTGATGAAATCCTCTCTCATGGAATCAAATGTGATTCTCCCCATGTTTTAGAAATCATAGCCCTTTTGGAACATATGTTTCTTAACACATTTTAACATTTCAATTTTCTGGATTGAAAAGTAAATGAAGATCATATTTCAAGCCATAAAAAAAATTTTGACATTTAAAATTGTATAATATAAAATCAATTCTTCACAAAACCAAATCTCATTTTAGGGAGAAGGATAAAGAAGACTACTTAAAATTCATGAGAAGGATACGAAAAAAACGTGGGTTTCTTATATAAAAATAAGTTCATAAAACAAAGAATTAAAAGAACATATTTTTTCTCACAATCATTCCCAAGAAATTCCCTAGAAGTTCTTTTCAAGCACTCTCCCTCTTTACAAGTACTTTTAATTCTCTCTTAAAAGTTTAATGAAGAAGAAATCTATCACATTCCCTCTTCTCTTACAATCTTTGAAGAAAATCTCCAAGCCCTTGACACACTCTCTCTCTCCCTCTCGCCTTCTTAAAAAATCCCTCACACGCCTCTCTCAAAATCTCTTCCTCAAAAAATCCCCTTAATACCTAGATTTCCCTCTCTTTTATTAGAGTCCACCTCACTCCAAAAAGAATTCAAAATGCCCTCTAAAATTTTGTCAAATAATCAACCCTTTTAAATTTAAAAGGCATGTCTATTGATGCAAAAAACATATCCCTTCATAAAAGAATCTTCCAAGGTGTCTAGATGCATTGAATCACTTCATGGGGCATTTAGAACAAGTATCCCTTTTGAAATTTGTGTAAAATTCATCCCAAACTGCCTTAATCCGCAAAAAAGTCGTCTCTGGCGCTTGAGGCACGAACTTACTTAAGACTGAGCTGTTCTGAGTTTTGGAGCTTCAGGTGCCAAATCTGGCATTTCAGGCGCCAACTCTTTGTCAAATGGTGCTTCAGGCACTAGCTCTCAATAAAGTGGCGCTTCAGGCACCAGAATCCCAAAATTTGCTGTTTTGGCTCCAAATTTCATCCTTTTCGCTAATTTTGCTCTAAATGACTAAAATTGATATACCTGCAACAAAAACATGAATTTACCCTTCTTTAAAGTACAATATCACAAAAAATAAGTATAAAATATATACTTAAAACAACATATTATTTTGGTGTATCAATCAACTAGAGTAAAAACATTTGAATACGTCGAGTTGTTGACGTTAAACCAAGCTTTTTGTGTGAGGCAACCCATAACTATCAGTGTGGATTGATTTGATTTGGTGATTGTTGTAATGTTGAGTTCATTATGTTATTTAGAGTCATGCATGTTTAAGTTGGCTCAAAATAATAATTTGATGTTCACAGAGTGGTTGGAACTTGAAAATTAGACCTTAAGAATTTTTGGGTGTTGGCATCTCTGCGCCGAACCTAGTGCCTTAGCTCCCCATTTTATGAAAACCCGAAGCCAATGCACCCAATCTGACGCCTGGGTGATATGGTTTGATTATCTCCCAAAATGACAAAATTTTGGTTTTTGGCCATTCGTTCACTATTTAAAGGACTTTGGACGGGATTATAGCCATCTTCTTCAAATTTCTAAGTGCTGTAAAGAGGGGGAAGGGTGGATAAAGCATTTTTGTTTAGAGATTATGGCTTTATCACCAAAGGAGAGTAAGAGTAATGGTGATAATAATTTTGTGCATAAGGATGCTCAGACTTATTTTAATGGATTCTTAGCATTGAGTCTAGAGAGGCTTACTGATAAATTGGAGCAGAATGATTAGGAATTATCTATTCTACACAACATGTTGAGTGATATGTACCACTAGTACAAACACTTGGAGTAGCAGATGAAACTCCAATTCAACCAAATGGCATGCTTCCAGGACTATTAGGTGACCATTTATAGCAACAACAAGTGGATTGATGACATGTTTGCTCAAGATTTTTCTCATGCCCATTTCTACCATTTATTCGATAGTAATTATATTGCGAAAGAGAAAGTGGGTGACAATATCATTCACAACTACTCTTAGATTATTATATGGAAAATCTGTTCCTATTAAGTGTTATGTATTTGCATTTTTACTTCAAATTTATGTGACTCCGTACTATGAACTAGTGTTTTATGTTGTATTTGCTTTTAAGGAATCTATGTAATGTCCATTTATATTAAAGAAATTATTATTATAAGAAAAAGTTTTATGTTTGTGTTGTTAATACCTATTTTACTGTGCTTGGGTGATTGGATCTACTTAATTTTCAAATTGCACATGCAATTGTTGGAAAGTTGACGAAGCCGATTAACTATTGAAATAATGATTAAATCTGACATATTATGGTTCAAAAATCTTATACTTGCCGTGTTCTTTTGAAAATAACAAAAAATTCCAAAATATGAACCGTAGAGTACTGGCGCCTAAGCGCTCAAACTGAAGCTTAAGCGCCAAACCGGCAGAAATTGCGTTAAACCGCAAAAATCAAACCGGTGCCTTACCTTCTTCGTTGCGCTTCACCTTCTTCCTCTGGTTTTAAAGATTTTTCACCCTAGGGCTTCTCGATCTTGGTTATTTTGAAGGATTATTGTATCAAAATCTTTTGAAATCGTCATCATTGGGTAAGAGCATAACTTTGCCTTTAGAAATTTTGATTTTTACTATGTATTTTCTGCACATTGTGATTTGGTCAAAAATGAATAATTTGGGAGAAAATGGTAGAGAATGCATGGTGAATAAATTATTTTCCTAGAAAACACTTTTAGAAGTCCATAGAAATTGAGTTCATATTTTATTTGGAATTTTATTCAACTCTTTTTTAGATTATACAATGGCTCCTAAACCTAAGAAGGATAAGGACAAGAGTTCTTATGATTAGAAGAAGTTTGTTAGTCGTGTGGCACAAGATAGTTGTAGTGAAAATTTGATGTCAAAAAAACTTATTCAGGAGCACACTTTTCTTTCCTCTGGTGGTTTAGTTGAACATCTTATTTTTGCTAGGAATTGGGATGTTTTTAGCTATTTTTCTGCTGCCACCGTTATTTCTATTGTTTGAGAGTTTTATGTGAACTTCCTTCAAGAAATTGATGAATTAGTTTTTGTGAGAAAAAAGATAAGTGGATTTCAACCCAGTTCGGATCAACACATTATTTCAGCTGCCTGATGTGACTAACTGCTTTTATTCTGAGTTTGATCTTTTTGAGGGAGAGTTGGAAGAGATTACTGCATCTTATTGATGGATGTGGAAGCTGGAAGGTAAGAAGTAATAAAAAGGTAAACTTTACTTCTTCTTCACTAAATTTCGTGTTTAATGTATTGCATTATTTTATCCCTTCTTGCCTTCTCCCTTCCAACCACTTGAGTGACGTGACTGGAGATAGGTCTCTTTTGAACTACTGTATTCATATGATGAAGCTCATTGATGTTGGCTCCCTGATATACAATAGCATTTTTCATTATTCTAGAGGAGGAACTACAATGGTTTGGATTACCCTTCTCTTTTTTTTTATGTTATGGAAGTAACCATGAGTTAGATTTGAGTCTTGGGAGGAGTTTCTCCAACCCCTAAAGCTTATTGGATGGGCTAATGTGGATGCATATGGAAGACCTCGAGGTAGAGCTGCCGAAGCACCATCTACTTTAGCCTCAAGGCCTTCTACTTCTTGTTCTTCTTCCTTAGACACTATCATGGAGCAATTTTTTATTCATCAGGAAGATATTCTATCATTATAGAGTCAGATGCATAATGTAGAAGATCATATGGATCATTTTGATGAGTATTTACAGAGGAAGAGTGACTATGATGCTACTTTTAATGAAAATTTGGTGAAATTCTTGAAGGGCGATCATTCAGTTGAGTTTTCTGCTTGCCTCAAATTTTCCTCATTTTAGAGTCACAAACTGGTGGAGAATGATGAGATGAGATTCCCTTAATATTCAAAATTCCTATTAAGATTTTAGAGCCTATTAAGGGAATCAGGATTTGAAATTCCCCTAACATTACAACATAAGATATTCAACATTGAGGGGGGGGGGATTAGTTGTCCCAATGACTCTCACTAAGGGTTCAGAGAATTCAGAGTCCCTATAGGAATCCAATTTTAGGTTTTTTAATTCTACACTGCCTTTCCTTCTGCCCCTTCTTTTTTGGATTTCACAAACATCATCCATTGGTCTTTAATTAGAAGAAAGTCTGGGTTTTCAGGAATAGTGATTGTAGTTTCAATGGCTTGAGGGTACTGAATTGGTGTAGGGGTTTCTTCAATACTTTGTTTCTCCTTGGGTTGTGTCTCCATATGGGCTGAAACATGACCACCCATATGTGCTGGAATGTCTGATTCCACAGAGGTTGGAGCAGGGTGGTCCCGAATTAACGGTATTTTCAGTTTGAATGAGTTCATTCTTTGGTGGAGTTCCCTGTGGTTCTACCTCGGCCTCAGCCTTATCCCTCTCAGAGACACTTGGTTCCAGCTCTGTCCTCATAATAGGGAGATTCTCTCTGTGGACAGAAAGCTGTGTTTTCCTTTCAGGGTGAATTCTAAAGCAATTATCATCAGAATATCCTAACATTCTACAGTTCCCATAGTAATAAGGCCTTTGATCCATAACCACTGGTTTCCAATGCCCATTGTCTGATGTCCCAATCTATATTTCAACAACTTCAGCAAGAGTTATATCCCATTCCACTAAAATTCTTACAACTGATGTTTAGACAGGTTGTAGGTATCCACATATAGTTTCATGGGCTCCCTAAACCAACACCCACAGAGAAAAGGATTTAATAGATGTATAAATGAAGCTCCAGTCCAGGGAACTTAAACCAGACTGGCACAATGAGGGGTTCTTGATTGGGGTCAAACTTAGGTGACCACTTTAGTAACTTCATATATTGGCCTTATATCAAAAAATACTTTTTGGAAAAAATGTTGGCATAGTCCTATACCTTAAAAAGTTGAATCATTATGTGTATTCCATCAAATAAACCTACTTTCCATTCACCCACTAGCTTCATATCCTCAAAGCATCTTCTTATTAATTCCATTTTTAGAATAAACTAGTTGAAATTTCCCCACCAAATTAAACTTTAAAGGTTTGGCTAGGGTAGTAGTGTCGGCGATTATTTCGGGTTGGTTTGTGGGGTTGCCCGTAAGAAGCTGTCGGAATCAAAATCCC
>NEWO01000443.1:496593-513020 GCA_003013225.1 Phalaenopsis aphrodite | reverse complement strand
CCACTTTCAACTTATCTAGACCTTCTGTAGCCAGAATTTTGGTTGAAAGAAACATCACTCTACCAGCTGTGGAGGAAATTTGGTTAGGCACTGAGCATAGTGGATGTTGGCAAAAAATCATAGCTAAACAAAGACCTTACTATTGTCATCATTGCAATATGTTTGGCCACACTGATGAGAAATGCTTTAGAATTCATCCCAACCTCATAAGGAAGATTCCCAGACCTCATTTTGAAGAATTAGAACCACATGAAACTGAGTTGCCAACTGCTGCTGACTGTGCAGTTAAAGTTTCTGAGTTGCAAGGGACAAGGGCCCATGATGACACTGAACTAGAACTACCCCAAGATATGGCAAAAGAGGGTGTGGTACCAAATCCCCAAAATAATCATGAACCATTAACTGAGCAACTTCACCTCCTGCCACATTCTACTAAAATTGAACAAACCCATTGTACTGAACATCCTACACTCCCTGCTGATCAAGAGATAACATCTATTGAGTTACCAGAGGAAGACCCTTTGATTTTACAATTAGCTAAAAATCTTGAATATGGTTGGCAAGTTCAGAAAACAAAAAATATGAAAATGCCTTTTCTACTCCCCTCTTCATCTTCTTTGGAGGATGCCCCCCTCTTTCTTCTAGTACTATTAGAATTAGGAGAAGAGGAAAGTCCACCTCGATTGGTTAATGATTCTAATATGTTGGATTGTTAGGGGATTAACACATACTAAATCTCTTACTAGAATTCTAGCTCTCAATAGGATGTATAAACCTTGGATCATTGCTTTGCTAGAACCAATGGTCACTAAAAATGTTAACAGAACTGTGAGGAAGTTCCCTGGATTTCAGCTTTTTATTAACACTAACAGTAAAATATGGCTTCTTTGCAGAAAGGAAATTCATTGCACTGTCCTTAAAGAGGAAGACCAATTTATCCATTTGAAGATTAACTTCAATTACTATTATGGATTTGCTACTTTCATATATGTTGGCTGTACAACAACTGCTAGATTTGAACTTTGGCAACAGTTACAAGAGTTCAGTACCTCTATAAGGGATTTCTGGTTAGTAGGGGTGACTTCAACTGCCTCTCTTCACCTAGTGAGAAGAAGGGTGGGAGATCTCCTGATATCAATTAAATGAACACATTCAATGACAACATTCAGTCTGCTGGTCTTTTTGATTTGGGGTTTATAGGCCCTAAGTTTACATGGAGAATGGGGAAGATTTGGGAGAGGCTTGATAGAGTTTTGGTGAATGATATTTGGTTTAGAGATTTCCTAGATACTTCTTTCCAACACTTGGCTAAGAGTGGGTCTAATCATAGACCCTTGCTTATTCAAATATCTTCCTCCTCTTCTAAAACTAAAGCCAAATTCAGATATCTTAATATGTGGTCCTTGCATGGAGATTTTCTCAATCAAGTCTCAATGGCCTGGACTGATGTTCATCATCACATCCCTGGTATCAAGCTTTGGCTTTTACATAAAAAAGTCAGTAAACATCTCTCAAATTGGAACTGGGAGGTGGTGGGTTACATTGATAAAAAAGTCCTTGAAGCTGAACAAAATGTTTTACAATTAGAACAGCTCTTATCCTCTGGCATAGGGTCTGAAATGGACCTTCAGTCTGCTAATGAACATATGCTGGATCAAATCAACATGCAAGAGGCTTTCTATGCTCAAAAGGCAAACAAAATTAAGTTTTGTGAGGGAGATAGAAACTCTAAATATTATCATGCTTGCATCAATTATTGGACGAAAAGCAACACAATTCACAAAATCCTTTCTCAGGAGGGTCGCTGGATTTCCAATGCCGATGGAATAGCTAATGATGCTGTACATTACTTTCAAAATATGTTTAGACAAACTCCATCCTCTCACCCAGCCATTAAAGATACATTGTTTGATAAGGAAAGGGAATTCACTAAAAGCCTATCTCGCACTAATATTCCTGATGAAAAGGAAATTTGGGATACTCTAAACTCCATTGACTACACTAAATTTGCTGGTCCTGATGGCTTCATTGCTGATTTTTATAAAAAGGCCTTGATTATTGTGAAGGGTGAGGTTATTGCTAATGTCCAAAGCTTTTTCTGGGGGGCTGATCTCCCTAAATATTTTTCCTCATCTACTATTACTTTGGTTCCCAAGGACAAAGCTCCTTACAAATGGGAAGATTTCAGACCCATTAGTCTCACTTCTGTTATATCTAAGATAATCAGCAAAGTACTGTTTCAAAGATTACAACCTCACCTAAATTAGCTTATTTGTAGGAATCAGTCAGCCTTCATCAAGGATAGAAGTATTGTTGATAATGTGCTTTTGGCCCAAGAGTTGGTACTAGGCTTGGACAGAATCACTAGAGGAGGCAACTTAATTCTCAAATTGGATATTAAAAAGGCTTATGACACTACCAGTTGGAAGTTCATTGAACAAGTTCTTATTGCTAGAGGTTCTCCCCCCTCCTTTGTCTCTCTAATCAACAGATGACTGGCCAATAATTTCCATTCTATCTTCATCAATGGATCTTCCCATGGTTTTTTCAGTGCTTCTAGAGGTATAAAACAAGGTGACCCCCTTTCCCCTACCATTTTTATCTTATTTTTTGACTACTTATCCAGAAGCTTGAATGAGTTAGCATCCAGGAAACCCCACTCCCTTTATAGCCACAGATCTTCCACCTTAATCAATCACTTGGCTTTTGCTGATGACATCATTATCTTTTCAAAAGCTTCCAAAGCTGCTGTTAAATTATTCATGCAGAATCTGGAGATCTTTCAGGATGCTTCTGGTATGAAATTAAATAAGCAGAAGTGCATCTCCATTTTTAGTAAACAATGCAAAAGTGATTTAAAGACCTGGGTTTCTGATTTCACTGGCTTCACACACAGTCACCTTCCTGTCAAATATCTGGGGGCACTTCTTATCAAAGGAAGAACTAAAAACATTCAATTTGATCACATAACAGATAAGGTTCAAAGCAAATTACAAGCATGGGAGAATTCTTTTTTATCCAATGGGGGTAGGATAACACTCCTGAAAAGTGTTCTATCTGCTATTCCATCATATCTACTGCAAATGAACATCTTGAGAAAGTCTTCTCAGAGATTATTAGAAGGGATCTTCAATAGATTTCTATGGGCTGGTGAAAGGAAGCAAAAACACTGGAAAAAATGGGCTAAGGTGTGTAAACCCTTTGAGGAGGGTGGGTTAGGCTTCAAGTCCTTCCCCCAAATTATGCACACTAATTTTTGCAAACTTTGGTTCAAATTTAGATCTCAGTCCTCCCTTTGGGCTGAATTTCTTTGGGGCAAATATTGCAAGCATCAACACCCCACCCAACTCTCTGTGGGTTTAGGGGATTCCCCCATCTGGAAAAGGATGTTACAGATTAGGAAGGAAGCTGAACAAATGTATGTCTGAGAGATTGGTGAGGGCTTGGTAAACATCTGGTGGGATAATTGGTCTTTGGAAGGCTGCCTTCTTCATGATCATAATGTTCTAGCCTCTCCATTGCTTGTGAAGGACATCTGGGAACATGATCAGTGGAATCTTACTCCAATTCTTCCTTTCTTTAGCCCTTCTCAAATCTCCAATATTCTGAAACTTTTTGTAAACCCTGGAGTAGAAGACAGAAATGCTATAAAAAAGAACTTAATCTCCTCTCAGCCTCCCCAACTGGTGGTGCATTGGGGCCATACAATCTGGAATAAATTCCTCACTCTCTCCATGTCTTTCTTCATCTGGAGACTATTCTTAAAATTGATTCCCACTGATGATATATTGAAATTGAAGGGTTTGAGGGGTCCCTCTAAATGTATTTTCTGCCTTTCCCATGAGGAAACTATTACCCACCTTTTCTTTGCCTGCCCATGGGTACAGGATGTTTGGTCTTTTATGAATGGTAAGCTCAACACCCCAACTATGAATCTAAGATGGGAGGTTTTTTATAATTGCTGGCCTGATTGGAGGGGATTCAATCTTCAAGACATCCCCAACATTGTGGCTTGGTTTGTTTGGATGGCTAGAAACCAGTTAAAATATGTTAATTCCCATCTAGATCCTATGAAGGTAGGTTTAAATTGTATTGCTTTTATACAAAAATTGATTAAATTTAAAAAGTTTGAAGTCGTGTTGGAGCTGAGCCCATCTCTCAATCCTCCCACTGCCAAAGTCTTAAAAATTTGCTAGACTCTCCCAAAGCTTGGATGGACTAAAGTTAACACTAATGGTAGCTATAAGTCTCAGTCTGCTGGTATTGGTGGTGTCTTCAAGAATCATGAGGGGAGACGCATCCTATTTTTTCAATCTCCTATTAAAGCTTTAGACTCCCTTGAAGCAGAATGTCAAGCTGTCTTTTGGGCCATCAATTTAGCCAGATCTTGCCATTTCAACCAGCTATGGGTTGAATCTGACTCCTTGCAGCTTATTAATATCATCAATGGTTCTTATGATACCCGATGGAATTTAATCAGCTGGATTTCTAGAATTCATCAATTGCTTAAGAGTTACTCTATCAAGTTCTCCCACATCCACAGAGAAGGAAATAGACCCTCCAATTGGCTGGCTAGAAGGGGTCTCTCTACTGAAGAACCTTTAGTGAGCCGAAGGATTCCTCCCCCACTAAATTTCCTTTTATCCAGTGATCTGTTGCCTCTCCCTCATATCAGATAACTCTTTTTGTTGTTTTTTGAGAGGTTGCCTTCTTTTCTATAGGCCCTCTTTTTTCGCCTTTTTCATTTCCTTTGCATTTGGTTTTTCTTTCATTAATGAATTGGAGCTTGGCTCCTTACTCATAATATATATATATATATATATATATATATATATGACCCTGATGTATTTTATTTTGTTTTAGAGGGGAAACTACAATCCCTCACTATCTTTGTACTGCCTTTTTGCTCTATTAACATGTAAGGAGCCATTAGTTGCTCTTTAATATATATATATATATATATATATGTATATATATATATATATATATGTATATATATATATATATAAACATCTCTAAATAGAGTAAGCCAATAAAATTCAGATTGCAAAATTATATGAACAGTTCTATCACTCCCAAAATGATCTCCAAATTGAGAATCATGACACTTGGAAAATTTCCTGAATTTCTTTATAAACCACACATCGTCTCATTACTAAATATTTGCATTATTTGTACAAATATGGCTCATCTCAGAAATAAGATTTTACATCATGAATGAATTTCTTTTTCTAATATTTTGTTAGTCTATATGGTAAAATACAACTAACAATATAATCACAATATCAACATACCACGGTACTTCTCATCCTTTTGCTGCAAAACGTTGTTCATCAGGAAAAGTTTCATAATTTTCTTTTTCCAAATCAGGTGTTTCTTCTTATTCTAGCTTAGATAGATGATCAACAATTTGATTATCATTCCTTTTCCTATCGACTACTACAAAATTAAACTCTTGCATCAGAAGTACCCATCTAATTAATCTTGGTTTTGCATCATTCTTTTGCATTAAATATTTAATAGTTGAGTGGTCAGTATGCACAACATCTTTAGCTCCAATTAGATATGATCTAAACTTATCAAAATCATAAACAATGGTCACTACCTCTCTTTCAGTGGTGTAGTTAATTAGAGCATCATTGAGAGTCTTACTAGCATAGTATATAAATTTAAAATTCTTGTCATATCTTTGCCCTAAAATAGCTCCAATTGCATAATCACTAGCATTGCACATTAATTCAAAAAGGTTTCTCCCAATCAGATGAACAAAGTATAGAAACAACGATCAATTTTTCCTTTAAAGTTTCAAAGGCTTTAAAAAAATATTGGTTAAAGTCAAATTTTGTATCTTTTTCTAGAAGTTGGCATAAAGGCTTTATAATTTTTGAAAAATCCTTAATATATCATCGATAAAATCCAGCATATCCTAAAAAGCACCTAACTCCTCTTACAGTAGTAGGTGGAGGTAAGTTTGATATAACCTGAATTTTTGCAGGATCTACTTCCATGCCATTTTATGAAAATTTATGTCCAATCACAACTCTTCCTGCAATCTTAAATTGACATTTTCCCCAATTTAATACAAGATTAGTCCTTTTACATCATTCTAGAACTTTCTCTAAATGCTTTAGACATATTTCAAATGAAGTTCCAAATACAAAAAAAGTCGTCCATAAAGAGTTCATTCCCTTTTCAATTGAATCACTAAAAATTGACACCATACATTGTCGAAATGTTGTAGGAGCTTTAAATAATGCAAAGGGCATTAAAAGCAAAAGTTTCATAAGAAATAGTAAATGTTGTTTTCTTTTGATCCTCTAGAACAATAGGTATTTGATGATAATCGGTATATCCATTTAGAAAAAAAATATCTGTGCCCAGCCAGCCTATCCAACTTCTGGTCCAAAAAGGGTGAAGGAAAATAATCCTTCATGGTGATAGAATTTAATTTTCTATAATCTATGTAGATCTGCCATCTAGTGACTTGTCTTGTCGGTATTAATTCAATATTCTCATTTATCACTACAATCACACATCCTTTCTTTGGAACACAGTGAATTGGACTCACCCAAGTACTATCTAAAATAGGATATTTTATTCCAGCATCTAATCATTTTAAAATCTCTTTCTTGACAACTTCTTTCATCATAGGATTGAATCTCCTTTGAGGATAATCTTTTGGTTTATGTTGATCTTCTAATAAAATTCAATGCATACAAATTTAATTCCTTTAATATCAGTTAATGTCCATCCAAAGGCTTTCTTATATCTTCCGAAAGTTTCCAACAACTGTTGTTCTTGCTTATCAGTTAATTCTGAGGATATTATAAAATGTAATGTAGATAAATCTTCTAAGAATGCATACTTCAAAAGTGTAGGAAGTGTTTTCAGTTATAGTTCAGGAGGTTTCTCAATAGATGAAATCAAATTCTTATTACTTTTTATAGGATCTAAAATTTTGAATTTTTCCTGAACATAATCCAAATTTCTTTACTTACTTCCGTAGATTCATCTTGAATTTTATCCTCATCCTCATATTCCACATATTCTTTTCCAAATTCCTTTTTGAATGTCTTCTTAAAATATTTATGGCTTAGATATTCAATGATATCCATTCTGAAGCATTCAATCTCTTGCTCTTTTGTAGGGTATCTCATTGATTTTGCATTGATCACTAACTCTCATAGTTAGTTCTCCTTTCTACACATCTATCAAAGCACTTCTAGTGGCAAGGAATAGTCTTCCTAAAATGATATGAATTTCTTTATCTTCCTCCATATCTAATACAATAAAAATCAACATGAAAGATAAATTTTTCAACTTTTACCAAAACATCTTCTATAACTTCTTTAGAATAGGTAATTGAATGATCAGCTAATTGAAGAGTTACAGCTGTAGGTGAAATATCTCATAAATCCAAACTTTTGAAAATTGATAAAGGCATAAGATTAATGCTGACTCTAAAATCACATAAAACTTTTTCCAAATATCTTTCGCTAATAGCTCAAGGAATAGTAAAACTTCCAAAATCTTTGAGTTTTTCAAAAAGCTTTTTCTGAATTATAGCACTACACTCTTCTCTGAGTGCAACAGTCTCATTATCTACAAACTTTCTTTTCTTATTAAGCATATCCTTCATGAACTTCACATAGCTTGACATTTATTCCAAGGCTTCAACAAGTGGAATGTTTATCGTTAATTTCCTCAATATTTCCTAAAATTTTGAAAATTGGTTATCTCTATTTTCCTGCTTCAATCTTGGAGGAAATGGATGTGTTGGTCTTTCTACAATGATTTTCATTGCTTTAATAGGAAATTCTAACTCAAAATGAAAATCTTCAATAGATTTTCATTTTCCACCTCATCCTTTTCAACTTCAAATTCCACTTTTTTTTGAACTTTGGTTTTCAATTCTTTTCCACTTCTTAATTGAATAACCTTAATATACTCTTTATTCTGATCTTTTGGATTTACTTCAATATTACTAGGCAAGGTTCCTAGAGGATTATTGCTAAGTGCAGTAGCAATACATCCAAATTGATTTTCCATGTTTCTAATTACAACCCCTTAACTTTGTAATTGACTTCACATTTGCAATATTAATTCTTTCATTGACAACTTTTCTCCTTACTTAGCAAATTATTAAGACGTAGAGGGTAATAAGGTTTAAAAGTTGGATTTCCTTGATTGTTGGAGTTTCCCAATAAGTTCATAGCGGTAATTCCCCATTGTGGATTTGCAACATTAGAGTTATTGTTACCCCAACTAAAATTTAAATGGTTCTTTCATCTAGGATTATAATAATTAGCATAAGGATTATTAGAATGATTATTTATTACATTTAAGGCCTCATAAGAAGATTGAGATTCTATCATTTGTCCTAAGGAGTTTTCCTTAAACACAGATGATGTCTGAGAATAATTAATTCCATATTGATCTATCTTCTTTGATTTAACAACTATTTGGGCAACTAACATAGATATTGCATCATTATCATGAATTCTAACTACTCTTTTTGGAATTAAACTTTTAGATGGCCATTGAAAACTATTAGTAGCTATCTCTTCAATTAAAGAATATGATTCATCGAATGGTTTTGACATTAATGATCCACCAACAACGACGTCAATTATCGTTCTAAGAGATCCAACCAATTCATTATAAAAAGTTTGAATTATTAACCAATCTGGCAATGCATTGTGTGGACACTTTCTAAGGAGATCTTTAAATCTTTCCCGTGCTTCATAAATTTATTCCCCTTCAAATTGACAAAAACGATGTAATATCATTTCTAAGCTTAGCAATTTTTTAAGGTGTGAAATATTTAGATAACAATTTTTGTGATAAGTCTCCCCAAGTTCTAATAGATGCATGTGATAATGACTTTAACCACATCATAGCTTTATCCCTTAGTGAAAACGAAAAAGTTTAAGTCTGATGACATCATTCGACACTCCATCATATTTAAAAGTGGCACACAATTCTAAAAAACTAACAAGGAGTAAGTTAGGATCTTTAGTTGATGTTCCACCAAACTGATTATTTTGTGTCATTTGGATAATAACATGTTTAAGCTCAAATGAATTGGCCGCTACAGCAGGGTTTTGTTTACTCAAATGAATTTCATATGATGTAGAATTAGCATAATCTCTTAAAGATCTCTGATGATATTCGTTTATATTTTCAACATTACTTAAATTGTAAGCCATTTTACTAAAATGATCTTTTTTTTGTTATTTTCAATTTTTTCTAACAGTTCTTTCTAACTCTGAATTGTAAGGTACTAAATCTTCAGATCTTACACTACACATAAATAAACACAATAAGTAATTTTAAAAATAAGCAAACACACTAAAATATGAAAATATTCGAACTAAACTACAATAACTTTTTTTTAGTTTAAGAATAAAAATAATTTAAATTATAAAATTACATATTAAAACATTTCTTTACTTCCCTGCAACGGTGCCAAAAACTTGATGACATAGGTATGCATACCACTCAAGTAATAAAGGGCTCTAATAGAGTCATAGATATTGATTTCATAGGGAATTTAAAAATGCTTATAAGTAAATTATTAAGATTATAATGTAAACTATAATTTTAAACTACAAAAGTGAAATACAAAATTTGAATATAAAGTAAATGAGTTAATGCTAAATAAAATGGAGTTAAAAGACTAAGTTAATTAAACTAATTGTTAAACTTTCAAAAGTAATTTTATGAAAACTAAATAAAGCTTTTTTTATGAAGAGTTCAAATTTAAGAAAGCATCCTTCACTTTTACAATGAATATACGGTTTGTGAAGATATTAAAATCATTTGAATATATATATATATATATATATATATATATATATATATATATATATATATATATATATATATATATATATATATATATATATATATATATATATATATATATATTAAAAGGGAAACTTATGGCTCCTTATACGTTAATAATAAAAAAGATTACAAAAAAGAGGAGGGATAGTGGATCCCCACTAAAAGCAAAATAAAATACATCATGATCCTAGGGGTTCCACTATCCACATTATAACTCCACGCAAAAGAAATCAATATAACATGTAAATTTACTAAAAGTATACTAAAAGAAAAAGTCTACCCAAAAATTACATGTACACCTAAACCATTATCAACTGTAGTGGAGGAGAGCAAGATCGGAGTTGTGGCTACTTTGTCTAGTGAGATGAGCAACAAAAATGGTTCAAACCTGCAAACAACTAAGTCTCTCTCAACTAGTACAAAATGAGGCTGTAGCATGCATAACTCAACAAAGCAAATGAAGGCAATTTAAGTAAAGAAAACACTGAGTATAAGTCAGTAGTATATAAGTCAGTAGAAGCATCTTCCAATACTTGGAAAAACATTGTAAGTAGAAAGGAAATTGTGTCGAAATTCCAGTAACCCATAATGACATCAAGTAGGTCCAAGAGATTTGTGCGCCAGTAGCACCATTAGTAGCATTACTAACATAGAGAACCCATCCAAGGAAAGCCAAATACTTAACAATGTTCAGAAAACACAAAGTGTGCCAAAATATCTTTTCAACAAAAGGAAAATCCAGACAGTAATGGTCTATAATAGAAATATAAAGCCTAAAGAAGTAACAATTAATAACATTATAAATATAAGTGACTACAACACCACAACTAGCCTGACCAGAAAAGATATCCAAGCTATGCAAAACCAAATTTATCCTAGTATCTAGCAAACACAGCCTGAACCAACACAAGCATCCATCATCCTTCCAAAGGCGAAGAAAATTTCCAGTCCAGCTAACCAAAAGCCGTCACACTAATCCTAAAGCACAAAACTAAAAACCAAGTAATGAGGAAACTTAAGTAAAACTAAGAAAGGGGTTTTCTTTTCAACTCCCCTAATATCCTGGCCAAATAAGAGATACAACAAAATAAAGTTAAGAACATTATCCAGGTAACATAGCCTGGACCAAAACAACCTTCCACCATTCATCCAAGAAATAAAGAAAAACTGCAGTCCAGAAAAACCAAAACCTACAACTTTAAGCCTAAAACAGAAGCCAAATGCAAAGGAAGGGGAAGCATATTTAAAATCTAACCTATGGGGCTTCCAATAAATCACTTTGAATAAGAGTGTGCAACAAAGGGGGAGGAGTATCCCCAACAATAGCACTGTGCACTCTCCATTTAGCCAGCCAATCCATAAATTGGTTCCCCTCTCCATAAGTAAAGGAGTAAAAAATATTAAGGTGTTGCATCTCAATATAATGTTAAATCTTTCTCAATAAGGATATAATATACCAAGCAGGTTTGAGCTTAGCCGTTAGCATGTTAAACAATGTTTTAGAATCAGTTTCCAGCACAATGCCATTTAAATTGAAAGAGGCAACAGTTTGAAGTGCAACAAGCACTGCATTAGTCTCTACCTCTAGAGAAGAATCAGCAATACAATGGGAGGCAAAATAAGCAATGCATTTACCATAATCATCTCGAATCAGCCCTCCCATACCGGTATAGGTTGTAGAATAACTCCCATCAATATTAACTTTAAACCAACCATAGTGGAGTGGTGCCCATTTAATCAAAATGGGTTTCCTACCCCTACCCATAGTAGGAGAGGCAGCCTGGCCATTAGATAACTTCCAAGACTTGTGAAAGTAAGCCACTACTAAAATAGATATGGTAGAGGGAGTGTGACATGGAATTTCATATTTCTGACTATTCCTAGCAATCCAGATGAACCATAAGACAATAACAGAGAAATAAAAGAGCTTTTTTAAGGAAGGATCAAAATCCTTCCAAATCCCAATAACAGATTTAAGTGTTAAATTTAAGGTCCAAATAATACCAAAGTATCACCCAATATGTTGCCAAACCTCTTTAGCAAAGGGGCAATAAAAAAAAGTGATTAATTGATTCAACATCCTTGTTACATTTATAAAAATAAGAGGCAAGTTTCAACCATTTCAGTTCAAGAATATCATCAAGAGGAAGTAGATTATGAAAATATCACCAAAGGAAAAAAGGATATAGAAGGAGAAATATCTTTATGCGGAGAAATATATTTATGCCAAGTGTAAACATGCCATTTCCAAGGAGTAATAGAGTGTAGTTTCGAGTAGAGCAACTTAGTAATAGAGGTTTTAGTTTGATGCTTCCATAGAGGAACATCCTAAAATTGAACACAAATAGGGATAGTGACAATGGCAGGAGCTAATTCACCAACAAAAGAATTCAGCATTACTAAATTACAAACACCATCAATCCAGCAATCAGAGACAAGCATATTAGAATAATAACCCGAGGTTGGCAAAGTAGAATATAAAGAAATACCTTATTCATCATTCCAGAAATAAATACCACCATCCCTAATGTCTCAAAAAATAAATTTATAAGCAACATCACGTGCAGAGATAATGGCCTTTCAAAGCTTAGAGTCCCTCACTTTCCAATTGACCGTAGATGGATGTAAATTTTTGTAATACTTATGAAACATAAACTTAGCCCACAAAAACTCCCAAAAAAAAAAATTGAACCAAAGTTTACACATGTTAATATCAATAGATTGTTGTAGAGTTTTAAACCCAAGCCCACCAACACAAAGAGGCTTGCAATTATACTGCCAATTAGTCCAACTCTTAGAAGATCTCGAGCCCTTCCAAAGAAATTTGTTGAAGATAGTTTCAAGATTCTTTTGAGTGCTTTTCTTAGTCTTGAGAAATTGCATAGTGTAGAGAGGAAGTGTACATAGGACACTTCTCAACAAAGTGAGCCTACCCCCATTAGAAAGACAAGTATTTTTCCATTCATTGATCTTGAGTTTAACTTTATCAATCACAACATCCATCTGAGTTTTCTTAGTTCTGCCTCTAAGAATGTTGCCCCCCAGATACTTAATAGGTAGCTTAGAGATTTTACAACTAGTAAAATTGGAAGCCCAAGCATGAGAGTTAGAGGAAGCACCTTTGCCAAAATAAATGGAGCAATTAGCCAAGTTAAACATCATACCAGATATGTTTTGGAAATCTTTTAACAAAGATATGGCAACTTTGATATCACAATTGCTAGCATTTAAAAACAATATAGCATCATCAGCATAATCAAGGTGACTCACCACAGTTTTGGATTTATGAGAGAATTGAATATACGAAGGCTCATATAGCAGCTTATTAACGAGCCTAGATAGGTAATCAAATGTAATAATGAAAAATGTAAGAGAGAGGGGATATCCTTGTTTAATGCCAATGTTAGCTGGAAAGAAACCATGGGCTTTACCATTAACGATCACACTATAGCTATTATTAGAAAGCCACCTCTTAATGAGAGAGTAGAAATTTTGTTGGAAGCCTTTAGCCTGCAAAATAATAATAATAAAGTCCCAGATAATAGTATCAAAAGTTTTCTTAATGTACAATTTAAGGACCATGTTTCCCCCCTTCACTTCTTATCCAAATCTTTAATCATATCCTGTGCTAAAATGATATTATTAGTAATATCCCTACCCTTAATGAAAGCAGACTGCTGAGCATCAATGCTATGATAGAGGTGAGGCTGCAATTGTTAACTATAATTTTACTCATAACTTTAGATATCAAAGTAGTAAGAGATAGAGGACGAAAATTGTCCTAGGAAATCTTATCATTACCTTTTGAAATGAGCACAATCAAAGCAGAGGTAAAATATTTACAAGGATTATCACCATGGAAGAAGCTTTGTATGAAAAAAGCAACCTCCTTCTTAATAATCTCCTAAGAATGAATGTAGAAAGTAGAAGAAAAACCATCAGGGCTTGGAGCTTTGTTAGGGAAAATAGATTTGAAAGCATTCAAAATTTTCTGCTCATCTAGAGGATAAGTTAAATGAATATTGTTAATGTAAGTATACTCATCCACGAAGTGAGTGGAGTCAACAGGCATAGGTTGTGTAGAGGTTTGAAAATTCTCAGTAATATAGGTGACAACGCTATCACCAATCTCTTCCATGTAAGTTAAAATACTCTCATCCCCCTTTTTAATTTTCAAAATACTATTGATATTTCGTCTATGCTTAAGGGTGGCATGAAAATAATTAGTGTTTCTATCCCTTGCAGCAAAGGAAGTATCATTAGTCTTCTGCTGAAGCCGATTTTCCTCTAAAGCAATAACATCCATTAAAGTAATGTGAGCCTGAACAACAGTGTCCATCAAAGCAGAAGAAACATTAGGTTGAAATTCCAGGGAATCAACAATATTTTGAGAATCTAGCACTTTTTTATGGACATTACGAAAGATCTTGCAATTCTATTTAATAAAATGAGTAGGCACTTTCTTATGCAGTTGCCACAGAACAAACTAAGGAGTCCCAACTCCTTCAAATTTCCAAGCTTGATTCACCAAATTTAAATAAGTATCATGAGATGTCCAAACATTAAGAAATTTAAAACGAGATATGGTCGGTTTAATAGTGAAAACCAAAGTGAGCAAAATAAGATTATGATCTGAGGTACATAGCTCAAATGTTGAACCTTCACAATAGGAAAGTGACTTATAAAAGTAGAATTAGTCAAAAATTGATCCAATCTCTGATAGAAAAAATCCCTCCTCCAAGTATAAGAAGATCCAAAATATCGCAAGTCATAGAGTCCTGCATTAGAAATAGAGTTAGAGAACCTGTTAATAAGAGCAGGCTCAGCTCTACCACCTCCTTTTCTTTCCATAGGCTTTATGATCATATTAAAATCACCACCAACAAACCAATTCTCATTAATAATGCTGGCCAAGAACCTTAATTTTTTGCCAAAGCAGTTGTTTTTCATGCAAATGAGAGCTAGAGTAAATAAAAGTGCCCATCCTTGAAAGTCGTCAAAACTGATTTGATTAAGAATATATTGTTCCTCATCTTCAATAATGAAAAGAGAGACAGTGGGCTTCCAAAAAACCTAAATTTTGTCATTGACATTATAGTGAGAAAGATAACCTTTGAATTTATTTAAATTTCTACTTTTATTGACATGAACCAAAGGTTCTAAAATAGCAAAAATAAGAAATTTATGAACCCCACAAATATTTTTAAGCCTATTAAGGGAGTTAGGGTCCGCCACTCCCCTAATATTCCAAACCATAATATTAAACATGGATGTGAGCCAACCCTTATAGAAGATCTAGTAGATTCGACCAACTGTTCCCCATCAGAGTGATAAACTCCTTCTTGAATAATGTTACTAGCATCAGGTCTAGATAGCTCATTATTATGTTTAGCCTTTTTTCTTGAATGGTTTTGCATCTGCACTTCTTTTCTAATGTTATATCAGAATTAGATAAAGAAGTATTAATATCAACAATATCAGAAAAATCCCTAACTATAGGAGGGTGAAACGTAGTACTAGGGGTAATTAAATTCCCATTGTTAGTAATATTGTAAATCACTAGTAATGTTGTTTCCAATGGCTTCTCAGAAGCCACATTAGAATAATGCTCATTACAGTCTTCAGCCCAAACAATACCTTCATTGATTTGCAATTGTTGAGGGATAACATTAGTGCCATTTTATAAGGCTTTAGTACCTAAACTATGCAAGTTAAAAGTAGTTGCACTAATAACAAGATTATCAAATAAATCAATCACATTTTCAACAGTAGATGTGATATCATGATGTTCAATATCTGTGTTTGTAGAAGGTAAAATAGTATGTGGTGCATTGTGAGAGTTTCTGAGTTGAGGATTCAATCGAAAGCAAGATGTGGTTTGGTTGTTGAACATAGAACAATGAGTGCAGTAAGGAGAGTGTCATTCAAATTCAACAGGTTTCCAGTAACCTTGGTGTTGCGATCCTATCCAAATTTCATTGCAGAATGGTTGTGTTATGTCTCATTCAATAAGAATACATTCTTCAGATGGTCTCGATAAAGTATAAGTAGCATGATCCATTTTCAAAGGCTTGGCATAAGTAGCAGCAAGCGAAAATATAATATCATGATTAAATAGATGGAGTTTAAGCCGTGGAAAACGTATCCATACTGGTATTATAGGCAATTCAGTCTTAGGATTAAAATTAATGGACCGTTTCCAAAATTTCATCACGCTTTTTTCTATTTGTATAAATTATTTTGCAAAGAGTAGTGTATAGTCCACATCATTTGCTAGTTGTATAAAGAGATTTCTACCATATATGATACCAACCTCCCACCAACCTTTAAGTTTTAACATTTCAAATTCTTTCCTGATTAACTCAATTTTAGGTATACCATACGTAAATTTACCCTCAAGGGCTAGACGCCATGAAGAGGCAAGCATGGTAGTTTCATCCTCCGTAACAAACAGAGCAAGCTTCCTGTTTTTTTTTCCAAATTTCTTAATGAAAGTATAATCCCCCCTCAAAAAGTAAGCATATCGTGAAAGCCTTGCAGAAACATTCCCGTGGTAGGAGTGGTTGAATCACCCCCCC
>NEWO01000443.1:462534-489247 GCA_003013225.1 Phalaenopsis aphrodite | reverse complement strand
GGTGTAATTAAGAAGAAATCTCTCACTTCTCCTCTCCTCTTATAATCGTTGAAGAAAATCTCCAAGCCCTTGAATTTCTCTATCTTTATCTCACGCCTCTCTCTTCAGGTCCCCTTTCATGCACACCTTCAAACCTTAGACTTCCCTCTCTTTTGTTAGAGGCTGTCATCCTAAAAAAAACAAAATTTCCTTCAAATATCTTTTTAAAAGTCAATTCTTGTGAATTCAAAAGACATGTCTATAGATCCAAGAGACATATCTATTCATAAAAGAACCTTCCAAAGTGTCTAGATGCATTGAATCACTACATGAGGTGGTTAGAACAAGGGACCACCCATTCAAAATTCACAAAAAAATTTATCCTGAACAACTTTAATTTGCAAAAAGTTGTCTCTGGCGCTTTAGGCGTTGGTTCTGGTGCTTCAAGCACAAACTTGCTTAAGATTGCACTCTTCTGGGTTTTGGCATATCAAGAGCCAAATCAGGTGCTTCGGGCACCAGCTCTCTGTCAAATGGCGCTTTAGGCGCCCATTCTGGCACTTCAGGGGCCAGTTCTGATGCAACAGGCACCATATTCCCAAAATTCGTTGTTTTGGCTCAAATTTTCATTTTTTTTGCTACTTTTTCTCCAAATGTCTAAATTTCATATACATGAAACAAAAAAATGAAAATACCCTTCTTTAAAGTGCAATATCACAAAAAATAAGCATGAAATTAATACTTAAAACAACATATTATTTTTGTCTATCACACTCCTTTGAAGTTCCTGACTTCTCTGACTCCAACAACACTTACAAAACTAACAAATTCCATAAATAACAAAGAGTTACAATGAAAACTTCTCACACACTTAACACAATCACACAATATGACAATCTATAGATCTGACCCCCTAGCCTCTAGGAATTAATCTATATTTATAGAGCTTCAAAAAAGACCTATTTCATACATCTCTTCAAATTTTGGTCTCATTCAATGAATCTTCTAGAAGATAACCGTGGCGCCTAGGCCCCTAACTCTCACGCCTAGGCGTTAGTTTGGCTGGTTTGGCACTTTTTTTCAAATTAGCCCATTTTGCTCGTTTTTTACTCTCAAACTCTTTTTTCTTACACTTGCAACCAAAAACATAAAAATACCTTTCATTAAAGCATAATATCCTTAAAAATTGAGTATAAAATGTGCATAAAAATTAAGTAATTTTAAAGTGAATCAATTCCCACAAACTTAAATGTTACTTATCATCTAGTAACCTTTCTTAGTATATATAAAAAGTACAACTTATGGAAGTGAGTTTTACTTGAAGATTTTTATAGTTTTTATTTTATAAATTCAATAGTAAAACTTTAGAAAGATTTTTAATAACATAGGTTAAAACTAGAATGTAAAAATATTTGATAGTTAAGTTTAAGAATTCTTATTTCCTATTTATTTCAAGAACAATTGTAATTTGTTATATTAAAGAGACATAGAAAAATGACGTGAAAAAGAATATCATGAGAATTTACTAGTAAGGATTCTAATACTTCATAAATAAGCTTAAAAATGTAATTAAGTCATTTTCCTTAAGATGATTTAAGTGAATCAAATTTTTGATAAAGCGTCTCCTCAAGCTTCTCCTCACATATGATTTCTTCCTTTTTTTTTGCTTTTCTTTTCTTTTTATTTTTCTTTTCTTTCTTCTTTCAAGATTATTTTCAATCCTTTTTTCTTTTATTTTAATGTAATATGAGGATTACTATACTTGGACAGCCTTTATTGATTTTGACCTCCACCATCCTCTTCATAAAGTTAAGACCTTTTCACATTTCTTTACATGATAAATGTGTATTAAACATGAAAAAGATTTTTTTAAAATGTAATATGAGGATTACTATACCTGAATAGCCTTTATTGATTTTGAACTTCGCCATCCTCTTCTTAAAGTTAGAACCTTTTCACATTTCCTTACTTGATAAATGTGTATTAGACTTGAAAAAGATTTTTCATAAAGTCTCAATTCTTTCTTTCCAAATAAAAATCCAAGATTCTTAACATTCCCAAAAATATAATTTTCTTTATTTTAAATTGTGAAAGCAAAATTTTATACTCATATACTAAATATCTCAAATCCAGAATTAATCTTATTATTAATAATTTTTACTTATGTTTACTATATTATTTATAAAATAAAAAATATTACCACACATTATATTAAAAGATTTTTTGAAAGTATATTTTACGTAGGACAAATTAGGTTTAGTTTTTAAAATTTTCTCCTTTCCCTCAAACTTAAATTTAAATTAGTTTAGATAGTTAAGTTTATAATAAGCATGAAGAAAGAGAAAATTTTAAAATTTCTAAGCAAGAGAATAGAACAGGTACAATAAAAATAAAAATAAAAATAAAAAAGTGTTGAGTAGTAGAAAATTTAAATTAAAAACAGACATATCATGAAAATTTGCAATGTAAAAGACTACTCTAACACACATTCAGTTCTAAGAAAAGAAGCAATAAAAGTAACAGCGAAAATAAAATTACAATGCAACAAAACATACATAAATAGTCCAACATAAGATAGATCTAGAAATCATAACTAATATAGATTAGAAAATAAAGTCTAATCCTCTTCCTTCTCATCATCCTCCTCTGAATTAAAGGGAATATCTTCATCCATAGTTCAATGACTCTCACAATGTGTAAATTGAGGGCATGTAGAAAATTCAATTGTATGGTCTCCCTTCATGAATCTCACTAATGCCTCATTATAATTAGCATCATAGTCACTCTTCCTTCTAACAAAATCTTCCATATGATCAAATTGTTTTTCCATATCCTCTATAAGACACTACATCAAAAGCATATCATTCTGATGTTCAAAATATCTCTTACTTAACACATCCCAAAATCCAAATAGAGGATCAGTAGCAGTGGAAGTAGAAGGCTTAAAACTAGTATGCCTAAAAGTAGAAGCAGAAGGAGCACCTTGAACTCTATCTCTAGGTCGTCTGTACACATCAACATTAGGCTTCCCAGTTAGCTTAAGTGGCTTCAAGTGCTTTTCTCAATGTTCAAGCTTTACTCTAGAGTCTTTTCAAATAGTAAATATCAAAGATGGAAATCGAAGACCTGAAGTAGTGCTAGCTCTCATAGAAGAACAAATAGCATCATATATAAGAGTGCCCACATCTATAGTTTTTCTTTCTCAAATGCAGTAATTTAAAATAGCTCTTTCTCTAGTCACTTCACTTAAATGAATCGAAGGAAGGAGGCAAGCAGAAATGAAATAATTTTATGCCTTTAAAGTAGCATTGAGCTTGGAAGAAGAAATATTTACCTTATGATCATTTTGAATCTTCCAGGCTCCACGACCAACAATCAAATAAGCTATAATCTGATCCTACTCTGCCTCATGTGTAAAACCAAAATAGAAACAATCAATCTTAGGTGGCAGACCATATATCACATTAATCCTCTCAACACTAAACTCTATTCCTCTTCCTCGAACAAACACTTTATCATCATCTGCTTCAGATAAATTTGCATAACGTTCTCGAACCACAACGATGATGGAAATAACAGTAAAGTAATATAAACACTCCCATTGACGTGCCACAATAACATTCTCTATAGCTCCACCAAGTCTATAAAAACTTTGCTCTGTAATAAACTTTCTCAACGAAGCGAATTAGTTGTAATGAATTTACACATTTAAGCTGACAAATTTGGAACCTTCATAGGATTCTTTTCCCCTTCCTCTCTTTTTCTTAGAAGCCATCTAAAATAAATTTGAAGAACAAAAAATCTAGTGAATTTCAATATCAAGATAATAGGCTACCTTAAAGCTTTTTCAAGCTAACAAAGCTTAGATCCATGGATTTTTCACCACTAAATCAAATATTTTTGCATATTTTCTGTCTCCACTTGATGTATAAAAAATCCATGGAAACATCACAAAATAAATATGTCAAAATGTAGATCTAACCTTGAGAAGATGAAATCCAGTGTATTTGAGCCAAGAAACTTGAAGATTGCAGCTCTATAAAGCACCGCAGGGCTGTTTTTTACAAAAAAAAATAGGAAGAAGAAGGAGCTTGGGTGTCAACAGTGGCATGGGTTTGGATTAAATCGTGAAAATTTTGAGTTTTGGTAGGTTTACTTTAGCAGACACCTAAGCGCGTGTTTGAGCGCCCAAGTTGTGAGGATAATCTGGCACCAAGGCGTGAAACCAAAAATTTTTCTTTCCTTGGGTTTTAAGTATATCACAGTAAGACTAAACCTTTTAAACCAAAATTGCTCATTAATTTAACATCACACCTCATGTTTATTATGTCCCCAACATCTTTTATCTTCCAATTTTTAATTCAAAATTAATTCCAACATTCTACCACAAGGGTTACACAAACATAACTTTCATTAAAATTTCAAACAACATCACAATATCACACATAAACACAATTAAGAAAATCAACACAAGAAAACTAACATGCAATCAACAAGATAAATTAACACACATAATACATCCTCTACTAAAGTAAACAAAAACATCAAACACAAACACTAGAATTCTATTCTAAAGATCAATCATTATTGATCTCATTCTCACCACCCCTCCTACTTGCCAAAATATCTGTGATCAAATGTGTAGAAGACAAGGGCACGAGGAAATTTCATTATCATCTTTTCATAAATCCATTTTATCTTGCTTTACATGGATAACTAAGCATCTTGATAACTAGCCAAGTGGTCGAATTGAAGTTTCATCTGCCACTCCAAGTGCTCGTACTAGTAGTACATTTCATGCAACTTGCTGTGAAGATTGAAAAGCTCCTCCTCAATCTTCCCCAACTTGCTCGTCACCTTCTCCAAACTTAATGTTAAGAACCCATTGAAATAGGTTTGTACATCATTGTGCACAAAATTATTTCCAACTTCATTCTATCTACTTTCCATGGAAGCAAATAAGATCTCCAAACCTTTCTAAAGTCTCCTCTAGTCGAAATTTTGAAGGTATGAAGATTAGAGACAAAGGCTAGGCAGTTTTATTGAGAATAAATTGAGAAAAATTACTTTGGGACAGATTTCCCACTTCCAAAAATGGTGGTGCTTAGGCGTCAAATTTTGGTGTCCAGGTGCTAGCATCACAAGACTCTAGCACTTAGGAGCCAATTTTAGGCGTCTAAGCGCCAGTATTCTAGTGAACATCAATTGTCCTAACGTCAAAATTCTTTAATTTCCAATCATGTTTAATACATTAAATTGTGTTAAAAAGATTCTACTAAAGCAAAGGATAGTCACAATAAGACAACAATAACAAACATAAATCAAAACACACTGATAACAATTGGTTGCCTCCCACGAAGTGCTTGGTTTAATGTTGTGAGCCTGGCGTATCCCAATGTTTTACTTGGATAGATCCAACATCAAAGTCTCTTTATAAAAGAGCTTGTTTTCTCCAATGTAAGGCTTCAAACTATGTCCATTTACTTTGGTTATATGTTCAGTTTTTGGATCTTTAATCTCCACAGCCCCATAAGCTTAAAATTTTGTCACATTAAATGACCCCATCTACTTGGACTTAAGTTTTCCGGGAAATACTTTCAATCGTGTATTGTATAATAATACTTCTTGTTCAGGCTCAAAATTCATTCTTAAAATTTTTTGATCATGCCATATTTCCACCTTTTCTTTATAAATTCTAGCATTTTCATAATATTAATTTCTAATTTCCTTAAGCTCATTTAATTGCTATAATCACTTTTCTCCAGCATTCTTTAAATTATAATTAAATTCTTTTATCGTCTAATAAGTTTTATGCTCTAACTCAACTAGTAAATGACAAGCTTTTCAAAATATGAGCCTATATGGAGACATTCTTATAAGAGTTTTATAAGCATTCCTATAAGCCAATAATGCAGAATCAAGTCTATCAAACCAATCAGTTCTTTTTGGATTCACAATTTTCTCCAAAATTCTTTTGATTTCATGATTTAATACTTATGTTAATCCACTAGTCTGAGGGTGATAAGCTGTGGCAATCCTATGTTTAATTTCATATTTTCTAAGTAATGTTTCCATTCAATAATTTTTAAAATGACTTTCTCCATCAGTAATGATCACTCTTGGTATTCCAATCTAGTAAAAATATTTTTTGTTTAGAATTTTTAAAACACTCAGGTATCACAATGAGGAAAGGCTGTTGCTTCAATCCATTTAGAAACATAATACACAACCAGTAAGATATATATCTTTCTTGAAGATGGTATAAATGTTCCCATAAAATCTAAACTCCAAACATAAAAAATTTCAACTTCTAAAGTAAAATTTAGGAGCATTTCAACTCTTTCAGAAATATTTCCTACTATCTGACATTAATCACGAGTTTTCACATAATTATTAATATAATTAAACAATGTAGGCTAATAAAATCCCCAGTGTAAAATTTTAAATGCAATCTAATATATTCCAAAGTGTCCCCCAAATTTAGATTTATGACATTTTTGTAAAATTTCAAGGATTTCATTAGTTGGTACACATCTTCGAATGGCTGAATCACAACATTTCTTATATAAACAAGTGTCATCCCAAAAGTAAAACCTTGCATCATACATCAATTTCTTTTTCTGGAGGCTTGTTAGTCCGTATGGTAGAATATTAGTAACTAAGTAGTTAACTATATCAGCATACTACGGTATGCACTCAACAACAACATAGAGTTGTTCATCAGTAAAGTTCTCATTTAAGTTATCCTTATTGTTCTTTTCTTTCCCTTGTTCAAGTCTTGATAGATGATCAGAGATTTGATCATCAGCTCTTTCTTTATCCACTATGTCAAAATCAATTTCTTGGAAAAGATGGACCCATATGATTAATCTTGGTTTCACATCCTTTTTTGACATAAGATATTTAATAGAGGAATGTTCAGTATGCACATTGAATTTAACTCCAAGTAAATATGATCTAAATTTATCAAAAGCATATACTGTTGCCAACAGCTCTTTTTTCAGTTGTTGTGTAATTTATTTGAGCTTCATTAACAGTTTTGCCAGAATAATATTTAACTTTAAAAATCTTATCATATTTTTGTCCTAAAATAACTCCAATATCGTAATCACTTGCATCACACATTAAATCAAGTAGTTTTTCCCAATCAGGTGAAACAATGATAGGTGCAGTAATGAACTTTTTCAATAATAAATTGAAAGGTTTTAGACAATTATCATTAAAATCAAACTTAGTATTTTTTTTCTAAAGGTTGACATAGAGGTTTAGCAATTCTAAAAAAGTCCTTAATAAACCTCCTATAAAATTCAGCATGTCCTATAAAACTTTATATAACCGTTACTGAATTAAGAGGTTGAAATTCAACAGTTATTTGAATTTTTGCTTTATTTGCTGCCATACCTTTTTTAGAAAATTTATGTCCCAATACAATCCCTCCTGTGATCATAAACTGACAATTTTCCCAATTGAGAACTAAATTTGTTTCTTCACGATGTTTTAGAACCTTTGCTAAATGATCTAAGCATGAATCAAAAGAGGTTCCAAAAACTAAGAAATCATCCATAAACACTTCAATTACTTTCTCAATTAAGTAAAAAAAAATAGACATCATACACCTTTGAAAAGTTGCAGGTCAATTACATAAACCAAATAACATTCTTCTAAAAGCAAACGTATCATAAGGACTTGTAAATGTAGTCTTTTCTTGATCCTCTGGAGCAATAGGAATTAGACGGTAACAAGCATATCCATCCATAAAGCAAAAGTATTCATGTCCCGATAGCCTATCCAACATTTGGTCCAAGAAATGTAATGTAAAATGATCCTTCCTAGTGGCAATATTTAATTTTCTGTAGTCAATATAAATTTTTCATCCAGTGACTTGTCCTGTTAGAATTAATTCATTCTATTCATTTACGACTATAGGCACTCCTCTTTTCTTAGGAACATAATGAATAGAACTAACCCATGCACTAGCTGAAATTGGATAAATAATCTCATCATCCAACTAATTTAAAATTTCTTTTTTACCAATTATTTCATCATAGGATTTAATCTCCTTTGAGGATCAGCCCTGCTTTACAACCACCTTCCATTAAAATTTAGTGCGGACAGATTGAAGGACTAATTCCCTTAAAAAGTGGTAACATCCAGCCAAAATCTTATTTTATAGTTTCTCAATGTCTCTAATAAGTTTTGTTCCTGATCTTTAGTTAACTCTTAGGATATTATCAGAGGTAAAGTAGATACATTTCCTAAGAATGCTTACTTTAAATGGGAATGAAATATTTTCATCTCAAGTTCAGGAGGTTTTTCAATTGAAGGAATTGAAGATTTACAATTTTCAGTAGTATCTAAAATCTCAAAATTTTATTGAACATAATTAGTATCCTCAGCATTTATCTATAATGATTTTTCTCTAAAATCACTTTCAAATTAACTATCTATTCCTTCCTGGTCTAATATTACTTCACTGTTTTCCTCATAAATGACTTCACATTTTTTTGGTAATGTTTAACAATCGTATAATCTATAATATCCATCCTATAACATTTTTCTTTAACAGGATACTTCATTGACGTTAGAAAATTAAATGTTACTTCTTGGTCATTAACTCTCATGGTCAACTCTCCTTTTTGCACATCAATCATAGCACATCTGGTAGAAAGAAATGGTCACCCAAAATAATAAGAATTTCTTTATGTTCTTCCATGTCTAATATAATAAATTCCACAAGGAAGATAAATTTATCCATCTCAACAAGTATAAATTTTATAACCTCTTTAGGATAAATAATAGATTGATCAGCTAACTAATGGGTTATAGTGGTGGGAGAAATCTCTCATAAGTTTAACCTTCATAAAATGGATAAAGGCATGAGATTAATGCTAGCTCTCAAATTGCATAAAGCTTTTCCTTAAAATTTCTCTCCAATTGCATAGGGTATTGTGAAGCTACTTGGGTCTTTAAGCTTTTAAGGAAGCTTCTTTTGAATTATTCTACTACATTCTTCACTCAGTGCAACAGTGTCATAAGCTGCAAACTTCCTCTTCTTATTTAATATATCTTTTATAAATTTGGCATAACTCGGCATTTGTTCCAAAACATCCCCAAATAGAATATTGATTGTAAGCTTCTTAAATATCTCAAAAAAATTTTAAGAGATGGATCATTTTGGGTCTTTAAAAATAGTTTTTTTAGGTTCTTCAATCTCTCTCTCAACATCAATCTCATTTTGAGTTCCAACTTTTAATGCCTTTCCACTCCTATGTTGAACAACTTTAATTTGTTTTTGTTCTGTTCCTTTGTCTTTAGGATTTACTTCAATATTACTAGGAAGTGTTCCCTGGGTAGCAATTTGTTCCAGTTGATTCTCAATATTTCTTATTGCAGCACTTTCACTTTGCATCTAATTACCCATTTGCAAAACTACGTCTTCTATAAACAACTTCTTTTTCTTAAATTGTAGGTTATTAAAGTAAGGAAAGCTCTATAATTTTAATTACCTTGATTGTTCCAGTTTCCTATTGGGTTCTCTGGATTATTTCCCCATTACTGATTTCCACTTCCAAAATTGTTCCAGTTAAAATTAGGGTGGTTTTTCCAACTTGGGTTATAAAATTTTGAATATGGGTTGTTGGGTTTATTAGCAATTGTATGTAACATTTCTAATGATTGAGAATCATTGGTTTTTCCTAATAAATTTTCTTCACTTGATAAGGTATTTGAGAAAAATTCATAACATAATTATCTAACTTCTTAGATAACACAACAACTTGAGCTACTAAGATGATAAAAGCATCATTATGATGAATATTACCCACTCTTTTTAGATGTACTCTTTCTGAGAACCATTGAAAAATATTTGTGGTTAGTTCTTCATATAAGGCATGTGCTTCACAAAATGATTTTGACATTAAAGATCCTATAGCAGCAGCATCAATTATAGATCTAAGGGATCTTATTAACCAATTGTAAAATATTTGAATAATTAACCAGTGAAGTAAAGCATGATGTAGACACTTTCTATGGCATTTCTTAAATCATTCCCAAGCCTCATAAATTGATTGCCCTTCAAACTGAATAAAAGAAGTAATATCATTTTTAAGCTTAGTAGCTTTTTAAAGAAGAAAATATTTAATCAAGAATTTTTGTGTCATTTCTCACCAAGTTTTAATAGATTCAGGTGCTAATGAGTTTAGCTACATCTTAGTTTTATCCCTTAAAGAAAAAGAAAAAAGGCTAAGTCTAATCGCATCGTTCGATATGCCATCGTATTTAAATGTAGCACAAAGTTCTAGAAAACTTACAAGATGTAAATTAGGATCCTCAGTTGGTGTTCCCCCAAACTGAATATTTTGCACAATTTGTATTATTGTAGGTTTAAGTTCAAATAATCTAGTCGCTACAACAGGGATTTGAATACTTAAGTAATTTCATCTGTCGTAGGATTAACATAGTCCCTTCAAGGTTTTTGTAAATTGTGATGTTCATTTTTATTAGTAAAAATTTTAATTTTATTTTGTGATGTGTTTTCTATTTCTTGAAATTTGTGAAATTGTTTTTGCTTTCAAATTCTTCTAATGGTTCGCCCTAATTCAAAATTGTAGGGTACTAAACCTTCAGATCCTAAACTTTGCATACAAAAAAGTAAAATTCAGAAAATAAAATACTAAAGCAATAAAATAAAATTTTTTTTTTCTTTTTTTTCTCAATTTTTACAAATAATTTTTTTGTATTTTTTGGTTTTTATAATAATTTTTTTCAGTTAATTTTTGAATTTTTGTAATTTTTTAAAATTTCAAGTAAGTAAAAACTAAAATTTTTAATAATAAAAAACAAAGTTTTAAAGAAAATTCTGAAAAAAAATATTTCCTTCAAAGTTTTGTTTTTCCATTGCTTCCAAGGCAACGACGCAATTACGCAGTTAATTATGTTCCTTAATATGCCAAAAATTTGACCCAAATGATATTTAGTGGCTAGTGAAAATAAATGTAATATGATAAAAATTAAAGAAATAGTTTTATCACTAGAGGTACTAGCAAGTATATGTATCATTTCAAGTAATATAGAGTTTTCTTTAAAAACCCCAATATCAATCCCATGAGGAAGCCGAAAACAAGTAAACAATAAAATGAAATAGATGAATTCTAACTTTAAGAAAACTTTACTTAAGATTGCAACAATTACTTAAGATTGTAATAACTATCTAAAGATAAAAATTAAGTTTACTAAATTTTACTATATGCAAGTAAAAGTACGTGTATTGACTTAGATAATATATATAAAGAGACTTTCTCCTTGCTAATAATTAATAATGAGTGTAGGATTTCAAAATATTTTTAAAAACTTAAATGTGGTATTGTTACGAATAGGAACATACCTATTTATTTACTTTCTTTCAAATTGTGCAAAGAAGATTGGCTAATCTAAAGTTGGTGTCGGCATATAAAATAGTATTGGGTAGGTTCTAGTCTCTCACTTCTAGATTGCCCATTTTGCCCTCTCTATAGGACCTACCAGTGATGCTTAGTTCCAATCTCTAGATAAAATTGATAACAGAATCTAGCCTGTCACTCTAAAACATCAATTTTACACCCATCAAATCCTATCTCCCTATCTACTTGCACCCCCCTTAGACAATCGCGACTGCTCTTTCCAAGATAGAATGTGATACTTACAATCCAAGAAACTTTAGCCCTTTCAGGTCTACAAGTTCCTCAATAGGTTTTAACAATAAAAGTGTCCAATTTGTAAGTAATTGAAGGATTGGTAAAAATATCATCACAATTTTTAGGAATAAAAGAAGCTCTAAATAAAATCAAAATCACTTACTTAATTACTTCATATTGCAAGGAGAAAGAAAATAAAACTACTCACGAAGCATGGAAATAACAAAACAAAACATATTTATAAAACTCCATTCTAAAGTACAAAACTTAAGGACAAAGATATAAAGACTTATCTGAAATGTTCCCCCAAGCACTCCTTTGAAGTTCTCTGATTTCTCTGACTTCAGCAACACTTATAAGACTCATAAACTCCATAAATAACAAATACTCACAAAGAAAACTTCTCATACACTTAACACACTCACACACTATGAGACTCTATAGATCCAACCCCCTAACATCTTGGAATTAATCTATATTTATAGAGCTTAGAAAATGACCATGGGTTTCTTCAGACATCTCTTCAAAATTTAGCTTCATTCAATGAATCTTCTAAATTATAGTCGTGGTGCCTAGGCACCCAACTGCCACTCCTAGGTGCCAGGCAATTTCTGCTCTTGAGGCCTAGGCACCAGATCCTGGTGCTTAGGCGCCAGTTCGGCTGGTTTGGTACTTTTTTTTTAATTTAGCCCATTTTTCTCCTTTTTAATGTATTTTGCTCTTTTTTACTCTTAAACTATTTTTCTTACTCTTGCAACCAAAAGCATAAAAATACCTTTCATTAAAGCATAATATCCTCAAAAATTGAGTATAAAATATGCATAAAAATAGGTAATTTTAAGGCGGATCAGGAAGCAACTTAGCAAAAATGAAAAAGTGTCTAGGCTTAGATGATGAATTTAACCTTACAACAAAAAAACTAACCTTGGAATCACTTATCAATTGCTAATGTTCTTCCCTGTTTGTCACGAATCTAAAGATCTCATTTAGATTGTCTCTGGTCGGAGTGAAGTTAGCAAATTCCAAAATTGGTATGTCATCCACTAAGAACAGCTCGTTGATCTTTGAAGGAGTAAAAAGTACTAAATTACCTCAAACATAGACCACCCCATAATTTAATCAATGAAGATTTGAATGAAATGCCTTCAAGGTAGAGATAATAGTGGTGTTTGTGGTGTAATAGAACACTTCTCATCGCCTCTGCACATTAATTGCCTCTACCTAATCTTCAGACATGATAAATCCTCTCTCTCTAATCAAATTCTTCTTTACCAGAGTTCTATCATGAAGCCTCTATGCATCCTTTCTTACGAGCTTCTTCCAAACTCCCTAAAGCATTGAAATCTATGAATCTTGAAATGTGATGAAATCTCAAGACTTCCTTCCCTCCCAAAGCCCTCTACTTAATGAAGAATGAAATGAAATGAAGGTTTTGGGGGTTTTTATAGGAAAACCCCATCATAAAACTGAAAAACTAAAGATAAGAGCGGTTTTGAAACTATGGCACCTAGGCGCCATTCTCTTTGTGTGCTGGTGTCTAGGCACTATATCTCAGTGCCTAGGCGCCAATGCATGTCTTAACACTGGTTCGCCTTAGATCTAAAACACATCCTAACCTCCCCTAGCTTTTGAATTATAGCATTTTAAGTAGTAAATTAACATGTGTGACTCTCAAACAAAAATTATAATTAATAAAACACACATAATTAAATCTCAATAAACTAAACTCAATCCACTCTAATACCTACGAGTTGACTCCCACAACATGCTTGGTTTAACGTCATCAGCCCAATGCATCCACTACTTGAGTTGACCCAACCTCAGGATTTCATTGAACATAAATCTACTTCCATCAAATTAAGGTTCCATTTACTTTGAAAATTCTATCATTTTTCGGATCCTTGATATCCACAACACCATAAGGATAGCTTTTTACCACAATGAATGCTCCTTCGACGTGGACTTCAGTTTCCCAGGAAATAATTTTAATCTTGTATTGTATAGTAAAACTTCTTATCCAGGTTCTAAATCTTTTCTTAAAATCATTTGATCATGCCATAACTTCATCTTCTATTTATAAATCTTCACATTCTCATAAGATTCATTTCTGATCTCCTCAAGCTCATTCAATTGCAATAGTCATTTCTCACCAACATTTTTTAAATTATTATTAAATTCTTTGATAGCCCAATAAGTATTATGCTCCAGTTCTACTGGTGAGTGACAAGTCTTCTCAAATATGAGTTTATATGAAGTCATTCCTATAGAAGTTTTATATGACGCCCTATAAGCCCATAATGCCCCATCCTGTCTATCAGACCAATCCACCCTATTAGGATTTATAGTCTTCTCCAAAATTCTTTTAATTTCATGATTGAATAATTCTACTAGACCACTTGTCTGATGATGTTAACCAGTGGCAATCCAATGTTTAATATTTTTCAATCTTCCTCTTCATGAAATGACTTGCCCCATCAATAATGATTACTCTCGACATCCCAAATCTGCTAAATTATTTCCTCTTAAAAATTTTGCAACACTTTGAGCATCACAACTAGGTAAAGCTACCGCCTCTATCCACCTTGAAACATAGCCCACTACAATTAAAATGCATACATTTCTGTAAGATGGTAAAAATGGTCCCATAAATTCCAAACCCCAAACATAAAAAATTTCAACCTCTTAAGTAAAATTGAGGGACATTTCATTTATTCTTGAAATATTGCCTAGCTACTCACATTTATCTCATGTTTTCTCATAATTATTAACATCTCTTACTACTTTAGGCCAATAAAATCCACATTGTAGAATCTTTTATGCAATTCTATGAATCCCAACTTGTCCCCCAAAATCGGATTCATGGCATTTTAGGTTAATTTACAGAGTTTCTTCCATAGGTACACCTCTCTGAATAATTTATTCCTTACATTATTTATGTAAATATGGTTCATCCTAGAAGTAAGATCTTGCATCATGCATAAATTTCTTCTATTGTGGGTTTGTCAAACCATAGGGTAAATATTACTATCTATGAAATTAACTATGTCGGCATACTACGGAACACGCCATTCAGTTATAATATATAATTTTTTATCAGGAAAATGTTCATTGATTTCATTTTCAAGATTAACTTAATTATCTTATTCAATCCTAGATAAATGACAAGGTATTTGATTATCAGTTCCCTTCTTATCTACTACATCAAAATAAAAATCTTGCATCAAAAGGACCCATCTGATTAACCTTGTTTTTACATCCTTCTTCAGCATAAGATATTTAATAGTAGAGTGATATTTATGCACAATACATTTAGTTCCAATAAGATAAGTTCTAAACTTTTAAAGTCATATATTATTGCTAATGGCTCTTTTTCGATAGTAGTATAATTAATTTGAGTTGAATTAAGAGTCTTACTAGTATAGTATATTACTTTAAAAATTTTATCATTTTGTGGTCTTAAAACAACCCCAATAACATAATCACTTGCATCACACATCATTTCAAATGGTTTTCCCCAATCAAGTAAAACAATAATAGGAGCGCTGATTAATTTTTTATTTAACAATTTGAAGGCATTTTAGCACACTTGATCACAATCAAATAGAGCATATTTTTCTATGAGTTAGCACAAAGTCTTAGTGATTTTTGAAAAATCTCTAATGTATCATCTATAGAAACCAACATGTTCTAAGAAACTCCTAACACCTCTCACTGTAGTAGGAGGAGGTAGTTTAGCAAAAACTTGAATTTTTGTCGGATCTAACTCCATACCATAAATTGACATTTCTCCTAATTGAGAATTAAATTTGTTTCTTCACAACATTTTAGTGATTTTTCTAAATGACATAAACATGACTCAAATGATGTACCAAACACTAAAAATTCATCCATAAAAACTTTAATTCCTTTCACAATTAAGTCACGGAAAAGGGTCATCACACACCTTTGAAATGTTGCAGGAGCATTACATAATCCAAAGGGCATCCATCTAAAAGAAAACATCCCGTAAGGGCTAGTGAATGTGGTAATTTCTTGATCCTCGGGAGCTATAGGAATTTGGTGATGACCGATATATCCATCAAAAAATAGAAACATATGTGCCCTACCAGCCTTTCCAACATTTGATCTAGAGAAGGTAAAGGAAAGTAATATTTCCTTGTGGCAAGATTTAATTTTCTATGACAAATAAAGATTCACCACCTTGTGATTTAATTTATGATATCCATTTTAGTCTGCAAAACCATTTATGTTGGGTGACAAATTTCCCCTCTCTAATACAAACAATTAGATATGGTCTGTATTACCTAGGTTCTTAAAGCTCCCTATAGAGGTAAGATCTTATAGTAAATTACATCTTAAATGACCGTAATCACTTATGAAAACTCTCATTTTAGATCAGAAAATGTGGTCTCCAAGAATTTCAAAGGACATGACTTTTCAATGTTGGACAAAGTGGTGTGAAAATGGACAAGCTCAAGTTTGGAAAATTTTATCTTAGAATCTAGAGAAAGAAGAACTAGGGGTTGTCACGAATCCTAAGGAGAACCTCAGTGACTTTCCAAGCTATCCTAACATTTAGCTTTAATTTCAGGGGAAAAATATCAAATATTTCATCCTTCCAATTTTATTATTTAGGGCTTAAATTTATGTGAGACAGTTGCACAAATAGCCTGGAAGATGTGAGGGTTTAGGTTGTGATGAACGACAACCTTGGAATCCTAAAATGAGTTAGGGCTTATTTTGCACAACATGATTGTGCAGAGACATAAATATAAGTTAGGGATTTATGTCGTACTAGGCGGAAAACCTCAAAATCTTATGGCTTCTTGTTTAATTCAAAGGAAGGAATATACTATTATGAATTTGCGTGTTGTTGCAGATTGTCGTTGTAGAAAGATGCCCACAAAATCAGCTCCAAGCTCATCGATAAAGTAGTAGTCCTAAAGTCTAAGATTTAAAGGTTTAAATGACAATTTTAAGTTTAATCCTTGGGGGGGTTAAAGTTGATTAGAGCGACACCGGTTAGGATCCCACGGTTCCCTCATTCCGGTATCACTATTTTCTTTTAAATTTACTTAGCTTAAACAAGTTTTAAACCCATTTAAATCGGGGAGATCCTGTTAATGACTGTGGGTTACCTTCTCTGAGGGACTCCTGTAAATTCAAAAGGATGTTTTATGAAAAGTTGTATTTCAAAGGATTTATGGTTACCTTTAAAAGAGTTTAATTTAATTTTGAAAATTGTTGATGAATTTTGAAAAAAATTGTTGTTTTGTTTTGCAAGTAAAGTGACATCAACAACCAAACATGCATCATGCTTTGAAATGAAAGTAAATTATAGAAAGTAAAATGACAGAAATCAAATAACACTGTAAAAGTGTACCTGTCATCTTCTCGGTGCTCACACTGAAACCTTAGAACTTGCAACATGTATATAATTTGGCATCTTCTCAAGCTTAGGAATCCTATAAGAATTAAGAAAAATAGAATTATATGAGAACTCTACCAGTAAAGATTTGACTAATACATTTAAAATTGATAATGAGCTCAGATTTATAATTAAGCTTCTTCCATTAAAATGATTCAAGTGAAGCCAATTTTTAATTAGGCATCTCCTCAAGCTTCTCCTCACATATTTTCTGTTTCACCTTTTTTTTACTTTTCTTACTCTTTTCTTTTTCTTTTCTTTGAGGATCTTTTTTAATCCTTACTCTTTTAGACATTATAACTATGCAGGTACAAGTAGTAAAAGCAAGCGTGCGTAGTAGTAGTAGATCTTAAATCAACAAGTATAGCATAAAAATTTTAAAGTAAAAGAATTACTTTAACACAAAAGCAATGATATATATAATCTGAAGCAAAAAGTAAATAGTAGTGCAGTAACAACTACAAAGTCCAAAATCCGCAACAACATTAGCATACATAACTTAATGTGTAGTAATTCAAATAACTAAAATATAGCAGCAACTAATGAAAGTAAACACATCTAGACTCAAAATTACTCCTCCTCCCCATCATTAGCATTATCATCATCATCATCATCATATTCTTATTCTTCTTCTTCTAAAACCTTACAATTTTCAAAAGTAGGACAATGAGGATATTAGGGTAACTCCACTCTCTGATTTTCTTTCAGGAAGCTCACTAGGGAAGTATTGAAACTAGCCTCATAATCACTTTTCTGCTTCATATATTGTTCTAAATGTTCCCAACAATCTTCATTCTCCCATAGTTGACACTGTACAAAAGTAAGATCGTTCTGATGTTGTTGATAGCGATCATGAAGTTCTTCTCAAATAGCGTGAGGTGGAGTGATAACACTAGAAGTAGACGTTCTAAAGGTAGAGGTAGAAGAAATATCTTAAGATTGACCTCCAAACCAAGTGTAGCATGCTTTCCATATATATCCACATTAGCCTTACAGATAGAGATTAGTGGATGTAATAACTCCTCCTAAACATAAAAATTAAATCCAAATTATTTTCATATAGAAAAGATAAGTGAGGGGTAACCTAAACCTACAGTGGAACCTCCAGTAGAAGAACTGATAATGGACTTGTAGATGAGAGAGCCAATGTCAATTAGTTTCATCATTTGAATGCATTAATTCAAGGTGGCTCTCTTTTAGGTCACTTCACTCAAAATAATCAGTAGGGAGAAGTCGAGCAGAGATAAGTTAATGTCATGCCTTAGATGGAGCATTTAACATGGAAGAAGAAAAAATTACCTTGTGGTCTTTCTTAATTTTCCAATCTCCATGCCCATCAGTAAAAAATCTAATGATCTCATCAAGCCCCGCATCACTAGGATCAAATTCAAAATAAAAGAAATCTAATACACTATTAAATTTAACTTTCCTCGCCCGAACAAATACCTCATCATCCAACACCTCTGGGAATTTTGCATAGAACTCTCGAACAATTGAAATAACTGCTACTGTAGTGAAGTAGCAGAAACTTTCCCAGTGTCGTGCAACAAACAAATTCTCTACAGTATCTCCAAGATGAGAAAATCTTCACTCAACAATCAACTTCTTTGATGAAAGTAAATCATTGTACCGATTTTGCGCTTTCAAACTTGTTAATTTTCTTTGAGCAAAAAATTCATTCCCTTTTCCTCTCTTTGTTTTAGGAACCATCTAAAATTTTAAGAAAAATTCTAATAAATTCCATATACAAGTTCTGAAGGCTACCACAAGCATTTTCCCAGCAAAGAAGCTTTCAACCATGGATTTTTTCACTATTTTCTCCAAATATTCAAATTTTCAGTATCTTCACAATCAGGAAGAAATCCAAATTGAAAGAAGAAAATTTCTTATGTAAAGTGTAGATCTTACCTAGAGAAGAAGAATTCCAAAGCTTTTAGGCCCTAAATCCACATGATTTTCATGGTAGGAGAAGCCTTAAAGTGCACCAACAGAGAATATGAAGAAGAACAAGTTGCTCGAGCGAGAAAAAAAGGTGTCGAACTGACCTTTTTTGGGATCTTTTAGGGTAAACCGGTAGTTCAACCGGTTCGGCGCCTAGGTACCAAATTTTGCGCTTAGGCTCCCTACTTTACGGATGCTTGATGCTTAGGCATCATATTTCGGCACCTAGGCGCCAATGCTCAATTTTGCAAATTAAGACTTTTTTGGTAATAACATGGAAAACCTAAAGCCTCCAGACCCTAATTTAGTTGATTCAACATCTTTTTGACAATTTTAACATCTTCCAAACTTCTCCCAACTTTCTTTTGCACAAAAACTAGATTTTTAAAAATGAAAAACTCAATTGATTTAAGCACACTAACACCAAATATAACCTTCACAAACTTAGTTTAAACTCACAAACTTATACATCAGCTCATTACAAACCAACATATATCAATCCTAAGTAAACTTAATTAAGCAAATAAGACCACACAACATAAAAACATTCAAGAACACTAACACTTATAGATTCAAGTTTAGGAAAACATCAAACACACACATATATCAGATTTTCAACACCCACAACTAGTAATCATTGACACTATTTTCCTCAACATTCTCGTTTATTAGCTTGAGATGCACAAACAAGTTATAAAAAAGAATGTGAGGAAATTGATTTGTAACCTTTCCTGATCTAATTGTTCTTCTGATACATCTTGATTAATGCCTTTTATATATTTGCTTCATGATCAAATTGATGCTTCATATGTCAATCCATATGATCAAGTTGATAGAAGATGATGTTAATTTTGGTTTAAATATTTTCAATATTCTCCTCATTTTTTTTATCCTTTCAGCAGTTCCTTCCATGCTCACTGCAAGAAGTCCATTGCAATAAGCCTGGTATCCTTGTTGATGAATTTATTTCTATCAAATTCTCTATTATTTTTGTTTCCATGATCTTAAAGCCATAGTCTCCAATAGAAGGAAAGTTTCTTCTTTCACTCACTTTCTCCACCCAAATGTACTAAAACACCAAGAAGATGAAGCCAAGCGATTACCATATGAGTTTATGGTGGTTTTAAAAGGGAAATATTGGTTTAAACATCAAATGGGTTGTTTAATGGTAGTTTTTCAAATTGTGGCACCATATTTCGGTGCTTAGGCATGACTTACCTTAAAATGGTTCTTATGTGCCAAGTTTTGAAGCCTAGGCGCAGTGCCCAAATAAGCACTACATCACCATAGGTCCAATTAACACTTCTCAACCTCATTTTGATCATTAAATTAATGTATAGTTCTTCTCCTCATCAAGTAAGTCTCATTAAATCTTGATACATTAAATAAAACAACATTAATCATTCCATAGAGAAAATCATGGGTTGTCTCTCATAAAGTGCTTGGTTTAACTTTGTTAGCCCGAAGTATTCAATGTTTACTATGGTGGTACTTCCTCAAATATAAGCAGGTTTCCTCTTATGTAAGGTCTCAATTTGAGTTTGTTTACTTTAAATATTCTTTTAGTTTTTAGATCTTTAATATCCATAGTACCATATGGATAAACTTTAATTACAATAAATGGTCCCGACCACCTAGACTTAAGTTTCTTAGGAAATAATTTCAATCTAGTATTTTATAGTAAAACTTCTTGTCTTAGCTCAAAATCTTTTTTTAAAATTTTTTAATCATGCCACATTTTCATATTTTCCTTACAAATTTTTGCATTATCATAAGATTTATTTATAATCTCCTCAAGCTTATTTAATTGCAACAATCATTTCTCACCAACATCCTTCAAATTATAAATAATTTCTTCTATAGCCCAATAAGCTTTATGCTCCAGTTCAACTGGCAAGTGACAAGCCTTTCAAAATATGAGCCTATATGGTAACATTCCTATAAGAGTTTTATAAGCAGTCTTATAGGCCCATAATGTGTTATCAAGTCTAGCTGACTAATATTTTCTATTAGAATTTACAGTCTTTTCTATTATTCTTTTTATTTTACGGCTAGAAACTTCAACTAGATGACTAGTCTGAGGATGAAATCTTGTGGTAAAATTATATTTAATTCTATCTGTCTTAGTTAATGTTTCAATTATTAAATTCTTAAAATGACTTCCCCAATCTGTAATAATCACTCTTGGCATTCACATTTAGTGAAAATATTTTTCTTTAAGAATTTTGCAATGCTTTAAGCATCACAACGGGGTAAAGCAATTGATTCAATTCATTTAAAAGCATAATCCATATTTATTAAAATATATAGATTTTCGAAAGATGATACAAATGGTCCCATAAAATTTAAACCCCATACATAAAAAATTCCAACTTCTAATGTAAAATTTAGGGGCTATTTAGAAATATTTCATACTCTTTGACATCTATCATATATTTTTACATAAATATTAGTAACCCTAAATAAAGTAGGCCAATGAAACCAAGCTATATCTTCATCGCCTTGATCAGTAGGTGGATTGGGTTGATACTGAGTATATCGGTGGCATTCAGGAAACGTAACATCAGGCTCACCTCTGTAGTGTCGGGCCTGAGCTTCATAATAGGCTACCTCAAAATTTGAATGCCTCTACAGGTACTCACTATCATAATCGTGTCGACGTTCTAAACCTCCAATCCTGTCACTTATCAAATCTATGCTCTTCTGCTGCAAGGTCAACTCATTCATCAAATCAGAGAGGGTAGGGGAACTAAACGGTGGAAGGTCGTAACTTATAGAGGAGACGTCTCTACTAGTAAAAGGTTCTTGACTTCTACTCTAGTTCTCCATTTCTCATGGGATTCATAAGTCTTCAAATTAGCTTTACTAATGGATTTCATAGGATAAACACATTCTTCATCTCCACTTTCCACTCCAGAAAGTTTGCAAATTGTATAAATAAGTCCAGGATGTCCTAGACCTCCACTTGTCTCAATCCTTGCTGTAGTCAATATATTTTTAAGAATTATTCTCCCCACATTTATAGTTCTACTATTACGAATACAAAAATTCAGAATAGCTCTATCTCTAGTTACCTCACTATGGTGATAAGTTGGTAACAGAGTAGAAGAAATGAAATAGTGTCACACCTTAGAGGTGGCATTCAGCATAGAAGCAGAAAAATTTACCCGTTCTCATTGTTTTATCTTCCATATTCATTACCCATCAGCGAGAAAGTTGGTCACATCATTGAGGGGGCCTTACATCGTAGTAAAGGATTCATATTGGCAGCTGTAGGAGTCTGGGACTTCATAAAAAGTGTTGATGCTGGCGGTAGTAAACTCAACAGGGATTCCACCTACTTGAATGATTCCGTCATCAGAATAAATCACATTGGCGTAGAACTCCTTCACAACATTTGCATTAGCTTTATTGGTGGTATAACAAAAGTTTTCCCACCTCTGCTCGGCATTAACTCGTTCGATTTCTCCTCCCGGTCATTCAAAAACTCGATCTTGTATGCACTTTTTTCCTTTAAATATGGAAGTAAATTTTGTTTGACACATCTCATTGACGAAGCAAGACTCGTCGAACTCAACTCTTCTCCTATGTCGTGGAGCCATTTTAATCTAGTCAAATTATAGAAAAATTCTAAAAATTATTTCAAATATGTAAACCATGGCTTCCAATAGTAATTTTAAGAGTTCAACAATAAGATCCATGAATTTCTTCCCAAATTTTCTTCACATTCCCAAATTTTTCGGATCTCCCCAATGTGGAAGAAATTCATGGTGAAAATCAAATATTTTTAGCTTAGAGTGAATCTCTTACCTAGAGATGATCAAATCCAGTGTCAAAAAGCCTTGAAATCACCTCCTAATCCTATATCTCTCAAGCCATAGGTCAAAAAATGCATTTTTAGGAGGAAGGGGATGATGAATAGTGGCGGTTGACTGGTCAAAATTGCGGTTAAAGGTATTTTTCATGAGCTCGCCATCGACGGGGTCAATGGCACCGTCGGCGCGTTCAATTGGAATTTAAATCCTAAGTCTCGGGAAATTCTCACCATCGGCGGCGTCGAGGGCGTCGTTGGCGGCGTCGAGGGCGTCGTCGGCGAGCTCTATAGATTTTGTCCAAATTATGGATTTTTGCAATTTCAATCAATTCCAAGCCTCAATGACATCCGTTTAATCATTATAGACATAATTTTAAGTAATTAAATGATGTACTTAGCACATATAAACTTTCACAACACAAAACATCACATTTATATATAAATTCCAAGGGGTACAATATACGTTACATAATACACCTAAGTTTGGTATTTTCTCAACCTCAATACATTAATTCAGCGTCGCAATCCAAGCCATAACACTTAAAACACTGAAAATAAAACATCCTATGCTTAGTCTCAACTATACATAGATCTAAAAGTATAATTCAAAAGCAAAGCAAATACAAAGTTCAAATCAAAATACATAGATAGGTAGATAATTAGTAATATAAATCTACTAATCCTCAGACTCAGTACTCGATTCTCTTCTAAGATCACCCATTGATTGCACATGAACAAAGAGGTTGTACAAGGGTCGGATTGAAAATTCTTCAGTAGAATCCTCTTCTATCAATTTCATCCTCCTCATCAGTCGTATCAAACTATCTTCTAAATGTGCAGAGTGCTCAAAATGTTCTTTCATCCTCCAGTCCAGATGATCGAAGAAATTGGAGATATTATTAATCGCATTCATGACATTTTGTACCTCCTTTTCTAATTTCTTGATTTGGCGTAGGATCACCAGAGACTTGTCAGGAATTAAGGGTTGAACTGGCAGTGAATTCTGAGATGATTAATCTACTGTAATGGCCATTTCATTTTCATCTTCAAAAACTGGGAATCTTTCAGTTGGATCGAAAGGCTTCCAAGGTAGCAGTACCTTTTCACAATTTTCATAGGACACTTGGAACTGACTGCAAAGTGAAAAAAATTGTGGAGGGGTGTCCAAGCCCATAAGTTGATCCATGAACGATCAGACCCAAAACCGACTTCACAATTATGGAACCAATGTCGATCGACAGTCCCCTTTGGATGCAATAATTCACAATGACACTTTCTTTAGAAACTTTACCGAACTTTATTATTGGTAACAGTTTCATAGAAATGAAAAAGTGCCAATCTTTAGATACGGGATTCAGGATTGTTGTAGAAAAACAAACATACATGTTTTCACTTGATTCCTAGTCGTCAGTTTCCTCCGTTAAATATTGGTAAATCTCATTCATCTGGTTTCTTGTTGGGATAAAATTGGAATAGTGGCAAACAGGAACATTCTCTAACATATATAATTTGTTGATCTGTGCAGGAGTGAAAGTGATCCATCATTCTCGCACATAAACAACTCCTTGGTTGATTTCATGTAAATTTGCATAAAAATCTTTTACCACAGGAACCACCACGGCGGCAGTAGTGTAGCACAACACTTCTCATCTTCATCGTACTATCTTTTCTTCAATATCCATCGTGGGATTATTCAATCTGCAATTCACGAATCCTCGTTCTTTGATCAATCTTTTCTTCGTTAGCAACTTGTTGAAAACTTGCATTCTGAGATTATCAAGGGAATTGGAAGCCATAGGAATGAAATTAGTAGAGTTTCACTTCATTTTTGGAGGGAAAATATGAACTAAAATTCAAATTTTGAGTTTAAAAAGACAATTCCCCCCCAAAAACTGTCAAAAACTGCCATTTGAACCCACATAACCGTCAATTCATCGGTCTCACCGACGGCGGGGTCGATGGCGATGTCGGCGAGCCTCTACATTAATTTTGTTTGGAATCTCGGGAAAAACCCACCATCGGTAGCATCGAGGGCGCCGTCAACGGCCAAGATAAAATTTGTACAGTTTTGCTCTGGTCCGAATGCGTTCCAACTTTTCTTCATGGATCCAATTTTTAAGATGTTTCAAGGGTAAATAAGAGTAGTAGAGTTTAATATTACCACAAACTAACAATAATTTCAAATAAAAACTACTATAATCACGATAAAAGTAAAGATAAATATGGGTTGCCTCCCATAAAGCTCTTGGTTTAACGTCATCAGCACGACCTATTTAGGTGTCATTCAGGTTGACTGATCATTAAAACCTCTTTAAAATTTTTCTTTTACCCTCATAATATGGTTTTAATCTGTGTCCATTTACTTTAAATCTATTTCCCGTCTTCTGATCTTCAATTTCAATAGCTCCATAAGTATAAACTTGAGTCACAGTAAAGGGCCATAACCAACGAGACTTCAATTTTCCAGGAAATAACTTCAACCTAGTGTTGTAAAGTAAAACTTCTTGTACTAATTCAAAGTTCTTTTGGTTAATCTTTCGATCATGCCATAACTTTAATTTTTCCTTATAAATTTTGTCGTTATCATAAGACTCATTTCTTAATTCTTCCAATTCATTTAATTGTAACAATCTCTTCTTACCAGCATCCTTCAAATTATAATTGAATTCTTTGATCGCCGAATATGCTTTATGCTCCAATTCTACTGGTAAGTGACAAGTCTTTCCAAAAATCAGTCTGTAAGGAGTCATTCCAATAGGAGTTTTATAAGCAGTCCTGTAAGCCCATAATGCAGTATCTAATCTAGTGGACCAATCTATTCTACTAGGGCTTTCAGTTTTTTCAAGTATTTGTTTGATCTCTCTATTAGAAACTTCAGCTAACCCATTGGTTTGAGGATGATAGGCAGTAGAGATTCTATGAGTAATATTAAATTTTTCTGTCAATCTCTAAATGTATTTATCTCTAAAATGGGATCCTCCATTAGTGATAATCATTCTAGGCATTCCGTATCTAGTGAAAATATTTTTCATCAAAAATCTTGAAACACTTTTAGCATCACAACGAGGTAAAGCTTGTGTTTCAATCCACTTAGAAATGTAGTCCACTGCAATTCATATATATAAGTTCCCAAATGAAGGAATAAATGGTCCCATAAAATCTAATCCCCAAACGTCAAAGATCTCAACTTTTAACATGAAATTTAGAGGCATTTCATTTCTCCTAGACATATTGCCTACTTATTGATATCGATCACAAGTTTTATGTATCTATAAACATCTCTAAAGATGGTAGGCCAATAAAATCCAGCTTGTAAAATTTTATAAGCAATATTATCAATCCCAAAATGTCCTCCAAATTCAAAATCATGACATTTCTGAATGATCAGCTCAGTTTCTTCATAAGGTGCACTTCTCATAATAAGATCCTCACATTGTTTATATAAATAAGGCTCATCCTAAATATATGCTTTCGCATCATGAATGAATTTTCTTTGTTGTTGCAATGTCAGCATAGGTGGCAAAATATCACTTATAATATAATTAACAATATCAACATACCATGGTATTTTCCACTCTTTAATATTATAAAGTTGTTCATTAGGGAAAGTGTCTGTAATTTCATTGTCAGTGTCAAATAATTCTTGATTTTCTAATCTTGACAAATGATCAGCAATTTGATTATCAGTTCCCTTTCTATCAATAACCACAAGATCACATTCTTGCATCAAAAGTATCCATCTAATCAACCTTCGTTTAGCATCCTTCTTTTGCATCAGATATTTAATAGCAGAGTGATCAGTATGCATAACGCATTTAGCTCCAATTAAATAAGATCGGAATTTATCTAAAGCATACACAATTGCTAGTAACTCTTTTT
>NEWO01000443.1:359350-384382 GCA_003013225.1 Phalaenopsis aphrodite | reverse complement strand
TGATAGCTTTAGTTTTCATACAGGGTGACATCGTTGTTTAGCATGCAATTTTGCAGGTATAAAAGTATAGTATAAAAAGGCAACGCTAAAAACTATAAAAGCGTACCTGGCGAGTCTTCTCATTCCACCACCTCAAACTCAAAAGGCATGTTAAGGCAGTTTATATGAATGAGGGAAATAAAATTTTGATGACCTATCTAACCCTAGGTCATATTTTGGTGGGTCCTTAGGAGTTTAATTAAGGAAGGTGTTGCTAAGCAGAACATATTAAGTTTAGTAGATCTCTGATGTATCCAACAGGTCTGTAAAGTCCAATTTTTGGGGAGAAGACCTATTTTTGGAAGATAATCAATTTAATCGAACATGTAATTGAAAAAATCAGGGTGATTTTAATGATGAACTTTCTTTAACTTATAGATTTAACTTCAACCCACAGAATAAGGAGAGTGAGTTCTTGTTAAAAGAGGTTGTGATTCAAATGAAGAGTCATTTGGAGAGTCAAGGGGCCGTAATTATGAATATATAAAACCAACTTTGGTAGGTTAATAATTCAATTAACAATTATCCTCTAGAGATTTTACCTAGTAACCCTGAGATAAAACTTAAGGAGAAAAATGGTTAGCATGATATAACTACCTAATTAAGAGGTGAAAGAGAATTAAGGATATGGTTCAAATAAATGTTGAGTTGAGAAAAGTGGAAAAAGTGATTAAAAGACCAATGGAATAAATTTTTAAGAAATTAAGAGAACCTATTTCATCAACCAAGATATATATAGAAAGACCACCTTGACCATTTCCTCGGCCCCAAGGGGAAGAATTAGAAGATAACTTGAAACAGAAGAGTGGCCTAGTAGAATTTGATCCAGAATCTGTACTATCTAAAGAGAATCTAATCCAAAATTTGGGAGATCATGAACTATCTTATAGAGATCCATCTCATATAAATTTCAAGGATAATATTACTTTGCAAATTGAGAAAATCTTTATAATATTGGATCTAGAAAGAAACACGAGGAATAATGATATGAATCAATCTGGAAAGGAAAAATAAAAAGAAAAATTAAAACTTGAAGATTTTGTAGGAATCCATGGATCTGAAAAAGACTGGGTGATTGATTAAGGATCACTTAAATCGAATTTTGATCTAGGAGGAATCCTTTGTCGGGCTGGCAATGTTAAACCTATTGCTTTGTAGAAGGCAACCCATGGTTATCTTTGTTAATGTGTTTGTGAGTTATATTTTTTTGAGGTTTTTTGTGTTTTTTTTTTGTGGGCTGATCAATTTGATTGATGTTGATATATGTTTGTATTGTTTGTAGATTGATTTGATCTTTGTGTGGTATTATGGATTGTTCATTTTTATTTATGTTAGTGGATGTTTATATTGTTAGTGGTTTGATTTAATCTTTGTGTGTCATGAGGAAGGTGATTTCTTGACCTCTTATTACTACACTTGTTTGTTCTCTTGTAGTAATTAGATTAACGAGTCCACTATGACTTAGGTCTCAACTGAATTTTAATTTTAGCAGAGGCAGCTTGAATTTGGACACTGAAACATCCATCTCAATTTTTTTTACTTCATTTCATTAACCTTGTATTCAGTCGGTAGGAGTCATGAACCTGTTTGATGAGCAACATGTGAATGATCTTACACTACCCTTATAATTATTAGAGGTGCTTAAATTAAGGGGATAAGGTGACGCCTGAGGTTGGTGCGTGCGAGCCAATATATCAGAGATAATTGTGTCCATGGAATTAGACTCTATAAAAACATTTTAAAGTACCCAATATATCAGTGTAATGATTCCATTATTAATGTGAAGTAATGTAGTAAGATGTGATAGGTTAAAGGAAGAATTTATCTTATTTATCATGTATGTTTGTGTTACAATAATATATTGGACTTGGAGAATACTTAAATATATATTTTTATGTTGATTCTTGCTATTCTTTTTAGAACTTTCTTTAGTTCAATTTTATTTTGGCAAGTTTAGTTTAGATTTACTTTCTATTGCAAATTATTTTGTCCAGACAAATACTTGTAGATGTTTCTAATAGACATTTGTGATAGTAGAATTTTTAAACTGTTTTTCTTAATGCCTTATAATTTCTGTACTGAATGTTATACATGTTAAAAATCAAGTTTTGAGGAAGGAAGAAAAACATAAATTTCAAAATTAGAATACTTCCTTTTAGTTTAAAATTATTGCAAACATGTTTTAAGCTAGCTTTTCTTTCTTCTGCAGTCATCCTATCTTGATTATGCATGTATATGAATTCAATAGGATATCGTAGTTACCAGTAAATTAAGCTTTTATTTTTCTTCCTGCTACATCTTATGAAATTGATTGAAAAATATTTTAAAATTTAACTTTTGGGGGGAGGAAGAAAAATCTTTCAAACTTAATTTTCTTTGTTCTTAGTACCCTGTATTGACTTTGATATCACTTTTAGAATGACTTGTGGTATGTGGTGTTATCTTTAGGTTACTAAAACATTGATTTTACGAATGTTAGAAGTAACTTAGTTGGGATCCTCGATACGCCTAAAATATATAGTGTTTTTAGACACATTTTTATACCTATTTTTGAGATATTGCGCTTTCATGGAAGGTATTTTTATGTTTTTCTTTCGGGTACAGATAAAAATGTGAAAAATTCTTAAAGGAGTGAAAAATGATCAAATTTAGAGCAAATAGGTGAAAAATGTGCAAAAGTGTTTTGGCGCCTAAGCATCAGATCCGGCTCTTAAGCGCCGGGTAAAAAGAAAAGGTCGCGCCTAAGCGTCAGAGGCCCCACGCTTACGCATCATTGACAGTTATTGGATGAGAAAATTTGATTTTTTTTTTGAATTTTGAAGAGGTTTTTGAGGCACTGATTGGCATAATAGATGGTTACAACCACCATGGACAAAAATTATTGTGAAAGGATGCATCTCTTGGGAAATACATCGAATCATAACACATTTTGAAGAGATACCAAGGGACCTTTTGGAGAATTATAAAAGAAGGAAAATTGGGACTTTGAAAGAGGTCTTGAAAGTACTGGGAAAGTTTAAAAGTTCAAAAATTGGGGAGTTAGTTGGAGAGATTTTCAGGCACCACATATTTATCCTTTTTTTTATTTTAGTTTTATATTAAGAGTGTTGTAAAAGAGAATAGATTCAAAGGAACTTCAAGAGTTTGGTGGAGGACTTGAGATAAGTTTTTATCTTTTGTTTTAGACTACTTTCGATTTTAATTAAAACTTGTTGTTGGTTTGACAATGATTTCTATTTTTAAACTAAAGTGTGGTTTTGTTTTCTCTATGAATTATGAGTAGTTTTCTTTATCTTTCTTCTTAAAATGATAAATAACTAAGTTTTGGATAAAGATTGTGGAGAGTATTGATCTTCAATATTAGAAGAAGTTGTGATGATTTAAATCCATGTACTTCATTTACTTCTTGATTTAGTCAATCCAGATGTTAAAATTTATTGTGAGAATATGTAAGAATCGGACTGGTATTTTCTCAGTCAACAATTAGAAAGAAACACATGAGATTGTATGATGAGAATGTAGTTCATATGATTGAGTGCAAATAAATATGAAAATATTCATTGAAGGGTGTACAGTTAAAGGACTTTAAAGTGACAGGTTAAAGACCCCAACTTGGTTTATTATTTTAGGTTCCGATATGAGAAGTTAGCCCCCAGGTGGAGGGAATCGAGCGAACTCTAGAGTGAGAGCTAGTATCTTCTCTACTTAGTCGGTCTTCAGAACTATTCAACCTTTAAATTAGCCAATGTTCTTTATAACATCTCTAGTAAGGGTAAAGAATATTATTGCTCTTATTTGACACAACACAATATGCATACTTCCACAACATAATTCCTATACTTATTACTGATTCATTATAAGGAGAAAGATATTTTCATATTTAGTGATTTTCTTCTACAAAAACTCAAGTTATCATTTTAAGTTTGTCATGTTTTTGTCAAAATATTAAAATTACCAAAATATTTTAACTTTTTTTACTGTGAAAACATTTTTAGTTTAAATAATTATCTTTTTAAAAATAAAAAGTTTTCCAAAAAGTGAATATTGCATATCTTCCCTGTGGGTTTGATATTCAGGTCTTAATAAAAAAATCTTATATTATTTGATAACGATACATATACTTGCGTAGTTTCCCAATATATATAAATTAAAAGTTAAATTCTTATTTATCTTCAAGATCAAGTTTTGGTTTTATTGCGAAATAAAGAAATATAACTGAAAAATATAATCATAATTATTGTTAAACTGTTGCATATAAGTAGTTATCGGGGATCAATCCTATGTAATGAAACAGTTCTAGAGTTAATATATTCAGTATGAAACATTAGGAAAATGATTTTGCTATTTATGGTAGAAAGGAGTTGAATATTTGAAAAGCTAAGATTCCTAGATTTATACTTAATGAGAATTGAGCCTTTATTGAAACGTTTTTCAAACTAATACTTACACTTTTAAAAAAAGTGACGGAAAGTTTTGAGTTTTGAATTTTAGAAAGGGGATAGTGAAATTTAAAACTATTAAAGGTCTATCCAGATATAGTAATGCTCACAAAAAATAAGGGGATAGAAAATGATCCTTAAAGAAAAAGAAAAGAAAAATAAAATTAGAAAGAAAACAAAAGTGAGGAGAAGGTTGAGAAGAAGCCTAATCAAAAATTTGTTTCACTTGAGTCTTTTTAAATGAAAATACATAGAAACAATCCTAAGCTTATTCTTATTTCAAAAAAGTACTGGTTAAATTGGTATAGATAAGGGGTTTAAATTCTATTTTTAATTTTTTTTTGAATCTTTAGTTTGACAAATTTTCAAAAACTTTTGAAGTAAAAAGAAAATTAGGATTCCTTAATTGAATATGAGATACTCTTACACTCTAGTTTTAAGTTGATTTACTAGAACTTCTCCTAGGTTACACTATAACATTTCTAAGTTAAAATTATAAGAAACTCTACTCAAACCCACAACCCCACCTCAACAAATTTGGTATTTAAAGTTATAGTGTTACTTGAGGACAAGTAATGTTTAAGTTTGGGGGAATTAATCCACCTTAAAATTATCAATTTTTAATATACATTTGATATTCATTTTATGCACATTTTTGGTGATATTGCACTTTAAAGGAAGTTATTTTGCATGCTTTTGGTTTTAGGCACAAGGAATGGAGTTTTAGCGAAAATGAAACAAAAATAATGCAATATGGAGCCAAAATGAGCAAGGAATAAAAATTTGATCTGACACATTTTGATATGACTTTCTATGCTTAATTTTCTCTATATTTAGTACATCTTTTTTAATGAAATTAAACTTTTAAAAAAAGTTGTTTTCATTTTTGACTTGTAGGTATGACACTAGGAGCAAATCAGAGTTGAAACGGGGCAAAACAAAGCCAAAAAGGAGCAAAACTAGTGTGATGCCCATAGGGTAGAGCTATAATGCCAGATTCTAGTGTTATAAAGCCAGAAACAACTATAAACAAGTGTTATACAATTGTTTCTAGTTCCATAGCTTTGAAATGGTTTTTGGATGGCTTTTGGGCGATTCCGGGTCATTCTGGGATGTTCTGGAAGCTTCTGGGTAGTTATGCATGCCCCATGGAGTGATTCAATGAATCTAGACACTATAAAAAACTTTTGAATGAAGAGATGTGTCTCTTCAAGTGAAAGAGTGTGTCTCTTAGAGTGAAGGGACGTGTCTTTTGGAAAAAGGATGTGTTTGACTTCTCTTTAAATAAGGGGTTGATGCCTCTCTTGAGAAGTAATTAGTGTGTGTCTTTAGGAGGAGTCTTTAGTGAGATTGAGAGAGAGTTTGGCATGAGTTTATGACAATATATATTTCGCCATTTTCTAAAGAGATCAGTGAGAAAGTTTGAGAAATATGAGTAAGGAAGTATGAGTGGCGCATGGATCGGCATGAGACTTAGGTGGAGAGATTTTTCATCTTTCTTTCAAAGGGAAAAGCTAAGTATTGTGTTCTTCATTGTCTTATAATTGTTGGCAGGTAGTCATATGTTCCTTTTACTGCTTATGTCATTATCTTCATTTTACCTTTCTTTCTCAATGAAATAGATGCATGTTTAGGAATTTAAATTTTCTTAGATATTCTTTTATTTAATTAATGTGATGGTATTTTCAACGAATCTTAATTTTTTTTATAAATTGATCACTTGTAAAGTTAAAATTTGTTGCAAAACATAATGGCCAATGTTCTTTGCTAGCACTGAGATGGGGTAAATAATCTGTATGCTCCTATTTTTCACTAGCTATAACATTTCATTCCTACTCATAATCAAGGTCATTAAACGTGAAGGGTGGTCTTTAACATCTCAAAATTCTCCAAACCAATTTATCCAGATAAGTTATCTTTAGATTTAAGATTTTAGGAATAGTTATAAGAAAAACCACTTTAAGTGATGACCAAAGAAAAAAATGTTGAGGTTTTCATACCTATTTTACACTAATATTGATGATATTACACTTTAAAGAAAGGTATTTTTGATGTTTTGTTGCAGGTATGTTGAATTATGGTCATTTGAGCAAAATTATGCAAAAATGAGCGAATTTGGAGCAAAAAAGACCAAAATATGAAGATTTGAACTAAGGCATCGATGGCGAGCCCAACGGTGCCGACAGTGGGTTTTTCTTGAGAGTACATAATCAAATATTCTAGAAGGTCGCCGACGATGCCATCGAGGCCATCGACGGCGAGAACGGTGGTTCTCTTAACAGGTTCATTGAATATGGACGATTTTTGAAGGGACACTTAGAAAACTCTTGGAAAACTCTTCTACAACTTTAAGAGAAACATTTGGGCCAAAAAAAGAGAAGCACCGTGGTGGTGTCCGCTGAGTTTTTGTTGTTTGTAGAGTGTAGAGAGTTTAATTTAGAGTTAGTATTGTGAGGAATTCTTTCAGAGATTGTAAGAGTGGAGGGAAAGTGATAAATTTCTTCCTCCTTGCTACTTGGAAGAAGAATTTTGTGTGCTGAAGGAAAGGAAGAGATTCAGAGAAACTTCGAGGAGTTTGCATGTAGAGGAATTAGAGATAAGTGGTATTTACTTATTGAAGTTTGTATGACTTTGATTTTATGAAGAAGTTCTAAGTTTTATCGTATCTTCTCCATGAGTTTCTGAGTAGTTTTCTCTTTCTTTCTCATTGTCTTGAGATTTTGTGAAATGATGATTTGAATCGGTTGAGCTATGAGAATGTTAAAGAAGTTGTGATGATCTTTTCACTTTGATCTTATTTTATTTTCAATATGGCCAATTGATTTGTTAAAATATGTTGAGTTTTACAAATAAAGTGAAGATTATGTCCAAGATTTAGGGAGGTCAAAGTCCTTGAAAGTTGGGTGCAAACAAATAGGGAAATAAAATTATCGGGCGTAGAATTGGAGATTCTAGAGTGAAAGACTAAAATCCTTAATTCGGTCCTATTGTTTGGGAGTTGAAGTGTAGATTTTAGCCCTCAGACGAGGGTAACGTGGGAGCTCCAAAGTGAGAGCCGGTATCCTCCCAGCCTAACCGCAGATTCAGTAACAAAGTATAGGATTAATCAATGTTCTTTATGCCTGGACCAAAGGGTAAAGAATATGTATGCTCCTATTTGGCACAATACAATTTGAATTAATTCACTTTATCCATTCACTTTAATTTCTTGATAAGGAGAAGGATGCTTTCTTATATATTGAACTTCACATTAGAAACTTTATTACTAGAATTAGTTAGTTAAGAGTTTGTTAAAATTACATATTTATTTCAATTGCCTATTAGTGACAAATAAGCAATTTGAACTGTATTGTTGTGATTAAGTATTGATTTTCTAAATCTTAGTTCGTAGCCTCTAGTATTACTCCATATGGGATCAATATCCAGGACTCCATTAGAGCCCTGTATTACTTGAGTGATACGTATACTTGCGTTGATAAGTGTGACTTTGCAACTATTGAATATTTTATATACATTTTTATCAAATCTATAACCATTGTCAAGTTTTTGGCACCGTTGTCGAGGACTTAAATCTTCTAGCAACAGTATCAAATTCTTGTATTTTTAAGCATATATAAAGTCGTTGTCGATTGACATTCCAAATTAAGGCCTGATAGTAATAGACTAGAATTAGCTTATGAGATTTCTTTCCTCGCTTATCTATGGGATCAATACTAGGGTCTTAAGAGAAATTTCTATATTATTTGAAATATTATGTATACTTGCATTGTACCCCTAATGTGTAAACTATTTTTTAAATTATATAATATTTCAATTTTGGACACTAGCTGCTAAATATAAATAGGGTTAGGTTTTTTGCCATCTTTTGGAAGCTAAATTACTGCGTAATTGTGGGTTGGGTCATTAGCTCAACATAGATTTATACTTAGGTGGTCATTTAGTACATCTAAGTTGTTAGAAGGCTTTCTGACCTAAACTGGGTGTAAGTCCTTTTGTTAAGAGGGCTTTCCAGCTTTATAGTTGAACCTCCCTTTCTCTTCTTTTCAAGTTGCACCCTCATCATTCTGGTAGTTATAATTCTCATCTCTTGAATATTCACCTGATAATCATATGCTAGAGTTTCATTTCTCTTACCTTGGTGCTTCCAAGTTCCCTCATGGACGGCATAATTCACATATTACTAATCAGGGATCTCTGGATGTGTTAGGTTAAATACCTTCACCATCAGGTGGACTTAGGGTCTTAGTGGCGTGGGATGACAGGTCTGTGTTACCCTGACCCAACTACCTCCTCCTTCTAATGACTACACCCTTCTTTTGACTACCCCTATCAAGCTCTATCACTCATGTTGTTTTTGTTGGTATCAACATGATGGCCTGATTACCAATATGTTGTCGCCCGTTTGGGATACGATGATTTGTCCTCTGCTCATATGGCCCAGATGTGCTTTGACATATCGGGAGTCCCATTTGTATTATTCAATTATTTTGCAAGCTCCAAATGCTGGTGAGTTTTATTACCCATGTAAGGACCACGAGAGAGTCACTCTCCGCTCTATGACTTAGCTAGAGCTTTAAAAGTGATAGAGCATTTCTTTGCGAGATAACCTTCTTTTGATAGCCCTACACTAGTTGTTACTACTAATGTAAACATAACTCCTTTAGAAAAGAGTATCCATAAATAATACCAAGATGTAATTAACCAAGTGGGATACGTCTCATTAGGAGCACTTTAGACCTAAGAACATGAAAACACACCAAATCTCTAGTTTTGGGTAGTGAATGTGGGTATTCTTTTACAGATATTGGTCCAAGATGCTTACATCTGATCTTGTTTGAGCATACATAATTGGCCTATCCTTGTGAGTTTTATCACACGTAGACTCTCTACATTCTTTCTCTTGTTTGTTCACTTCATTGTTTGCCTGTCTCTTTCAGTTCCTCTTTTCTCATGATCATTCATATGATTCAAAAGAGAGATTTAATCAAAAAAAGAAAGTATACAATGATAGACAAATTAATGACTCCTTTAAAAAATATAATGTGAAAAAGAGTGAAAATAGTGACACCACGATGTCTAATCAGCATACAAACTAAAAACTTCCCCTCAGCGCTTAAGCGACAAAAGCTAAGACTTAAGTCAGGCGATGGATATTTCAAATTTACTAAAGAATGGTGGTGGATTTTTTATTGTAGAGACCACCATTTATCTCAAAATATTTCTATTTAAATGATGGGATACTGCATTTAAAGAATATTATATCATTCCTAAGAATAGAAATATTATCTTGGAATAGATCTAGTCAATCAGATGATGAAAAATATTTGAGTTTTATGGATTTGTAGAACCAAGATTACTTTCTTATCTCATGGGCATACGCTAAGGCTTATTTTTTTCTAGAGTTAGATATTCCTATGAGGGGGTTCCCTCATAGTTAATTACTTCTCAAGAATTAGTCCTAAGAACAGTCTCGATAAAATTTATGCCTTATATCTCTCTTGTTCATTAGTGAATGTCCGTGAGATAGTTAATCTTGAGACTTAGATGAAAGAGTAAGCTTGAATATGAGTTGACTTCACTTGAGTTGAGCAACTTTAATCTGGTTGAGTTAATTTCCATGTTAAAAGTTCATTTTAAGTTAAAATTTAATCTAAGTTGGTTGTTGGATTTTGGAAGAGGTGATTTAACTTTCAAATTTTATTTGATGGGAAAATAATTTATTTAATTTGTTAAATTTTTTAAATTAGTATGAGGATTAATATGATTTATTTTAAGATTTCATTTTAAAAGCTCAAAGGTTTTAATTATTGGTTGAAGTTTATTAGAATGTAGTCGGTTGAATTTAGATTAATTGTTGAAGTTATTTAATTTAAAGAGGTTTGAAGCTTTAAAATTTATTAAAGCTTGTTAAAATCCATATAAGTTTATTAAATTTTGTCAAGATTTGTTTTAAGGTTATTAATTTTATTAAAATTTACTAATGTTAATATTTTGATTAAATATGATTTATTAAAGTTCATTTAAGTTTTTTAAAGAGTTTGTTAAATTTTTATTTGAACTAATTAAAGTTCATCAAAGTTCAATTTATTTTAACTTCAATTAATTTTTTAGGTTGGTTGAAGTTAATTATTTTTTTATCAGATTTAATTTGTCTTTTAAAGTTTCTTTATTCTTAGGGTTTGAACTCAGCATTTGGGAGTCAAATGATAACATAAAGATTGAATATGAAAGTCTTTAAAAGATAAATTTGGAGCTGAATTGGACTGAGTTTGGTTTAATTTGCATATTTTTAGATTTGATTTGAATATGATCGGAATTGATTTGTCTTGGGTAAGATAATCACAAATTTTTCTAAGGTTTGATCTCGGTTTTCTCTCCTAAGTTTTCTTGTTCATTTTTTCTAATGTTTTAAATATGTGTGGCCTAAGACTTCATACTTAGAAAGATTAAACATAAAATTTTCCAAGTCTGATGTTTCACACTTAAAAGTTGCTCTTATCGTATTGAAAATATGTCTTTTTCAGGAAAAAAAAAATTTTATTAAAATGTAAGTTTGTTATGCAAAAAGACAATAGGATTTTACTTTCTATAACACATTTAGACTTAAAATGGCCCAAGATCCTTTTATTTCTAAGCCCAAGTTGGGAGTCATATGTTGTTTGGGAGAAAAAAATAATCATTCATTAAACTCTTTTGTTAGGAAATATATAAAACTTGCCTAGGATAAGTATTTAGAAGAGTTATATTATATATTTTAATTGTTATGTGCTTTAAAGTTTAAAAGAACTTTGAGTTTTGAAAGTGATTTTATGTTAGTTGAAGCTTTGAAAAGATTTGTTTTTTGAAAAGTATTTTAAAATATTTAATCATTTAAAAAAAAAAATTTTTTTAGTAAAAGATTTCCTTTTATTTGAGTTTAGTAAAAGACTTCTAGATTAAAAATTAGTAAGTATTAATTTTGAAAAAAGGTTTTTATACTTGAATCAAGATTCTTAACGAGCTTTGAAAAAGCAAGCCTTTAAAAGTTCTGTTATTCAACACATCCTTCAAGCTTTTCTACATTTAAAATTAATAAACTTAAAGCTCTTTTATTTGAAGTAAAAAGAGAATCATTTTATGTGAGTGATTATATTTTAAAAATTAGAATTTTTAGAGCAATTTTATATGCTGTAGAAAAGTTTTTTATTGTGAAGTTATTTATACTTAGAAAATATTTTCATTTTTGGGCACTTTTAATTTACTTAAACATAAAAAATAGATTTCTCTTTTAAAAATTTTTAGTTTGCCAAACTCTCTATAGCATAGCTCTTTAGGAAGTTCAATCTTCCTTCATGTTCATTCTTTTAACCACACATTTTTAATATTAAAGTTATCTCTCCTATTGCTCATTAAATCCAAACTTGCAAAATATAAAGTTAAACATTTGATAAGCACCAACTCATGCAAACATCATCAAAGGCATGCTAACCATGCACTCATGCAAGCACACATTTATCATACATCCACATTTAATTACTCTTCTCACCGTATTGATAAGTGGGCCTCCACTGAGGACTCTCCTAAGAAAGCCGACCAAAGATAGTATAAATGATCGAAGACAGTCTAGCCGACTGAAGATCCTCTAGTCAACCTAAAATGTGATAGCCGACCAATTGATTGTCAATTGATCGAATGACAACATGAGAAGGTCATTAAGCGCTTTTCCTTTTTGCATTTATAAATATGGAACGACGTCATCATCAGTTATGGATCCCAAAGTTAGTTACAAACATGAAGAAGTGTATCAATTGTTTATAATGTTCCTATTAAAATATGGGCAAATATGTAATTTGTGAGACACCCACTATAATCTATAAATAGGAGGGTCTTTTCTTCAAGAAGGAATTACTAAATCTATTCTAAAATAAAATGTGTTACTTTAGATTCCACTTCTCTTCTTCTTTCTATGTTTCTCCTCTGTCCAATATTCTATTCTTTGTGTGTGATCTACATGACATTTTTGAGTTCAACACACACACACACACACATGCACAAGATTTCTCTCATAAATACATTAGAGGATACAAATCCTCTCGCAATGTATATGCACCAATCCAATCTCAATCATAACATGTATCAATATAAAATGTCTGTTTTTGACATTATCAAAAAGAATCCTTAAACTATAAATTAGTATCACTAATGATAATATCTTATAATTATCATTTATGTCAAATACAATTTTTTTTCTCGTCAACAATGAAAATGTGACTAATAATTACACCTATAATATAAAATAGGGGCCCTATAAAATAACTCAATGCAGCATTATTTGTTCATTTCTGTAGTTTACATTTTTTTTTGAAGCGCTTAGGTTCTTTAGGTGCATTGAAAAATCTTACCTTTAACATCAAATTAGATAGCATTGAAGTCCAAATCCATTATTCAATCATACATAGTGCAATAATTAAAAAAAAGAATTATTTTATGAACTAAAAAATTATTAAATCCTTGCCTCCAAGACAAGGGCAAAATTTATCTAATATAATGATGATGTTTGCCTAATGCCTCCGAATGGGCCATTAAAAACTATAATCTTTATAATCTATGCCAGTAGCAAACATATTTGTAAACCTTCTTTTAATAACAAAGCATGAAAGCATCACCAAGTAAAAAACAGATATTAAACTAATTAGAGCACATTAACAACAAATCAATCCTCCAAGCTTACTTAAATATTAAAGTAATTTCCTCTTCCAATCAAATTGCAAAAAGAGCTCGAACACCTGACAAACGGCCTGATTTGATATATGTTCGCAAATCCAGACAAAAATTCCGCCGCGGATTTTGAATCCGGTTCTGCATCGCCCTTTTAGGGCCGTGCCGTCTGTGACGTGACGGGTAAGCTGTTCCTCAAATACCCTTCGCAGTGCTCTAAGGATCATCCTTTTCAATCGCTCGTCTCGTTCTGGGGATGAAAAAGCTTCTTTCTATCTTTATCTGAAAAAAAGGGCTTTTCAGAGACGATCAATGGTGGGTTTTTCCCTATAGGCTTCCGTATACGCGGTATTCATAAAAGAGGTTCTTGATCTTGCCTCCAATTAGTCGATCTGGGCACTGTTTTCTTTCTCCTTTTTTTCTTTATTTTATTCAGAATGTGATTTGTAAGTTTGGATCTCCTCTTCTTCTCCATCCGATGCTTTGCATTGATGCAGGGAGCAATCATGCAATGAAATTTTCTGTGGATTGGGCGCTATACGGCGGCCATATGGTCAGTTGGTTTACTTCCCCTTTCTGAATTTATCTTCTTCCCCATTTCTCTTTCTTCTGAACTTACACTCCACACCACGCCCCCCGCCACCCACCCCGCCCCCCCACCCTCCAACACGACGATAGGTATTGTTAACATGGAGCTTGTTGAGAATGCCAAGGTTGGTTATATTAAATTCTTTCATTTTTTTTTTCACAAGGGTTCGTTTGGTTGCTTGTCACAGATAGTTAATTTTTTTTAGGTTTTTGCTTTATAAATGATAATTTTGTTTATTGTCATCCTTGTCCGTGAAATAAAATCATTGTTAACGAGAAATTTTAAAGATTTTCTTGGACTTTAAACGTGTATTGACTGTTAATTATGTCTATTTTTGTGGAATTTTAGAGACGTTTTTAGAGTTAAAATTATATATGTCTAGTTAAGGGATGAAATGCAATAAATTCACCATTTTTAAAACGCTACTTTTAGTTTCACGCAATTAAAGCTAAAGATAGATGTATTCATTTCGTAACTAATTTAAGTATTTTATTTATTAGGTCATATGATTAGAGCAATCTTTAGGCTGATCTTTGCATTTTTCAAAGTGCACAAGGAATATACTTTATTTATTTATTCTGTTTATCTTTGATTAAGAGTTCTATTTCTGAACATAACTTTTTTCTATGATGCTTATCACCCCTTTGTGGCTATGAAAAGATTAATTTGCTGAGGTGCTAATTGAAGCTTGTCATGTCTGCACAGAGGATGTTGGTCACACAGTCTTTTTTATTATACTTTTAACATTGTTTGGCCATCTATTATGGGGTTACTATAAAATTTTTAGGAGAGTTTAGAAATAGAGTATATTAATGATGGGACTTGGTGGAGTGCGAGATACAAAGTGTTATCAAGGAAAACAAATGGCATTAAAAATTTGAAAAAAAAATTATTACTGTTGAGGATTATTGCAATTATAAGAAATCCAAAAATCCTTCAAAGAGAGTAGGTAGCAAAGCAAGAAAGTACAATTTTGATGATTTTTATAAGTCTTGGCGCTAAGGAAGGAGAAAAAGAGTTGTAGAAATACCTAAGGTAAGCGATAAGAAATTTATGAATTTTAATTACTTTTGTTGCATGAATAGTGTAGATAATATGATATTGGATAAGGTTTATGATAATGATGATGCCCATCATGATGATCTATTGTTTATGGCGTTATACCTGAGAAGTAGTGCAAATTCTTTTTATCAATTCTTATTGGATAATTAGACCTTCGTCCATCACAGTCATCTAGTTGAAAAAAGTTCAGAATAAAAATTTAACTTCATATTTCTTCTTGTCTTGATTTCAAAACTCTGGTAGAGTGTGTCGACTTATAGAGCATGAGGAATGATTTTGGTAGTGTATCACTAGCTTTAAATGATAATGATGGAACTATCTAGATTTGAATCATCTTTAAGCTCGTCATTTTCCTAATTGAATTATTTTCTATTTTAGTTAATCATTGGCGCCCCCTTATTTTAGTTTATAAGTTTGTTTTTGGTTGATTTGATATCCTTTGGCAACATGTGTTAATATGGATAATATAATATGTTTTTGCATATTCATTTTTGGCACCTTGGAACATATTTTTCATTGAAGATAAAATGCTTGTTTTAGTCCATATTAAGACTTAAAGCTATGTGTTAAAATGTATATTGATGTTGTAAACTTATGACTATGAAGCACTTACTAGTATTAAGAAATAGTTGTGAAGTGATTCATGATGTATATGATTATTCATGATGTATATGATTCTTCAAAATATTAATAGTTGCTTGACTGTCACAAAACATTTGTATAAGCTTATTGGAGATACATCCTAGTTCCCTTAACAATTTCTGAATCCGGGTCTATTTATAGATTCCCAAGACAAGTGCTCTATACTCTAATTTTGTACTGCTTCTAGAAACAATTCTTACTTCTCTATGACACCATATTTCTCCATACATAGTAGTAGGAACCTAATGTGGATCTTTTGTTAGTGAGTTCTCCAACTCAGTTAGTATCAGTGTAAACTTCCACCTCTCTGTTCTTGGTTTTTTAAAAATTTAATTCATAACAATGAGTTTTTTTTAGAAATCACAGAATTTTGTACACCATATCCAAATGTTTTCATTTGGGTAGCTCAATTGTTGGCTCACAGTACTGACATAATATGCAATATTTGGCCTTGAATGTGATAGGTAGATGAGTTTTCTTACCACTTTTTGATATCTTCCCTTATCCATAAAGATACTTTCTTCCCACATCTTTGACTTTTGGTTTGGATCCATTGGAGCATCATTAGGCTTACATTTAATCATTTTTGTCTCCTTTAGTAAACTCAAAATATATTTCCTCTGTGAAATAACGACACCTTGCTTGGATCTTGCTTCCTCCATGCTTATAAAATATCTCACGGTTTCTAGGTCATAGATTTTAAACTCTGTTCAATTACTTCTTTGATCTTGAGAAGTTCTATTTAATTGTCAACGATGAGAATCATTTCGTCCATATATATTATCATTGCATCAATCTTATCTCAATGAGTATGTTTTACAAACTGAGGATGATTAACTCGATTTTGAGAATTTCTATTAGATCTCATCATTTTAGCAAACCTTTCAGCCAAACTCTTAGTGATTGCTTAAGTCTATAGAGGGCCCTTCTGAGCTTGCATGCTAGTTGTTTGTTGGAATCTTCCTCAAGCCCTGTTGGTATCTACATATTCACTTCTTCCATATCCCCATTCATGAATGCATTTTTCATCTCAAGTTGATGCAATTCCCATTCATTATTAACTGTTACTGAAAGGAGAAATCTGATGAAGTTAGATTTGACAATTGGTGCAATGGTTTTCTGATAATTGATTTCATAAGTTTGAGTGAAATATTTTGCAGCAAGTTTAGTTTTGAATCTCTCAATATCCCTATTAGCTTTATCTTTGATGTCGAGCATCCATTTGCACCCAACAGATTTCTTATCTTGAGGGAGTTTAGTAAGAATTCATGTTCCATTATATTTCAGTGCTTTATTCTTTATTTAACTGCTTTCCTCCATTCTAGATTTTAAGAGCTTCATAATTAGATTTCTGCATACTATCAATGTTAGAAACAAAAAAATTGTATGATGATGATAACTTCTCATAAATTACATACTCCTGAATTTTATTTCAAATATAGCTTTTTTTGTCATCAACATCAGAAGAGGAAGGCGGCAACTCTTGAGTACTAGACTCCTTACTCGGGTTTTGATTGGAGCAATTTTTTCCTTGCAAGCTGTCTTCCACCTACTCAAAATTTTTCTTCCTTCTTGTGTTCACATGAGGGACTTTGTTATGGATTTTAGATTGGGTTGGTTTGGCATCCTCAGTTTAGATATGAGAGCTAGGTGGAGTAAATGGTGAAGTTGTAGTATTTTCTGGTAACAGAAGATTAGAACTTACACCCATTTTTGTTGATATCATGCTCAAAATAAATAGAGTCAATTTTTGTGCAATTTAGGGAATGAACATGAACAAATGATATACACTCAAAGATTTTAAGAGGTATAACATAAGAGGAAGCTCTTATGTGAGGATATGTAACCACCTGAACATGAAGAGGTTAAGTGTCAACCAACTTTTTGAAAATTGGAAAATAATTTTTAAATTTAATTTGAATATAAGAGGTATATAGTTTTGGTTTTGAAAGTAGCGTGTTTTAATTTTTGAAAATATGAGATCAAATAGATTTCATTCGTTCAATAGTTTGCATAATCGTGTCCGATACCACAAATATTACACATTTCCGAAAGATGAGTGCATATCCCGACGATAGAACCAATCCTTCAAACTAAGAGATTTGTGACATCCACTTGACCTGCGAACCTTTTATGAGTGACCAACAAGTTCCCTTACCTAATATAAGTATTAGGTATTGTTTATTTTACCTGAATTTCAAGTTTCCTATAAAGACAAACCTCTAAATTTTATTATATCCCAAATGACGGGAGCCATTTGAGAAAACTCTCGATAATGATAAAAGGTATTAGTCTTCAAGAATTCAGAATTAGGATTTCACGATAGAACACAGAATATCAAGTGAGAAATGACCAAATAGGAAGTTATTTTCAAAAGTTCGAAGGAAGAAAATGGTAGGTGACGTCACAAATCCTAAGGAGAATCTTTAATGACTTCCCAAACTATTCAACTGTGTGGCTGCATTTTTGAGGCGATGTTATTTAAGTGTTTAATCCTGTCAGTTTTATCATTTGAGACTTATACTTGTATAATACCAGATTATGCAAATAGATTACAGACATAAGAGGGTTTATGTTGTACAAGACGACAAGCTCGGAATCTAAGGCGAGTTAGGGCTTATGCCGCGCAACATAGTTGCATAGGAGCATAAAGAAGGTGTGAGGATTTATGTCGTGCTAGGCGAGCTACCTCGAAGTCCTATGAGTTGCTATTTAAACTAAGAAAGTTTAGCTGGTGTAGATTTATTTTGCTGTCTTGAAGATGTCCTGCATGTCCTCTTCATGCCGCCCATTGCGTATGCTCCAAACTTTTCGTCAAAGTAGCAGTCCTAAAGTTTAAGGTTTAAAAGGTTTTACTAATTGTTTTTCAAAGTTTTTATTTTATTGTCGTTTAAGCATTATGGGGGGTAAAGTTGATTAGAGCGACACCGGTTAGGATCCCACGGTTTTCTTGTTCTGCTATTACTATTTTCTTTTGAATTTATTTAGTCTAAATGATTTTTTAAACTCATTTAAATTGGAGATATTTCGTTAGCAACCGTGGGTTACCTCATCCGAGGGACTCCCGTAAATTCAAAAGGACGTGTTATGCTTTTTGTTTTGTTTGTTTTGTTGTTTTTGTGTTGTTTTGAAAATGTTGTTTAATTTTGAAAAAAATGTTTTGCTTTGAAAACGAAATTGCGACCAGACACGTGTGTCATATATTAAATCAAGAGTAAATTATATTGATTAAAAAATGACAATAAATAAACTATACACGCGTACCTGTCATTTTCTTGCTATTCTTGCTGTGTAATTAACTCATAGAACATAATATAATTTGCATGAAATTTAACTAAATTACCAAAGAAGAAAGAAAACAACCATTCTAGCGTAAAAACAAGCTTTCTAGCGTAAAAAGAAGTAACAAAATAAGTTGTAACAGTAGTTAGGAACACCAAACAGCGATCCTAAGGCTTCTTACAACTCCAGACTGTAACTTGAAACTCCAACCAGTGGTCCTAAGGTTTCCTACAACATCCTACAACAATTGACAACTCCAAACAGCTCTCCCATTGCAATTAACAGCTCGCAAACAACCTCCTACAGAAATTAACAGCTCCCAAACTGCTCTTCTAGCACTAAACAACAGCTAATAACTCCCCAAATAGCCATCTAAAGCAGCTTTTAAGCTTCCTATAGCACTTCTGACACTAAACAACAGTTAACAGCTCCCCAAACAGCCATCTACAGCAGCTTTTAAGCTTCCCACAGCTCTTCTAGCACGAAACAGCAGCCTACAGCTCCTCAAACAGCCATCTACAACAGCTTTTAAGCTTTCCACAGTACTTCTAGCACTAATCAACAACCTACAACACTTGTAAGCTTTCAATCAACACTTATACAATAATTTCTCAGCTCAAAACAACATTTTTCAGCACATCTACAGTCTTACTACAGCTCTCACAACACTGGATAACAGCTTACAACACCTCTACAGCCTTCCTACAGCACTTCACAGCACTTCACAACCCTTATGCAACACATTTCAGCGCATATGGAGCCCTAAACAACATTCAGGGAGAGCATAAAAGAATATTAGGAAGGTTCACATATGTATCCCCCAAAACCCCTCCAAAATAGTGAATAAAGTGCCCAAAACATTGAGGAATTTGAGCATAAATCATCCAAAACAGCGAATAAAGCAGTCCCAAATGATGTTTTTACCTTTCTTATAATAGCAAGTAACCGGCCTATGAAATCGGCATTTAATTCAATCCTCGGAATAGCGTTTAATTAAGCATAAAAACAGTAGTTAAATCGTCTCCAAATCAACAATATACACGACAAAAAGCTGCTCTTAAAACCTTCTAAATCATGATGTATCAAGCCGAAACAGCATAGAGGTTGAACCACAACAGCAAGGCTAAGAAGCCAAAAAAGCTCTTCTACCAAGCATAAATGCGCAATAGACATTGAGGGGAGCATATAATATAAATTAACAGGTCCACACCCCCCTATTTTTTTTTTAAAAGTTTGCAGGTAAAGAACAACTAGAAGACAATTGTAAACATCTAAAGTCATATACTTATCCATGTAGTTACCCTCCAGGGAAAGAGTGCTTTGGAATGCTTACCCATGAAAGCATGAGCAGAAATAACACCAAAAGAAAAAAAAAAGAAAAAAAAAGTTCACATATGTATCACACAATCCCTATGTAAGCACATGAGAATTTTGTGGCATATATGTATATCTTCCTTCATTTTATGAATCCGTAAGCTGCAAGCAATATCTATAGCATGTAATAACAAGTCAAAAGTGTGCATGCCAAAAATATCAATTGTTCTTAACCATCATCACATGATGCTTTGTATCAAGAAGTAAGGCAAACTTCCAAGTGCACTTTTAAAGAAATTGGCTACTTTGATTTTCCAGAAATCCACACAGAAACAAACAGGTGAAGAAATCATTACAACAACTTGCTAGACCTTAATGAAAGAATGCAAATGGGTAATTGAGACGAGGGGTTTATGGGAGAATCGAACCTTTCAGTAAGAACAACGGCTAAACAAAAAAAAAAAAGGAAGAAGTGCAGGAATTTTGGCTCTCTATTCACCTCGATCTCGTCACTGCTTGCTAACGACAACCGCGATTACCTGAAGATTCAGTTGAGACGATAATTGTTTCAAGCGGAATCGGGATCAAGAGGGAGAGGCGAGGTCGAGCACGGGCGAGCAGTGCAGAGGGGGCAAGCGGAGTAGGTGCGCGGGATTTTTAGCGAGGGACAGAGGCGAGCGGGATTTGTCGGAGGGGAAAAGGCGAGCAGGTGCGCGAGATTTGTCTCGAGGGAGAGAGGTGAACAAGGCTCTTCAGCGCAATGAGGAGGAGAAGGCGAAGACTAGAGGGGGGAGCGGAATTTTTCGAGAGTCGGGAAGAGGAGTTTGTCGCACGCGAGTAGGAAGCTGGCGAGGGTGAGTGAGTGAGCGGTCTGTTTGGTCGTGAGGGAGAGAGCTCAGAATCTGCTTGTGGGGAAGGGGAGGCCGAATGAGGAGTCCTCTGTCGTAGAGGCGAATTAGTATAGCCAAAGTTTAGAGAGAGCCGTTATGTGAAACATTGGTGGGGAGTTAATTAGTTTCTCTGCGTGGAGAAGACTTAATTGGAAGAGCCTAAGAGTTAATTATATCCAATTAATGTGGGATTAAATGATATATTTGAAATTCAAAATTATGTGACCTAGGGTGATTACCCCACACTCAGCCCGAATCGAACCCAAATTGAACCTGAGTTGAGCCTGGAACCCACCCCTTAATTAAAAAAATGTGCATCGATTTTCGCGCCATTTGTGCGTGGAACCATAGAAATATGGGTGTTCTTAGCTAAAATTGACGTTCCGGATGCGCATGTGCGATCCGTTTTATCATCCGAGGTCGTCTGGACAAGTTCGGCGACGGTCGGGCCAAAAAAAATTGTCAAATTTAATTTCGAGTTTAAGTTTTGTGATGGATAATTTTGAAAATTATTTTCAGTTTAAATGTCGGTGCAATGTGTGAATTGTGTTGTTCCTGTTGCCGAGTCATGGAGGGTTCACCTATGGCTGTATGATCCTGTAGGAATTCATTTTTGGGCTCTCTACATGTTAGTCTTTGGCCATTACAACTAAGAGTCGAGTGCTTTGGACTACTCATGCGAGGTCTTCACAAAAATGAGTCAAGAAGTGGTTCGAAGTTTTATGGGAGGTGGGTTTCATTACTAGTCCACTAGGATGGTCAATAAGGAACTCCTTAAGTTAGATCTTGGGTCCAATGAGGTCAACATTAAGTACCCGGCTAAAAATTCAATTGATAAGATATGTTGTAGTAAGAATTGCTTCTCCCTAAAAATATTTGAAAACTTGGTATGACATCATAATTGAGTGAGATACCTTAAGGAGATGCATGTTCTTTCACTCAGCTATCTCATTTTGTCATGGGTATCAATACATGAGCTCACATGAATGATTCTATTTTTGTAAGAGATAGGACCCAAGATCGTAGTTAAAATATTCCTTTGCATTATCAGTTGAGGATTTGAATTTTGCATTTTAAATTGAGTTTGAATCATGTTATGAATGTTTTGAAAAAATGGAATCGTTTCATATTTCTCTTTCATTATGAATACCCTAATGATTATAATGTGACTGTCAATATATGAGAAACCATCTAACCCCACTTAGGATTTTTACCTTTCAAAATCCCTAAATATCACTGTGGATAATGACAAAATTGTGTGAGGGTTTGTACCAACTCAAATGATAACTATTTCTAGTGTTTTTGATAAACTGACAAATCTTACATTATATAATTTATGTTTTTTATTCATATCTCTTTTAATTTCTGAGTTAATCATACTAGGAATTTGATAATTCACTTCTTCTCGATAATTAATTCAAACTTCACAGCATCATGTGGACATTTCTACACATGTGTCTCAAATATATCCAATTTTAATCAATATTTTGTCAAGGTGTTGATGTAACTTAGCTCTCCTTCACGAAGGTCATGAAGCTTGGTTTTGATCTCAAACAACTCTACAATGTTTTTAGTGCTAAAATATGTTTTTCTTGCAACCTCCCAAGTTTCTTTTACAGTTTTTTTTTAGCATAAAAATTTCTTTCACTTCAGTGGTCTGAGTTGACTGCTAAGACATAACTATATGATCCTGATTCTTCTCTTTGAGGTGGTTGGGGTCACTGATCTCAAGAAATGTGTCTTCTTTAGTGATGTTTTTTTCCTTTACCACAAAATGTACATAAATACTGATTGAGACTATTGAAGGTAGTTATGACCATTGAGTTTATGATCTATGATATTGTTATAGAGTCAAAAGTTGTCTGAAAAGAATCCCTGGTGTTAGATTCAAAATTAACACTTGGATCTTCATCGCATATTTGATCATCGCCTTTGTGAATGAGATAATTCTATTTAGCGATGCATCGATTGAAAAAACTTAAAAATTAGATTAATAAAAAAAAATATTTACATGATAGATTGCTAGAATTTGTATAAAAAAGTTGTGTATATGGCAAGTAATTTTACTGGGTATGTCAACAATTATCATTTAGTATTGTTCGAAGATAAAATGATACCTTTATGTGATAGGTTCAATTATTTTTTATCTATTATGCAACTAAATGAATATATATATATATATATATATATATATATATATATATATATATATATATATATATATAAATGTATAGATATATATATAGATGCCTAATCAAAAATTGGCTTTACTTGGACCTAGCTAAAGGGAAAACCTAATTACATATATATATATATATATATATATATATATATATATATCCTCGCTCTGCTCTGCTACGGTTTCGCCCGATGGTGAACCCTAGCAACAGTCACGGCTTCGATCTCTCGCTCGCGTGTTCTTCTTCGCGTTGGAGTTCGTCTCGCGTTTCTTCGTTCTCCGGTTCGCTCCTCTGCGGCCCGTCTCGCCGCTCGCTTCTTCAACTCAACCTTGCGGGAACTGCTTCCTGCGTTCTCTACGCTCGTCCCTCTGCGGCTCAACCTTGCGGGAACTTCCATTTCCTGCCTTCTCTGCACTTCTGTGGCTCAACCTCGCGGGAATTGCTTTGATTTCTGCGATCTCTGCGCTCGTCTGCTTTCTTCTCTAAAGGTCTGTCCTAGAGGATGACTTCGGACAAATCATATGCAACTGCTCTTGTCGGTGTCCACGCCTCAGGCACACCAAAATCATCATCTTTTCCTCCTTCGTTTGAGCGGTCGGAGGGCATCAAGAAACCTGGTAGGAAGAATGAGAAGCTCGCCATCTTTTTTACAGAAGCTGAAGGTAATCAACTTGCTTCCTTCTGTCGTCTGAATTTGGTTGGGAAATTTCTATATGGACATCCCAAAATGGAGCTCATTCGCAAGGAATTTAAACTTATGCACCTTGTTGGAGAATGGAAAATTAGATTATTAGATGGGAGACACGTTCTTATTCAAAATAGCAATGAAGAAGATTACATGCGTTTATTTGTTAAAATAATAATATGGATTGATAATTGAGCAATAAAGATTCTGAAATTGTCTGCAGATTTTGACCCACAGACGGAACCACCAATCATTTAAGTTTGTATTCGTCTCCCTCATTTGAAATTTCATTACTTCTTTCAAAAAGTTTTTTACTCTATTGCCCCTGCTTATGGAAAACCACTCAAGGCGGACATTCCTACTTTTAATTTGTCTCGTCCTTCTGAAGCCAGAATACTTGTTGAAAGAAACATCACTTCACCTGCATCTGAGGAAATCTGGTTGGGCACACAACACCAGAGATATTGGCAGAAGGTGGAGATTGAATCTTTTCCGTCGTATTGTTCGAACTGTCGTATGTTCGGACACTCCAGTTCTCAATGTCACCATCTACACCCACAACTCAGACCAAAAAAGCAAACTGCTTTGCTAGAGGTGGTGATTCCATTTCCTCTTGATCAGACATGCAATTTGACAACTATTCAATCCCCAGTTGTAGATCCCTCGTCTTTGGAACCTCTTATTGTGAGGGAGAGGGAGTTTCTTCAGACCCCACTTGTCCTAGAACCTATCAATGATAAGACAGGTGAAAAATATTTCTACTGCTTCACAACCGCATCATCAGGTCCAGAAATATATTAATATTACTCAGGCTCATGGGGATCAAGATGTGCAACGACCTACACCTATCTGACCACCTTTGGAAACTACTGATTATATGAGTCAATCATTGGATGAAGAATGTCAAGTTACACATCTAGGAGGAAGAAGAAGAATGAAAATCTACTTGAGCTCAGGAATCTAATGGATGATACCTTGGTTACTACGGGCAATGGTACATACCTTACTAATTTGGTAGCTGACTCACTTCTGAGAACTAGAGGGAGGAGAACTAAAGTGGGACGTCCCTAGCACTTTTGTGTCCTTTTGTGCTTTTTGGTTTTTTACCTTTTTGTATCTTTGCTTTATCTGAATTTGGTGTGTGTTATATTGTATGAGTTGGGCTTTTTTTAAGGTCCTCTCATACAACTTTTTTGTATCTTTTTCGTATTAA
>NEWO01000443.1:339383-359192 GCA_003013225.1 Phalaenopsis aphrodite | reverse complement strand
CAAGTTTTAGTGTGATAAGAGGATGTCATAGCTGTTTAATGGTAAATTTTATAATTATTGTTAGGTTGAAATTGTTGTATGTATCTGAATACTAGGTTATAAAAAAAAAGTCATTGATATCTAAGCCGATATGGTAGAAGTGAGAATGATATGTGGCCTAACAAAATTAATACTGATAATAATGGAATAATTACATCAGAGAAAGGTTGCTGTGAAATCCATTTAAAATGAAGGGATTGAAAATGGCCTTAGATATGGACTTCTACACAAAGGGTAGATTCATTCTTTAGATTAGCAAGTATAATTAATGTTCGATGATTAGAATGGAGAATGACCATATCTAAGGTTGTATAATTGTAACTTTAAAATGATTTGCAAAGAATGTCTTGCATCTCGTACAATGCTCGACAAGAATAAATGAAAAATTAGGATTCACTATATCAAATTATTTGGGATAAGGTTTTTGATGATAATGCATGTATGTTATTGCATTTTTAACATAGTACTATAATATTTATAAACATTTATAATTTTTGTCATATCTATTAAATACACAGTGGGTCAACACATAGTTCGAACTAACCAATACTTTCAAATGTATGTAGTCAGTCTATTCTAATACTTCAAAATTTTTTGCAGTTTATGTACTTTCTTTTGTAACAATTTGTGTGGACTCTTATCTTTAGAACATTGCTCAACAATCTATTCAACTATGTGGAAAATAACATGAAGTGCTTCTAATTGAAGATATATCGGTACTTTTCATGTAAACTACGCACTAAAACTTATCTCTCTCAGCTGATTAAGTTTTCCTGTAGCTCAATTTGCTTGAGGGTATGCTGACAAAAAGGTCAATCCATTGTTTGACAGATTTTAAACAATTTGCATCCATCATCACCATAGATCTAGAATAATTTTGGTCTTGAAATTATTTTTAATAAATAATTTAAATCAAACGAAGTTATAAACTAGGGATTTTTCTCTTAGAAATTATATCCTAGATCAATAATCATGAAGAAAATACATAATAATTTAATAATGATTCAAATCTATTTGGAGAAGTGTGTAGATGTAGTTTTGTTAAGAGTTGTGGATATATACTAATGCAACATAGGAAAAGATACACAATTGAATTGCATAGAGCATACATTCTGTAGGTTACCAATAATTAGTTTTAGCAGAAATCAGTTACTTTGAATGTAAAAACCACAGGCATATATCCTTCATTCCAAAGAAAAAATTAGTAGTTGCAAAAATATAACACAACGTGTGAAAAAAAAAACAAGTAAATATATATATTGAGAGTTTCACTTTATGAAATGAAATCCAGAATGTATCACACTTGATAACATTACAATGACACACAACAACTTAATAAATTAAAAGCAAAAACATAAATTGAAATCATTTGAAAAAGAAAAATTAGTTCCACGTTAGTATATGGAGGCTTGTCAACAGAAATAACAGTAACACTTAGGAAGCACACAATGAATACACATCTAGCCAGCAAATACACAATAATTGAAGCAAACTGGAATTTTGCAGCAATACTCAAGATTCAAGAATTTTACCGCAATGCTCAACGTTCAATAATTTTTATATTCCTCAGAGGTTTTAATTACACAATAATTGAAGCAACTGGAATTTTGTAGCATTACTCAAGATTCAAGAATTTTACCATAATGCTCAACATTCAATAATTTTTATATTCCTCAGAGCTTTAAAATAAGCAAAAATCGGTCACTTCGAATGTAAAAACCACAGGCTTATATCTTTCATTCCAAATAATAATTTAATAGTTGCAAAAATATAACACAATGGATAAAAACAAGATATATATATATATATTATTTGTTTTTTTATGGAAGCCCTAGGGCTGATTATATTGAAATAAAAAAGGATACAAAAAGTTGTATTAGAGGGCCCAATAGATGATGCCTTACTCATACGATACATGGTGCAAAGATATCCCAACAAAAAGATACGAAAGATTCAAAAAAAGAAAACATGCAAAAACAAGTGTCTATGGACGAGACAGTTTAGAACTGCCTCTTCCTCTAGTTCTTAAAGCGGCTCCAGATAGCAAACTCTGAAGTGTTGTTCCATTGCCAGGAGTGACCAAGGTATCATCCATTAAGTTTCCAAGTTGAACAGTGTACCCGGCCTTCTTCCTTCGCCGAGAAGTGTAAACTTATCATTCTTCTTCTGAAGACTGCTCAGTCTGATCCGTGGAAGGAAAGACAGTTGCAGCGATGAGTTCCTGAGTTTGTGTAGGACAATCTTCCAATACTTGGGAAACATCTGCCCTCTCAACAAATAGTTTTACTAACTGATTAATAACTGTAAGATGGTTTGTGTTTGACTCTAAATCTTCATCATTAGTATTAGGAACCACCTTTTTCGTCATCTGAGTGTGAATGTTCGCTTCATCCCTATCTTCAATCATCTCATAAAGGGGAGCTTGAGCACCCTCCACGGTAGGTAGAGACTGAGAGGATAGTATGTCCACTCCAGTAGAAGAAGGGGTAGTGACCGCGTCCTGCCTTTCAGGGGCAACTGCCTGACTCTCCTCCAACAAACGACCCTTATCAACATTTTCCAAAACAATGTCAGTGGACAAACCATTTTGCACCGTTTCCGCCATGGCATAGCANATATATATATATATATTATTTGTTTTTTTTTATGGAAGCCCTAGGGCTGATTATATTGAAATAAAAAAGAATACAAAAAGTTGTATGAGAGGGCCCAATAGATGATGTCCTACTCATACGATACATGGTGCAAAGATATCCCGACAAAAAGATACGAAAGATTCAAAAAAAGAAAACATGCAAAAACAAGTGCTATGGACGAGACAGTTTATACTTGCCTCTTCCTCTGGTTCTTGAAGCGGATCCAGATAGCAAACTCTGAAGTGTTGTTCCATTGCCAGGAGTGACCAATGTATCATCCATTAAGTTTCCAAGCTGAACAGTGTCCCCAGCCTTCTTCCCTCGCCGAGAAGTGTAAACTTGTCATTCTTCTTCTGAAGACTGTTCAGTTTGATCCGTGGAAGGAAAGACAGTTGCAACGATGAATTCCTGAGTTTGTGTAGGACAGTCTTCCAATACTTGGGAAACATCTGCCCTCTCAACAAGTAGTTTTACCAACTGATTAATAACTGTAAGATGGTTTGTGTTTGACTCTAAATCTTAATCATTAGTATTAGGAACCACCTTTTCAGTCATTTGAATGTGAATGTTCGCTTCATCTCTATCTTCAATCATCTCATAAAGGGGAGCCTGAGCACCCTCCACGGTAGGTAGAGCCTGAGAGGATAGTATGTCCACTCCAGTAGAAGAAGGGGCAGTGACCGCGTCCTGCCTTCTAGGGGCAGCCGCCTGACTCTCCTCCAACAAACGACCCTTATCAACATTTTCCAAAACAATGTCAGTGGACAAACCATTTTGCATCTTTTTCGTCATAGGCATAGCAGTAGGTATCACAGACAGTGAGGAAGAGGGTATAACCTTCGCAGAAATGTGCCGAGAACAGGCGGTGGGGCTACAACTGACCGTAGATGGAGATGCCACCGATAACAGGATGAAGAGCTATGACCAAACATTCCACAGTGAGAGCAGTATTAGGGATGAAGTCCCATCACAATCTTCTGCCAATAACCCTGATGAGGGGAGCCAATCCAAGACTCCCCTGGAAAGAGTTCAATGATGTCGCGCTCTACAAGCACACAAGTTTCAGATGGCTTGGTTGTATCAAGCGTGGGAGTATCCACTTTCAGCGGTTTCTCAGAAGTAATTGTTTAGGCATAAAGGGTTTCATAATTGAAGAGATGCACCTTAAACCTTGGAAAATTAGCCCAAACCGGGATAATAAGATATTCCAATTTAGGATCAAAATCCACTGTCCATTTCAGAATTTTCATGAAGCAGTTATCGATTTTGAGAACTTTTTGAGCATAGAGTTGGGTATAATCTGTGTCATTTGAGAGTTGAATGAGAACGTAACAACCATCCAGCGAATCAACTTTCCAACTCCTTGTGAGCTTAAGAGAATCAAAATGCTTTCTAATAATCTCAAACTTGGGATTTCCATACGAAAATATATATATATATATATATATATATATATATATATGTATATATATATATATATATGTATATGAGTTTATCCACGATGTCGACTACGCTCGAGAGCTTCGCCAGGGCTTCCAATGGCGATTTCGGTCGCAATTGATTCTACTGTTGGAAAGAGAGAAATCGTCGACTCGCTCCATTTGTCCGCGTCTTCGTCAGCCTCGACATCGCTGCCCACTGCGCGTCATCGTCCCTCGATATCGCTACACCTGCTCGATATCGCTCCTCGTAGCTTCTGCGCCCGTATTTTTTCTGTTTCGGCCCTGCTCTGCTTCTGCGCCTATTTCGGCTTCGGCGCTGCCGCTTATGCGCCTGCCTGACAGCTCCTCTGCACTTGGCAGTAGTTTAACGACAACCTCTGATCTCTGATGGCATTTCCTTCTATGGTTGAGCCGGACAAAGTCTCTTTTGCCCACGTAATGGGTAACCTTCAAGTGGAGTCCACAGTGGGATTCCCCTCAAGTTATAAAGAATCTCGTGAGGGCACTAATGATTATCCTTTTATAAAGAAGAGGAGCAGGAAAGGTGGAAAAGAAATAATCTTTTTCTTTGAATAAGAAATTTTCACTCTGATGGAAAAATTCAAGTTTGCTTTTATTGGAAAATTTCAGTGGGGACACCCTCCTATAGATGTTATCAGAAAGAGTGTTGATGATCTTAAGCTAATAGAGAAGTGGAAAGTGAGACTCATGGATAAGAGACATGTGTTGATCTAACTAACAGTGGCTGAAGACTACACCTGGTTTTTCTCCAAGAAATATCTTTATATCGAAGACAAATCAATGAAGTTACTCAAGTGGTCTCCTAATTTCAACCAAAATTATGAAACTCCCACTGTACTGGTATGACTTAGTTTACCTGGTCTCAAGCTGCATTTTTTTCACTATCAGACTCTACTCTATTCGGGCCATTCTTGGTGATCTTCTGAAACTAGATCTGCCTACTTTCAATCTAACCAGACCCTCGGTGACCAGAATACTTGTGGAAAGGGATATTACTTTACCTGATATTACTGAAGTTTGGCTGGGCACAACCCATAATAGTTATTGGCAACAAATCGTCATGGAACACAACCTCATATTGTGCCCACTGTGAGATGTTTGGTCATATCCTTGCTAAATACCACAAACGTCATCATAATTTGAAATCTAAAGTTCAAGTAAATAAGGATGGGTCTAACCCCACTGCTGTGGACATTTTGGTTTCACCTGAGGAGGATACTACCAGACATGAGGTGTCTGTTGTCCTTGAGGATCCACCCTATGAAACTGTTGTTAATGCTACTGCGAGTGATGAGATGCCGACACCTACAAAATCCATACAAAACAATACTGATGGACTCTTACCCATAAATAATGGTGTTCAGATCGATAATCGGGAGCTTCACTTCTTCAAGAAGTATCCGGTGTAGCGGCAACTCATACTTCACATATTCCAGAACCTACTGTGGGTACTACTATTAGTAATCCTTCTTCTTCAGCTCTACCCCATCAGGCTGATTCTTCAGAGGAGGAATGACAAGTTTACACTTTCAGGAGGAAGAAGAAGAATAGAGATCTACTAGAGCTCAGGAGTCTTATGGATGATACTTTGGTTACAACGGGTAATGGTCAACCCCTTACTAATCTGCTAGCTGGTTCCCTTCCGAGAACTAGAGTCAGAGGCAAGACTAGATTGGGATGACCCACACTTTTTCAGCACCTGGTTGGTTTTTTCAGTTTCTTCTTATATTTCTATATGTACTCATCTTTTACCTTTTTTGATGTTTAAGTTTAGGCCCACTCATACAAACATGTCTGTATTCTTATCTTTAATATATTAGCTGTTGGGCTTTTTCAAAAAAAAAAAAAAGAGATATATATATATATATATATATATTTGAGTTTCACTTTATGAAATGGAATCCAGAATGTATCTCACTTGATAACATTACAATAACACACAACAACTTAATAAATTAAAAGAAAAAACATGAATTGAAATCACTTGAAAATAGCAATTAGGTCCACGTTTGTGTACAGAGGCCTGTCCCGTCCACAGAAATAACAGTAACACCTATTAAGCACTCAATGAATACATTTGTAGCCAGCACATACAAAATAATTGAAGCAAACTAGAATTTTACAGTAATACTCATAACTCAATGAAAACATACCTTGGTGTATGCTTTTTGCTGATGATATTCTTCTCGTGGATAAAACAAGAGAAAAAGCCCAAAAAAAATTTGAATTATGGAGGTCTACATTGGAGTCTAAAGGCTTTCGTTTAAGTAGAACTAAAACTGAATACATGGAATGTAATTTTAGTAGTAATAGCTCTAGTGACAGAAGTGTGACTTTGGGTGATCAAATTATTAAAAGGTGTGAACGATTTCGATATCTTGGGTCCGTTGTCCAAAGCGATGGTGATATAGATGGGGATGTTAATAGTAGAATTCAAGTTGGTTGGTTGAAGTGGAGGAATGTTTCGGGCCTTTTGTGTGATAGAAAAGTACCGCTAAGACTGAAAGGAAAATTTTATAAGACGGTGGTGAGACCTGCAATGCTCTATGGCGCTGAATGTTGGCCTTTAAAAGAGAAGCATAATAATAAGTTAAGTGTTGCCGAGATTAGAATGATTAGGTGGATGAGTTGCTTTACACTTAGAGATGAAATGCGGAATGAATATATTCGTGATAGGGTTGGTGTAGCCCCTGTGACAGACAAAATTAGAGAAAGTCGTCTTAGATGGTTTGGTCATATTAAACGTCGACCATTAGATGATCCGATTAGGAGAGTAGATGTTTTAGATTCGACTTGTGTTAAGAAAGGCAGAGGTAGACCTAGGAAGACTTGGGCTTATTGTATTAAAAATGATCTTAATTTACTAGAACTAAATGATAATTTGACACTAAATAGGACGCAATGGAGAAAAAGGATTCATGTAGCCGACCCCACGTTGTGGGATTAAGGCTTTGTTGTTGTTGTTGTTTGTTGTACTCATAAGTCAAGAATTTTACCATAATGCTGAACGTTCAATAATTTTTATATTCCTCAGAGGGTTTTAATTATAGCCTACGAAGGGCCCAAAATACAAAACTCTTCAAATCCTACTGGTTCTATTTAAAAAAAAAATGCAAAATTCAATTCTACCAGCACATAAACAGAAGAAATCGGTTTTTAGCTTTAAAAGCTTCAAATGACTCGACAATAAAGGTTAACAAGAGGCGGCAATGGGAAACCCAAAAGGTGGCAATAGTGGGAATCATTTTTTGTTCATTGTCTATTTTTGTAATACTGATATTTTTAACCAAATGATTTAAAATTCCACAAATTTTACAAAATGATGTTGAATATTTTTTAAATTTTGCACAGTGCTTGCATTAAAAATCTCCAAGCCCATGTTATTGCATCTCTGAGTTTCTGCTGAATGCTCTCTTCTAGCGGAGTCCCCTCCCCTGCTTCCTTTTCTGACTATGGCCACATCCATCCTGATTGAATCTTATTTTTATTCATCATTCCAATGTGTAAACATCATTGCTAAAATGCTTTTCAGAATTTGTGGGTCATGCATTCTCTTTATTCCCCTTGAAGCCAACATTATCACATTGGAGACTCCCAAAATCATAGTTCTTAAAAAATGGGGATTAGTAATAATTATTACATAGTTGTCCAGCATGTTTATTACTTTTACATGTTTATCACAGATGTGATAAACATGTTGGAGTGCTGTGTAAGTTGTTCATTTCCTTTTCACTAATTCGTACACATTTTTTTAGAAACTCCCCATCAATCTGTTGCTATCGATTTTATATGAGGACAATTCTCGACAAGCACTTGCTGATTCTAATTAGTTAAAGATCAGAAGGAATCTATATCATTTTGTTTTATCTAATTTTAAGATTCTACTTTCGAAAAATTCTGAAGTTCAAGCATCGTCTAGAAATTGTTTTCATCCAAGCAATATTTTTCTTGATCTGAACAAGACATAAGAAGACATGACCAATAGATTAGGGGCATTGAAATATTTTGTTTCCATGAAAATGAAACTGAGCAGAGAAGAAAAAATTGATATAAATGTCATGACCGCCATTACTCCATATGTAAATGTTAACTTTGGAAAACACATTTGATGTATAAAAAGAAAAGTATTGCCCATTTTCAGTAACCTATACAGTAATTTTTAACAGTAACATGCATTGTACAGGGTACCATAGAACATCAGCGGGTAATATAACAATGAAGGCCTCTAAAAATACTGTAACTTGTAGTGTAGACTTGCCCATAATTGCTTGTTTTATGTAGTGTTACCTTAATTTTCATGTTTATTCGACAAGTTGTATTTGTTTGCGAACATTATACTATTTTCCTTGTAGATTATATTTAAATGGTTTTAAATACAACCTGATGCATGTTAAAGTCTAGTTTTCTTTTTATCTATGGCTCATATTGCTAAGTATTTTGTTGCAAAATTAAAACTTTTGGACTTCTTTTGTTTAAATTGCTTTGACTATGCTTAACTGGTTTACTGCAGTTAGTCGATTGCTTAAAGTAGGAATTTTTAATATCTTATAGATGTTTTCTGAGCTCTTGAGAATATGTTTTTCCTGTTTCTGTGCAGATTATTTTAAAATTGCTGTTGCTGAAGTAATTTATAAATCCATGAAATTCCTTGTCTATTACATAGATTACATCGCCTGTGATGTCTTCAACAGTTGTTTTTATTTTTATAACTAAATTTTCATTTATTTGTCACTGTTAGATGGAAGATTGCAACATGGTCACTGAAACTGATGGAAGAAATGGGGCTGGCCCTGCATATGAACTTTCATTCAATTATATTGATGTATGGCAGCATGTCCTTACATTTCTAAAACCTTGATGTGCCTCAAAAGCTCTGCTTTTCGGAGTTAAAAAATTACAAGAGCTTCAATGAAACCTATTTTATATTATATTATAACGCTTTAAATAACTTATTTTGACATTAATCTTTGCAGGATAAAACTTCTTTGGAAAATAAACCTGTATACATTGATAAAGATGACAGGTAACTCTAATTTTTTTCTTAAATATATTTAAGTGATTTATTTTATAAGCTAGGGGTGTCAATAAATGAAATGACACTACAACCCAAAATGAATATGATCAGAAGATTCAAATTCGAGTTGACTTGATTAATTTCTAGGTTGGGTTCAGCTTGAAAATTTTGACCCGTCTAATTTTAGGCTATGGTTTGATTTAACTAGCCAACCCGTATCACTTTTATCATTTGATAATGCATAACCGTGGCCTGTTAGATGGCAGATTCGGTGTAAGTCCTCGCTGCCTCGAGTTCGAATTCCAGCTGGGTCGAATTAGCACATATAAGGTATCGATATTTAGAAGACAAGATAGTTTGTCTTAAATATCGATTCCTTCTTTTTAAATACACACACACACACACACACACACATATGTATATATATGGTAAAGAAGTAAATGTGTGAGAGTATTGTGCCCGCTTCTATTTAATTTTGCGTGAAATATACCAATCTAAATGCTAAAAGCTAATATTTAAAAAAGCAGTGGTTGTGACTGGTTAGGTTTGAAATATGTAGAAGTGTTTGCTATATTGTTTTTTGCATTTTGAGGAAAAAGTGCTTTTAAACAAATGGTAAAAATATTCACTAAGAGAATAGTATCACTCCTTTAATACTGTAGCTATGATGAAGGGCCAACCATGCATTAGTGAGAGCAATGTTCATGACTTACAATTGGCAAACCATAGAGTTCATGGGAAACATACATCCAAATTATATGAATACTTTTCTGATTATTGAAGAGGATTTAAAAATACTGAAATCCTTCTCTTTTACCAAAAATAAAGAAACTATTTAGAATTTTTGCTTGCCATCATCCTAGGCATTGAAGCCCACATTCTGTAATAACATAGTATCCATCCATATTTATTTATTTTTTCAATATTCTTGCATTAAAAATATTTCTAATGTTCACATAAGATTGTTAATCATGAAAGTTGTTATACATAGATAATTTAATGATATTGTTCACTGAATGTAGATTCCTGTTTATTGGCTTGAAATATGAATAAATTTTTTTTTTTAAACTCATGTATGATGCCTGAAAACTTACCGCAATGCAAGTATGTCAATCACGTAATTATACGTGTCAAGTAATATGGGGTATTAGAGTCCGCGTATCATTACCCATGAGGAAAGGGTTTACAATTATTCTTTGCAGAAAATCTCTAGCTTACTATGCCAACCTAGCTTGCCGTGATCATAACAAATAGTTGAAATCCTAAAATCCTTACTAGAAAATAAAACAAGATTGCAAATAGCAGAAACTAGAAAACAAAGAAATTCTTAGCGTTCTTCAAGAGTGATGAGGCTCGTGTCTCCGTAATTCAGGTATTGTGGGGTCTCGTGATTTTTTTTTTAATATTTTTTTACATGATAGTTGTCAACCGGGGATAAGTTTTTTCTGATGCCTATGCCTAGATCAAAAAAAGAATTAGAAACCCATGAAGTTAAGTTTCACTTAACCCCGTGGTGTTTCCTAGGATTCCGCCGATCCTTATCAAGGTTGCAGAATCTTACCAAAATATGCATATTTTTCCAAGATTTTGTGGTTAACCTATTCGTTACTCTATGCAATAGCCAAAAGTCTTAGATCACAAAAGATATTAGCATCCTAATGGGCCAGACTAAGTGTAAATGAAATGAGAAGATTAACCAACTACATAAAACCATGAAAATTCAGAACATGCTACTTGGAAAACATCTAAAAAATCACGATAAAATTACTAACCCTACATCTCTGACATGAAGGAGAATTTAGTCACGCATAGTCAAAATCACAAACAAGAAAGCCATGCAGATCACCATTGCAAGAAACAAAGAATTGTAAAACTTACAATCAAGAGTTGTTATGTCCACAATAGTAGAAGCTCCCTCTCTTATACAAGACTCTCAAGAACAACAAGAACTCAAATGAAGAAGAGTTGTAAAAACAACTCCGATAGGTTTTGATCCAAATAGAGGAACAAAACCCTAGAAAAGTACTCTTTCTCTTCAAAACCCTAGAAAAGTACTCTTTCTCTTCAAAACCCTTCTCCTCTTACAGCTTCCAACAACCCAAGGTGCCCTAGACACATCTATAAAAGTATATATACAGGCAAACCTCGACAAACACAAAATTCCTTCAAAATTCAGTTGAGCGAGCGTGGTGCGGGTCGCCGGAATTGGGCACGGGGGTGTCGCAATGTCGGTGCGGGTGCGCAGGATCTGGAATGAATGGGTGCAAACCCGCTTTGTTTTGGGGGTGGGCGTGCTGTCTTGGCGCAGGCTTGTCGTAAGATTGATGCCGGACCAAGGTCAGCATTTATGTGCTTAAATTCGTCCTTTTTCTTTTGAAAACCGCATCTAACCTTTTGCTCGCTGAAATAAGATAAAAATACATTTCTCAAGCATAATATTAGCATAAAAGCTGTAAAAAAATGGGTAAACATGCCAGGAATATATAACTAATGTCAATTGCATAAAATCCCCTAAACTTATCGATTAGTTGCCCTTAAGTAATCCTATCACTAAGCTCGTACTTGGAGATAATAGTAGACGGTTCATGATAGTATCTTCACTTTTGTTTAGCATGATTATGAGTTTGCTGAAGTCTTGCAATGTCTAGCTTTGGTGGGGTTTTCTATGCTTTGGTTATAACTTCAACCTTCCTTTAATTATTTCCCTTTTGACACATCTTCTTAATTCAATTGATACGGTGTGGTGGTAATCTTTTTCATCCTTCCACAAGTTTTTAAGTACCAAAATCCTAATCAAGCAATAGACTATATCGTTATTCTACGTGTTTTTATAGGATACCCGAATTTCATTAAGTGATTACTCTTATTTTTGGGAGACAGCTTGAAGATTGATGATGGATTACTCCGACACTTAACCCTAATCTACTTCTCCCTTTGATTTTCATTCAGCTTTTTTATTTTCAACTTTTTCTTTTATAAAAAGTTTCTTCTCACTTTTACCCCCTTTTTTTTTAATTTCTCATTTCATAGGAGAATTGCTGTCTGGCTAAGTAGGGATTTTTTGCCATTATTTATAGATTTTTATGAAGTAAAAGTTTACAAATGACAATGTTTAATAATAACAATAATAAATATTTTAATTTATTTGGATTTTAACTATGAGAAATTTTTCAAAAAAAAATGTTGTGCCCCTGCTTTGGAAATTTTCTATTCTGCCACTACAAGGTGAGCAGGGGAGCACAAAGATGTTCATTGATGGCGGAATGCAGTTTGCTCAGGATAGAGATTTGAGTTGCATTGTTTGTGGGCGATAGGGCGAGTGAACAGCTTGGTGTGGGGGGTACGAGTGCATAGGAAATCACTTTGGGGTTTGTTTGACAAGTGCTCCAGGGCAAGCTAAAACAAAGGGCGAATGGGTTGGTCTTCGAGTGGGCGCATTACACCATGGAAATATTGGCGGAGTTAGAGAAGTTTATGGTAAGCTATGTATGTATAAGCTGGTGATACAATGTTATGAGAAGTAAATTTGATGACCTTTTTTATTGTACGTAAATGCTTATTTGTAGCATACATGATAGGAAATAAATTGAGAGGAGAATTTTTATTGTAATTGGAGACTAATGTATGCTTCCTCAAATTATAAATTGATTGAGTTTTATTATTTCTAAAATGTATAATGTGTTAATACAAGTAATTATATTTTAAGTTTAATTGATTAAGTGATGTTGGTGCTTTCACGAGCAATCTTTTAAAATCAAAAGTATGTTCTATGCGGATGTTAAAAAAATTTCTCTATCTATGTTGCTATTGATCTAATTTGTATGAATGGAAAATAAGTTTTGGTCCAATTCTATGAGTTACGCTCTCAGTTACTCTCATCTTTTCTAATTTAAATGAGCTGGGTAGAAGGGAAGGCTGTTTTTAGAAGTCAAGATGTGGACTTGATATTTGTTTGTCATTGTTGAAGATAATTGTTGTTGTATGGGGTTTATCTGAATTTTGGAAATTTGCTATGGTTCGAACCAACATTCACTGAGGAAATGCTTGGCAGTAATGTCTTTCTGTCATGAATTTTGTGTGTGAATAATAGAGAATCTATCATGAAAAATCAGATTTTGGGATTATTTATATACCAGATTATGTGCTAGTCTCCTTGTAGGATGTATCCATTCATTTTTCCATGTTTAGTGCACGTTTATTGTGTTTTCTGATTTTTTCAATTTAGTTCGAAGTTGATGTAATTTGCTTTAAATCCTGTGGAGTAATTTGAACATTTAACTAGGGCATCAACTAAGTAAGTTGTATAAGAATTGTAACTGTCATTCCTATTATATTAAAACTCTTTTAATGATTAATAGATGTTTTTGTTTTCTTCTCGACTCAGCGTTGAGTCGCCCCTAAAACTTTTTTAAATATGTATACACTCATTCGTAATAGCAACTTATTTTAAATAGGCTAAACATCAAACAAACTTTGGTGAATATCTGTTTGTTGCTTCAATATACAAATATCAAAACTTATGCCTACTCTTCAAATCATTGAAGTGCTAGCTTAATAAAAAATTTACATCCAAAATAATGCATGTTAATTCATGTGCTGCACTTCTAGTAAATGAATGGAAATTCATGACATTAAAAGCAAATTTAATATATGAGATTTGTGTAGGAAGCCTTGATCCCTAGAGTCAGTGAGTAGAATCTAAGAGAAACTTAGATTAATTCATATTAACTATTTGAGTTATGAAGTTGTTTAGTACTAGGAGTGCGGGCTTGTGATAATGAGCATACACCAACATTACTCTGATATTACGAGAGAAATGGATATGCTATTGATTGAATTTTGGAGCCTATATTTAGGCATACCTGATGAATACAAACGGAAGACAATAAATAGAAAATATCATCAATTTTGAGGATTGAAAACAATATTAAAAATTAACTTTTTAATCTAGTACTTTCCTACAATAATTTTTTTTTAAGCCTAGAACTTCTCTTTGATAACCATGAAATAGTTTTTTCTGTTCGCACTGCATCTAGGCATGCATTGATATGCATCATTGGCTCTCTTTAAACCATGGTGAAATGTGCTGACATTCACTGTGTATGTTAAATTTTCTGAAAGTAGCATTATAATGTTTCTCCATGAAGCTTTTGATCTTTTTTGTTCTGTACTTATTTTACTTGTGTTGTGTGTAGTGTTTTGTTTATAATGGTGTTGGTGTTCCAAATAGGCAGGGACATCTTTCCTCTCATTATGAACTTTTTGTTCTCACCCTTTGATTGTACTAACATGTGTTCGTTGCATTGCATGTGATTCTTGCCTCGTAGGAATATCCATGATTTACCTTTTTTATTTTTATATTCGTATAAGTTTGCTTTTGGGAGCCTTACAATTTTGCAATATTAAGCATTTTTTATATTCTGTTCTAATTATATTCTTGCTCAATTTCTTTGTTGAGCTTGTGAATCCTGAATTTTAGGTTTATTCAGGATTATAGATTTGATGTCTCTAAGTTGGAACCTTCAGCTGCACAGGTTTGTGTACTATTTTACTATTTTGCCGTTTTCTCTGTTATCTGAGCTATTAAATGCAGGCATAGCTTAAAATATCATCATCATTAATTCCTTTCCCTTTTAGTAAGAGAATATAAAATGTTAAAATTGATAGGGCATGCATTAGATTTTGCACTTAACAGAAAGTTAGAATATTCTTTGGCTTCGGCAAAGTGTTTTTTTCAAAGATTTAGTTCATCAAATTTCTTAATGTTTTATTTATTTAATTCAAATTTATTAAGCATAATACTAAAACCTTATTAATAAAAATGACTAAGTAACAAGAGAAAAATGAGAAATAAATTTTAGAGAAGTTATTTTAACCAGTTCTATAGGATCTTTAAAATTTGAATAAATAGTTGAATATTTCATTTTCATATTCTTTTGGCCCCTAATTATAAGCTTGAGTATATGCACGATTTTAGAGCAACATAATACAATAAAAATTAAATTGAATAGCAGGTCTTAACAAGAGGTTGCTTTAAAATAAAAATAGCTATATGCAATAGAAATAGAATTGTAGAGCAGGGCTTAGCAAGTGATTGATTTAAAATAAAATTAGCTATAATATAGTATTTTGATGAAATTAGGAGTACATGCTGATTTCTAAACATAGGGCTGATTCAAGTGAAGTTGCAGGTTGCCAAGTTTTACCAGAGTTGTTTTTGATCCTTCTTGCCAAGTTTTACCGAGTTGTTTTTGATCCTTCTGCAGTACCATGACCACTTTCGCATTATTTTTTCTTTTCTTTAAATAACATTGATTTGATGCCTTTTGGTAATTTTTCTTGGTTTGCCGGAGTTGAGCATGCTTGATAAAATATTTTGGCCTATTTTAAATCATCAACGACTTTGCTATATTTCTGTTGACTTAAAAGAGTTAATCTAATTGAGTTGACTAGATTTTAACCAGATTTAGCCATTATGTTGGTGTACACTTCCATTGCTAATTATCTTTACAATTTGTCCATCAGAATTTGATGCAACAATTAGGTCGCCTCTACTCTGGCTTCAAGTTCATTGATTCCATCTGAAACATGTTTCACTGCTCATTGAAAAAAATTTAGTTTTTCATTCATTATATTTTTTCATTACTTTGTCTCCATTTAGTTAGAAGAAAATGAAATGAAATTCAATTAATTTAGGGGATGACTCTATTGATTTCAGATTTTTAGTTCTTTATTTGTTTCCTTTCACATATATTCGCAATCAAATAGCTGTAGTGTAGGACTTCAGAAATTTTGTATTTTAAATGGGGCTGTTTTTAAAACGATGGGATAAGGCTGATAATGGCAATTATGTTTGTGATAAAAATTGCATTATTGTTGGAAGTAATTCATTTCTCTATAAGCAGGTAATGAAGTGTGAAGTTCCCATGCAGCTCTTCCTGGCCGCCCATGAGGTATCATCATTATATTCGTGCAGCGTTAGAATTGGATTTGCTTTTGAAAACGATATACAATGCTCTATTGACTTCTTATAGGCCTGGAAGGATATAGATATTGATTTCAAGTTTCAGGATCAGGTGGAAAAACTTATTCCCAGATCTTTGGGGAAGCTAGCATTGATTCGTGTGTCCATCCTAGTTTTGCTGTTTGCTTGCATAGCCCTCGAGGAAATTCTCCCAGTAATTAACCTCAGGCAAGTACTTTTTGTTCCCTTTTTACCTGATAATACAAATTTGTAATGTTTACTGCTTGTGCATGGATGAATAATAAGTCTCCATGAATGCTAATGGAATTTAGATGCTTGTTTTGAGAAAGAGACATAGGTATAAGATAAGGAGATTGTAGTGAAATGAATTTTGGCAAATATTTGATTGATTATGAATATAATAAACATTGGTTTGGGACTCACATACAATCTGAGTTATAAAATTGTTGAAAGCATCTCAATTCAATATCTTTTTTCATGCAATAAAAATAAGAAATCAAAACATTCATTGCTCGGAAATTTTTATTTTTTTGTTTATGAAGTATCGACAACAATGGCTATGATGAGTGTGACAGTAGATTTTTTGGCCAATATGATAGCCTATTTCCATGGAAGGGGAGAGGATTCTATCCCAACTATACAAGCAAAAAGGGGCACAAGAAAGTTTCTTCCATAAGCCCAAGTATACACTCAATCTTTATACAAAGAGAAATTTAGGGAAATTCCGACTATCTTGAAGTCAAGTAAATATAATAATATTCTAATTTCTTGTAGGAACACAAGAACAAAATAGCGAAGTTATTAATAAATAGATCTAAATCATGTACTGAAATAATCCCAATTCGAATGCTCATTGAAGAAATCTCTTGTTTATTTGATCCTCCATTTCCTAGTTTCTCAGAAGCGGTTGGGTCATGAATCTCAAATTCATGCATGTTTCTCGTGCCCCTTTTCTCATAACAACTTGCTCCACACCTGCATCTCTATTCGCAATACCACACTCACAGCTCCCCAACATCAATTCTCAACCTCTGCTCTCTTGTGACACTCTTTCAAAACACCCCTCAATACTCAACCTCTGCTCTCTTGTGACACTCTTTCAATACACCCCTCAATTTCCTTTGATATTACTTCGTCTTATACATCCTTGATTTTATGCTCTGGTACTTCTTTAGGCACGATCAAGTAATCTTTACTTGTTCTTTTCTCTTGATGTATCCTGCCTTTCATTGTTGTTGATGGTTCCCCCTCCCCCGTGTTTGGAAAAGGATCTTTCTCTTTCTCTCTAAGGAATTTTGTCTCCTTGATGTTTTACTTGTTTCCAATTTGTTGATATTATGATTCATAGAAAGATTAATATCTTATGTATTCAAGAAACTTAATGGGGTGGAGAAAAGGCTAACGAGATTAATAACTTAGATTTTAAACTTTGGTATTTTGGTAAGAGTCACACTAAAAATGGTGTAGGCGTAATTATATATAAGAGTTTGAAAGATAATGTTGTAAAAATTAATAGAGTTGGAGATAGAATTATAGCATTGATACTAAGATTTTTAGTATTATAAGTGCTTATGCTCCTTAAGTAGGTTCAGATATAGCGTCTGAAGATAAATTCTGGAATGACTTAGAAGACTTAATACAAACGATACCTCTTGAAAAAAGACTTTTTTGGAGGAGATTTAAATGGACATGCGGTAGAGTGATAAAAGGTTTCAGAAATATTCATGGTGGCTAGTCTTGGAATGACTATTGAAGACGCTAGAGCTATTTTAGATTTTGCTTTAGCGTATGATTTTGTTATTATTAATACTTATAAGAATGAATCTAATAAAACACAAATTAATTATTTTCTTATGAGAATAAGAGATTGCCGAGATTGTAAAGATTGTAAGGTAATTCCAAGTGAGGATTTAAGTACTGAACATAATTTATTAGTTCTAGATTTTAATGTGAAGAGTTGTAAAATAAAGAATACTAGGACTTATCTTCGTAGAATTAGATGGGGGAACCTAAAAGATACAAATAAAATTATTTTTACGAGTAAAATTCAAGATTTCAAATTATGGATGTTCTTGAAGAAGTAAATGCTATGTGGGATAANAAAATTATAGCCCTTAAGATTATCAATGATACTAAGATTTTTAGTATTATAAGTGCTTATGCTCCTCAAGTAGGTTCAGATATAGGGTCTGAAGATAAATTATGGAATGACTTAGAAGTCTTAATACAAACGATACCTCTTGAAAAAAGACTTTTTTGGAGGAGATTTAAATGGACATGCGGTAGAATGATAGAAGATTTCAGAAATATTCATGGTGGCTATAGTCTTGGAATGACTAATGAAGAAGCTAGAGCTATTTTAGATTTTGCTTTAGCGTATAATTTTGTTATTATTAATACTTATAAGAATGAATCTAATAAAACACAAATTAATTATTTTCTTATGAGAATAAGAGATCGCCGAGATTGTAAAGATTGTAAGGTAATTCCAAGTGAGGATTCAAGTACTGAACATCATTTATTAGTTCTAGATTTTAATGTGAAGAGTTGTAAAATAAAGAATACTAGGACTTATCTTCGTAGAATTAGATGGGAGAACCTAAAAGATACAAATAAAATTATTTTTACGAGTAAAATTCAAGATTTCAAATTATGGATGTTCGTGAAGAAGTAAATGCTATGTGGGATAAAGTAACAAATACTATTAAACAAGTAGCAAAAGATGTACTTGTAGAATCAAAAGAAAAAGTTTTTATAAATAAAAAGTTGGTGGTGGAATAATAATGTGCAAGAAAAGATAAAATATAAGAAGTTATGTTATAAAAATTGGTTTAAATGCAAAAGCTTATAGAAGTGAGAAAAATATCAAACGGCTCGCAGGAAGTCTAAAAAACTAATTTGTGATGCTAAAAGTTTAATTTTTAATGATCTTTATAATATATTATATACTAAGGAGGGTGAAAAATATATGAATAAACTAGTCAAACAAAGAGAATCAAAAATAAAGATTTAACTCAAGTAAAGTGTATTAAAGATAAAATTAAAAAAGTGCTTTTCTTAGAAAAAAAATATTGAGCATAGGTGGGTGGAAAATCTGTGGGTGGAAAATTTGTAGGACTTGATGATATCCCAATTCAAGTGTGGAAATATTTAGGTGATTTGGGAGTTTCTTGGCTTACTAAACTCTTTAATATTATTTTAAAAACTAAAAAGATGCCTGAGGAGGAGGAAGAGTATTTTGGTCCCCATTATTAAGAATAAAAGGGATGCACAAGAGTGTGCAAATTATTGAGGAATTAAGTTGATGTGTCATACTTTAAAATTATGGGAAAGGGTAATTGAACATAGGTTAAGACGTATTACAAAAATTTCTCATAATCAGTTTGGATTTGTGTCGGGTAGGTCTACTATGGACGCTATACATTTATTGAGAGCTTTGATGGAGAAGTTCAGAGATAATAAGTTGAATCTACATTTGATTTTTATTGATTTAGAAAAAGCTTATGATAAGGTTCCAAGAGATATCCTTTGTAGAATTCTTGAGAAGAAAGATGTTAATATGACTTATATTCAAGTAATTAAGTATATGTATACTAGAGTTGTTACTTGTGTTCGAACTGAAGGAGGATTGACCAAATATTTTCCTATTTCTTTTGGATTACAACAGGGATC
>NEWO01000443.1:282538-338397 GCA_003013225.1 Phalaenopsis aphrodite | reverse complement strand
GGTTAAGGGGAAGACAATTGGTGGATGTATTATGGGTGGTGGAATTTACTACTTAACACTTGAGTTCTTTAATATTTGCTCCAGTCATCATTTTGTATCAATATCAATGTCATTTGATTGATCCTATACCAAGATGACCTTTAGAGTTTATTCTTTTCTCCCTCTCAATCTCTAGGAGTTAATGCAATGCTTTAAACTCAATAAAATCATCTGATGTTTTCTCCATCTTTCACATTGAGTCGTAGTTTTCTTTTCTGTTTTTTTTTTTCCCACTCTGATATTTAAGATCTGAGTATTGCTTTTTTCCACAGGATTTAAAAACTTTATGAGATAAGTGTCAAAATTGTTTTTGACTCTGTGCAGGTGGTCCAGTCCCAAGGTTTATAAAACTATCGATTTTGTAAAATTTTGTTAATTTGGATTGCAATAGTCCCCAATAACGACCATTTAGTATGGGGATTTTTTTAGCAATTTTATAGATTCCGGGACTAAAATGATCTCATATAAATAGTAAGGGGATTATTTTGGCGCTTCACTCAATATTTATTAATGTTTTTTGATGATCACTTTTGCATCACATGAGCATATTTACCAGTATGGTTTGTGTTTCATGCTTATAAGAAAATAAAAGTTTAGTTTTAACCATATGATTAAAGCTCTACGTATGGATATATGTCGGAAGCATAAGAAGTTTGTTAGTCCTCATATTTCCTTCTCAAAAAAAAAAAGGGACATGTAATTACGAAGTCCGCTTAAATTTTTAAAGCTATGCAACAAACTGGTACATTTTAAAGAAGAAAAGAAAAGCAGAAGTTCCATGATCATACTGTAGAAAATTAAAATTTAACTGCATTTGTTCTGTTCTTCAAAGTGACACATTTTCAGGAACACATTGCAGGTATGCATCTCTATCACAAACAGGAATTTTCCTTACAGGATGTGCCTTAAAAATACACAGATCTACTCACCTTACATAGCTGCAGCATTAGCATTCACACACCTGGTAATTGACTCAATAGACTTCTTACATTTCAAAAATAATAATTTTTCTCTAATAAATTTTAAAGGCTGCCAATTGGGATCATCTTTGATTTTTTTTTATTTTTCTTATTTTTGTTTTATGCTATTTATAATTTTTTTAAGTGAAATAAAACTTGTTTGGTATGTTATACAACAAATTAAGTACATATAGAAAATGTAATAAACAAACATAATTAAAAAAAAAAAACAAAAATGATCCGAAACATGCCCTAACTGTATAATTATTTTAATCCATTTTTAATGATTTTTTCCATTTTCTTGTATTATTTATTTATTTATTATTTTTTTTGTAGTGTTACAAGGTAAATGTAGAATAATGATTCAGTGCATATTTTAGGAGAGAGGTCTCTCTCATTTTGATGGTCTTGCAAGCAGGGTCAAGAAATATACTACCACCAACTTCACAGTTAAGTGGTATTGCCTTTGTCCTTCAAAGGGGAGGGCAAGGAGTTCAACCCACCCTGAAAAAAAAAAAAATTTCAGGGTGGGGTGAAGAAATTGGTCTTATATGATTATTTGTATTTTTATGGATATGAATGTATTTCAAAGCCTATACTTTATTTGTGGCTGATTAATCTTAAGTTTTTAATGAAATGCTTTTTTTATTTTTTTTTGTTTTAATGATTCAGTAATGTTGATACTGTTATCTTATTATTTCTAAAATTAATTAGATGAATTATTAGGGTTTGGCTGTTCAATCTGATTATTTATTTATCTTGAGGAGCTTTTATATTCACTGTCATGTTTATAGTTTTCAAATTACTTATTTTATGTTTGCTTTGCCAAAAGTACATTTTGTTTGGTAGAATACAAAGATAATTTGGTGGTCTATTAATCTCATTGTTTATGGAGATGCATTAATATGCATGCTGAAAAATTCATTCATTTTGTTAGGGGATAATATGAGCTTACTTTGCCGAAATATATTTATTTTTTCTTTAATTTTTAGTGGGACTTTTTGCATGAGAATGAATAGGAAAATGAATAGAATATGAGATATCTTTTAGTGGATTTTAATAACATTTTAAACATAATCGTTGTTTTAAAAAAATTCAAAATTATTCATTCTTTTTGAGCTTGTGAAATGTATGAATTCAAGACTTTTTAAATAGCGGGTTTATTAATGGGATATATCAAATTTTTCATGATAGAATATTATGCTTATGTGATTTGATATTTGAGATTTTAATGTGATGTCCATGTATAGTTTGGAATCAAATGTGGGTTATTGTTGATATTTTATATTATTTGAATAATTTTAATTGTTGAGATGAATAAAAAAACTAAAAATTAAAAGGTTGTATGATCAATTTTACTTTTTTATATTTGTTTGATGGTTTTGTTAAATCTTCATGCAAATTGATGATATTTGATACACATGAGATTCAAGCTTTTGACCAAAGAAATTTATATGAAATTAAGAATAAATAGATAATTTTTTACTCTTTTAAAAGTAAAAGTAATTTGTAATTATACATTTTGCATTATGTCATAAAGTGGCAATTTCTTAAAATTTCAACTTGTTTGAATGTTATTGGTTTAAAATTTGTGATGGTTGTGTGTTGGAATATTTGCAAAGGTAGAAGGGGAGTTTATCATTCTGATATTTCATGACTAAACATCGGAGAGCACACTAATAGACAAGTTTTTAAAATAAAAAATGAAAGAGAAAAAAATTATTATGCATAGTATAATGAAAAAAAAGATTTATTTTTATGATATAAGGCTTACCAATGGTGCCCTACTTCGGAGTTGGTTTGTAAATAATTTTAGTATAGATTAAATGCAGATGGCCCATGATCAACGGACATTGATAACATTGAACAAAATTAAAATAAATGATGAATGTTAGTGGTTTGGTGATGGTGCATGCTTGACTTGGCCATTCTTAATATGAGGTAGATAATAAGCTACAAGCTGAGCATTAAACATTTGTGGAAAATATGCACTCGATGTTGACCATTGATAAGTGTTAAATGTGTCGTTGAGTAACATTGAAAGAATTACGACTATCTGAGTTATTCTCTTTCTAAGATGGTAGGCCGGATGACAGAAAAAAAATCAAGTGTTGGATGCTGCTGGTGGTTGACATACAAGAGATAATATTTGATATGATGCAAACAATGATTGATAAAAAAAAAGGTACTTACAATCACACACTTCTTATGTATTTACATATCTAAAAACTAACCTTCATATTTACTTGAATGCAAATAAAATCTTTAACACCACATAAACAACTACCATATTCAGTAACTTTTTAAAAATAAAATGCTCATTTTCATGAATAGGTATATGATGCAAAAGTGCTATAGATGCAAATATCAAACTTTTGGTGTTAGATATGTATATACATAAGAATTGTGTGGTATGTATGTAGATCTTCTTATAGAATATTGTAATTTGTGTTAAGGTTGATAGTTGGCTTATTTGTTGAAACTCTAGATGATCAATAAATATACTTCATACATCAATAAATAGTAGACATTAGATGGCAGTTGACATGAAGCGTCTAAACTCAAGCGATGGTTTTTATTCAACTTGGTTTTCTCCTAAAACAGGTTCTTAAAGCGATGGTTTTTAAAGAGTTCTTGGCTATCAATATGATAAACCAATATTATCATAGTCAAATATTTTACTTATATGATAAGATAATTGAGATTTCAAAATCTAGAGACATTAAACTGCCACATAAAATATTGGTACATGCTTTAGGAAGATTTTAGTGGAACAATTTTTGTTTAGACATAAAAACTTATTGTGACATATTTTTATGATATTTCTCCATTATTGTTTGTGTTATATACAAAAAAAAAATTTCCTAATTTTATGTTCTGCAAGTATTTTTGTTTTATTGTATTTCTGTGATTGTGAATTTTTATGTATTTATTTTGATTTAGCAAATTTGTTAGTTTAAGGTCCATAGTTCTAGGCCTATAAGCATAAGACTAGAATTTTGGATTAGTGTTATACGACATTAAACTTGAAAGAATAGAAATAATAATCCATTAACTTTAAAAAATCCAAAAGAATTTAAGTGAAATGATAAACTTATCTTTGGACCCTAGGCCAATTTCATGCCTAAATCTCTTAGAGAGTATGCAAAACCAGTGATAGATGAAATTCATTTGAGTATCAATAACCTTGTCATCGAAGCCAACTCTTTTGAGTTAAACCAACTATTATCTTATGGTTTAGAACAATAAGATTGGTCGATCACACACATATTACCCTAACATTCACTTAACTAGTTTCTTAAAATTTTGTGCCAATTTTGGGTATAACATCATTTTTAACAATGCTAATAGACTAAGGATATTCCCTTTCTCACTTAGGGATAAGCCCAAAATGCGGCTCAATTCCTTAGTACTATGGACATTTTCCAAAAGGAACGAATTAGCTCAAAACTTTCTGGCCAATACTCCTTTCTATCCACAAAAGCAAAACATAGGAATGACATCACCTCCTTTATCTTGTTAGATGGATATTCTATCTATGAAGCCTTAGAAAGATTTAAAGAACTACTTAGGAAGTGCCCACACAATCAATATTATTTTTAATAGTTAGGTTTTCTAGAAAACATAAAAATTGAAGATTTAATTGTTTAAATAATCATACACAACATTAAAAGTAATCTACCATTTTAAAAGTTGGAAATACCACTTTATGATGGGTTCAACTAATTAAATGAATTTTTTTTTAATATTTGACAGGTCTAAAATTAACAAAGCTTTCCCCTACTTAAGCTAAAGACTAAATTGGATTTAGATCATTCTATAAGAACAACCCCTATAGTTAATTACATCTTAAGAAACAAAAGACACTTAAGAAAACTTGTGATTCTAGTTGTGGTCTCGATTGATCATTAAGAATGACAAAATACAAAAGCATAAATGTGAAAAATTATATTTATGGCACCCCAAAGGAGGAAGTAAGATATTGTTGGCATTGATTTTTTATGTCACTTTTTTTGGGATGTTCATGCGGACCTATGAGAACATATTTTATTTAAGTGTAATATCTCATAGCCTAAAAATATCCTTTGAGATTTCACAGTGCATGTTTAGAGCAACAAGATAGAGGCATGCACCTGGGCACATCCACGCCCTAACCAGATAACACATGCACCTCACTTTTGTATAGCACCAACACTAAGGGGGTTGATGCTCCCACACTCGCCTTTGTCTAGAGCCCCTCATCCAAATATAGCAAACAAAGAAATCTTGCACCTAGATACCAGTGCCCTCACTCCTAATGTCCATAAGCATGAAAAAACTTTGCCTCGATACAGAAACACTTAGGCCAGACTGGTGCACCCGTGCCATGTGCATGCACACTTGTAATTGGAGAGTGTGGAGCTCCCATACTAGTAGGTTGGTGCCCTGCTTTAATCTTGTACAAGATTAGTGCCCATATGCTAGGAAGCATTAAGCTATTGGTGTGGGGGCTCCAAGCTCTCCAAGCACAAGTGCGTCATGCACGTGGTATGGGTGCACCATTCTGGCTTGGTTTTGCTGGTATCCAGACACAGGTTTATCAATCTTACTATCTTTAGATGGACCTACTTGGTTGAATCAATCCATTAAAGGACTAATTTATGCGGTTAAATCATTGGAAATGAGGTCGTAAAAGGACTTTATCACCTTCTTATAATGGTGGCTAATTGCATGCATCCATCATGACACTTGGAGGGGTGGTCATGACACATGAAGGGTAGACTTGGGGAAAGGTGTTTCCCTCCATTTTCTTTTAGTTTTCTGACACGCTTAAAAATGTGTTGCTTTTTTATATTTTATGCTCATTTTTAATGATCTTGCACTTTAATGGAAGTTATTTTGTATCTTTTTGGTTTTAAGAACAAGATATGGAGTTTTGAAAAAATAGAGCAAATATTATGCAATATGGATTCAAATGGAGCAAGGAAGAAAATTTTAACCTAACACAATTTAATATGTATTTCCTTTTTTATGCTTTGTTTCCTTTACATTTATAACATATTTATGAATGAAATTGCACTTTAAAGCAAGGCTATTTTCATGTTATCTTATAGGTTTTACCCTTGGAGTGGATTGGAACTAAAACAAGGCAAACAGAGCAGAACAAAAGCAAACAAGGGTGCTACTAGCAGGGTGGCACCTAGGCGCTAAAAAGTGGTGCCTAGGCGTCAGTCCCCACCCAGGAAATAGAAAAGATGGAGCCATGATGCCACTTTTTGGTGCCTATGCGCCGGAAACAGTTGTGGATGAGTTCTAGACGCCCTAAGGAGTTATTAGGCATATTTTGGCACTTAAAAAAAGCACCTTTTCATATTTCAAACTCTTAAAATCTCCAGGAATGCTCAGAGGTCGTAGATAGGAGTATAAAATGTAGATTCCTTCCTTTTCTGGAGAGATTAGAGATGGGTTTTTTAGAGACATTTGAAAGGAATTATATTAGCATTGTATGGATCAACAAGAAACTTTGTTGAAGGGATTTTCATCTTTCTTGCATAGGAAAAGAGTTAGGCAGTACGGTCTTCATTATCTTATAATTTTTGTAAATAATGATCTAGTGGATTTGCTTTGATTTAAATAAAGTTTTCCAATGTGTTCTTTCCATGCTTAGTGAGTATTTTTCTTTAATCTTTCCTTATGTAATGAAGTAGCTACATAAGTGGAAAAATTTATTTTATGATAGACTAATTCTAATTTCAATGTGATGAGTAATATCTTTGTTGCTTCATTGACATGATATAATGGCCATATGTTATGTTAAAATCTATTGTAAGTTGAAACTAAGGATTAGAAGACCGGTTACTTTACAACTCGAGTGCACTCACATTCAATGGTTGACTATGGTGAAGTAGTTTAGGCGACAATGCAATGTTTGGGAAATATTCATTGATTGGGGACTTCCCTTAAACTCTCCCATATTGACCCCACATACCAAGTGCTAAAGGTTATGACCAATCTATGGAACTTCAAGTTGAGTAGAGAAGAGTTCTTATGACCAATCTGTGGAACTTCAAGTTGAGTAGAGAAGAGTTCAAAATTTCTAATAGTGACGGTTCTTTTTCTAGTTCTCTCGATGTAGTCAAGAGGAAATTCCTTTAGCTAGACCCTAGGCTGCTAAAGAGGAAAGAGCTAGGCCTCAACCAAAAGTGAAGTTAACATTAGGGTTTGGGAGTTTTTTTGGTAAATTGGGTGGATTTGAGGGAGCAAAAAGCTAAGTTAGGTATTTCTGTGAAATTAATATGCCAACCACCCTATTTGAGCTATGGAGCAATAGAATCTCCATTTGGGTCCTTTATGTACTGGTTTTATCCAAACTCTAGCCTAGGGCTAGTGGGTTAGGGGACCATCTACATGAGTCAGATTGGAGCTTCAGAGACACTGAGGATGATGTGGTGCCGTGCTGGATAAGTAGAAAAATATGGCTTTATTTTATTTATTTAATGGCCAGAATTTCAAAAATCCATATTTTGGTGTAGAAAAATCACAAAAATAAAAGAAAAATACCCTAGTGCTCAGTGAACAAATGAAAATAGTGTGCAAATTATTTGAAGTTTATTTGATGCATATTTTATTTTTAAATAATTAAATATGGTTTTGAGTCTTTTAACTCTCGATGCATGTAGACATTTCACCATAGCTTGATATTTTGGCATGTTGTTGCCTCTGTCATGGGGAATATTCTCTGATTTTTCCAAGGTCAGAGAAGAACTTTAGACAGAGATCCAAATTTTTCAAGTTTATATCTATTATTTTCATAAATTAATCATAATAATTAGCATGTTTCTTAGAAAAATCCAAAGAAATTTTTGAAGGTTTATTGTGACTAGAGAACCCTTTGGAAAAAATTTCATGGGCCAAGTCATTATTTTGAATTAATTAATTAAATACTCTCTGTGGTATTTTAATTCATCATAGTTAACCATTGCTCACCATAGCTTGAAATTTTGAGGGTTTGTTCCTCATGACAGATGCTACGTTCTCTGATTTTTTTAAGGTTAGAGGACATCTTTGTGCTTGTAACCCTAATTTTAAAGCTAAGATGGATATTTTTACTTAAATTAATTATATAAATTAAAATATCACTTGGAGAATTATTAGATAAATTTTAGAAGGTTTCCTGTGGTTAGAGAAACATATCATGATGACATGAACAATTTTGTGAATTTCTATAATTTATTAAGTGTATTTATCTTGTATTAATTTATTTAAATAAAATATTCATAATAAAATAAAAAAATCAATTCCACATTGTGTGTAAAAATCATGTTAATCCACTGTACAAATTTGAAAATTATTTGATTAAGTTTGAGCACTAAAATTGATTTTTCAAAAAACATTACATTTTCGTACAAAATAATTATGTTAAATTATATACACTTAGGAAAATTATGAAAAGTAGTTTTTGGAGTTCCATGTGAATAGGATCACTTAGGAAAAATAAAAATCACTTTTGATAAACTACTTTATTTTTTAGCTCTATTTTGAATTAAAAATAATTTAAAATTCCAAAAATACAAAAATTATTCCAAAATGTTCCTATTTTTTTTCTGATCACTTGGGACTCATTAAAATATTTTTCCTAATTTTTCTAAGTTAAAAAAAAAATTCCAAAGGCTTAAAAATGTATTTCCCTTATTTTCTCATTAAAATAATTATAATAAATAAATTAAAAATCGTAAAATATAAAATTTATTTCTTTAAGTTCTTTGAACTCAGAGAGGTTTAATAAAAATTTAGAAATAATTTTTGGTAATCAAAACATTATTTTTTATTTATTTAAATCATTAAAAATCGATAAATAATTATAAAATTAAAGTAAAACTTAATTTAGAAAATCATAGTATTTTGCCTAAGTGTTTTCTCTGACCTAAGGAAACCTCTAATACTTTTCTCATAAATCAAAAGTTTTACTTTGATCATTTAAATAAAAAAGAAAAATCATATTTTCTAAGTGAAAATAATTATTTAAATTAAAATTTGAAAACCATATTTTTCTTCTCTAAACTTTTAATTACTCTATGGATAGGGTACTCTAAAATCTCTTAAGTCACTTGAATTATGCTTCATGAGTTGTGAGGTGAAGAGCCCCAATGATAAAGTGGTCATTCTAGATTTTGGTTCCTTAATAAAAATTTAGGATTAATCTAAAGGAAAATGGGTAATTTTGAGCCTAATGAATATGTTTGGATGATTGAAGCATAATGGGTCCCATGATAAGAATAAAATTATGAATTTTCTAAATTATTAGATTTGGAAGTTAATCAAAGATCAAATAGTTTCTAAGTGATGGGCTTAAATTAGGGAAATGATGTTTCACTCATGATTTAGTCCACAATTAATGATGATTTGACTTCTTTTAATCATAATCCACATCACCTAAATTAAAATTCTAAATCTTTGTTAATCTTTCTCCCATTAGATTTAAAGGGCTTGGTAGTGATCTAGGAATAATTATTAGCACTACAAGCCTAGTTTTAATGGTGGGTACACAGGTCCTTAATGGCTGAAACTTGCATTAGGGGCATTCATTTGCATAACTTTTAAGTGAAATATCAACTGATTAATTGGGTACCCTATCCTTGGGATGATTAAAATCTCAAATTTTACCAAGTAATGAGGTGATTTTAATTTGAATTGAGATTATTAGTAGAGCAATATGATAAGTTCAAAATGAACTCAAATGTTTCAAGGGATCTTTAAAGCAGTTTAGGGCCATTCCCCGATCACTTTATAATCTCTAGAATATTTTGAAGGACAAATTAGACTTGCTTCTTGTTCTAAAATCATCTATTAAGATCTTTTGGGACTCAATAAGTCATAGTTGGGGTTTGTTAGTTATATCTTCAACTGCTCAAAACTTGCATATCTTACTTTGTTCCTTGCCAAAATGCATAAATGTTGCAAAAAACTAACATTTCAGCTGGAATGCCGAGAAGATGATAGGTACGCTTTTATAGTGTTATTTAATTTCTGTCATCTTACTTTCTATAAATATTGTAAATTGCTTGGGTGAGTACCTTACTTCACTTACAAAATTAAAACAACTTTTTCAAAAATTAATCAACATTTTCAAAAAGAAACATTTAATTGTTTCAAAGTTAACCATAAATCCTTTGAAATTTCACTAAACTTAAAATGCCCATTTGAATTTACGGGAGTCCCTCGAAGAAGGTAACCCACAGTTGCTAACAAGATCTCCCCATTTTAAATGAGTTTCACAACTCGTTTAAGCTAAGTAAGTTTAAGAGAAAATAATGATACCGGAACGAGGAAATCGTAGGATCCTAACCGGTGTTGCTTTAATCAACTTTAACCCAACATAATTTTTTTAACCATGACCTTAGGAAACACTTGATTTGACATCAGAACTTAACACATTAGAAAACTTGACCTCTAAAACTGATACTTCTCTTATTCTGTACAATTGACACTTCTAAAACTTAAAATCGACACGACGAGGAGCTTAGAGCTAGCATTGTAGGCAGCATGATTATCTTCAACAGTAAAACATGTCTACACTAGCTAAACAATTCCTTAGAATTAAACAATAAGCCATAGGACTTTGAGGTTGTTCGCTTAGTGTGACATAAATCCTCAACTTTTTTTTAGGCCTTGTATGTCCTGTTATACAATATAAGGCCTATCTAGTTTTAGGATTCTAAGGATGTCATTTGTATTCCAAGGATGTCATTTGTCATGACCTAAATCCTCACATCTTTCAGGCCATTTGTGTGATCGTTTCAACCAATGTAAGCTCTAATTAATAAAATTGGCAGGATAAAACATTCAGATATTTCTCCTCTGAATTGAAACCAAACCATAGGGTAGACTGGGAAGTCACCGAGGTTCTCCTCAGGATCCGTGACATAACCTAGTTCTTCTTTATTTGGATTCTAAAAGTAAAATATTCCAAATTTGAGCCATTTTGATTTCACACTTCTTTTTCCGATCTAATTGAAAAGTCTTATCCTTTGAACTTCTTGAAGATAATATCCCCTGATTCTTATTAAGAGTTTTCTTATGTGACTTTGGTTATCAAAGTTGTAATTAACTATAGGGTCTTGCCCTTATAAGAAGTTTTTCCAAACCCAACTTAACATAAACCCAATTTGATTTTTCATATTAAATAGGGGAACTTGTGGGCTTATAATAAAATGGTTTTGTAGACCAAACGGATGTCACACATTTCTTAATTTATTTGATCGAGTCTCACCGTCAAGCCATGTATCTATCTTCTGAGGTGTATACATAGCTTAAGTTGTGACGTTCTTTCATTTAAACTGTGAAAGATATGAGATCAATTTGATTTCATATTTTTCTAAAATGAAATGTAAATTAAATGTCCCTCTGAAGTGGATGATAAGATTCCAATTCCGGTGATCCACAACTTCCACAGAACCCCCTCCTAAAATTGTGCCGATAATCACATAAGATTGTATGGATGAGAATGTAATTCATATGGTTGAGTGCAAATAAATAGGGAAATAAACTTTAAAGGGTGTAGATTTAGAGGATTTTAGAGTGATAGACTAAAACCCATAATTTGGTGTATTATTTTAGGTCATGATACATAAGGTTAGCCCTTAGGTGAAAGGAGAAGAGGGAACTCTAGAGTGAGAGCTAGTATCTTCCCTACCTAGTCCATCTTTAAGACTATTCAAACTTTAGATTAACCAATGTTCTTTATAACATCTCTAGTGGGGGTAAAGAATAATATTGCTCCTATTTGACAAAACACAATTTAAATACATTCATAACAGAATTCATATACCAGTTATTGATTCATGATTAGAAAAAAAAATATATTTTATTAGTATTGCTTTAACTTACAAAAATCTAGTTAAATTTAGTTAGTTGTTTACTTTAATTTCATATGTCAAAATTACCAAAAGAATCAAATTTTTATTTTTACCATAATATATATAGTTTGAGTAAGACTCGTTTTCACAGTAGGGTTTGTTATCTAATTTCTTCTTAAGATTTTGTAGTTCTCCTTGTGGGTTCGATATTTCAGAGCTTAATCAAAAAGTCCTATATTACTTGATAGCGATACGTATACTTGCATAATATCTCAATATTTAAATATAATAGTTGCACTTTTACTTGCTTCGGAGTCAGGCATTTGACACTGTTACGTAGAAAGAAAAAAATAATTAAAGAGAATCAAGAATCTAACCATAGCTACATTATAGTACTATTGTACCAGACAATGATCAAGTTTTTAGGCTTTCATTTTCAGGAAACTTACATCTAGTTCTTAGCAGTGGAGTTAGAAGCAGAAGTATATAAATGAAAAGGGGATCAAGTTTTTGGCGTCGTTGTCGGGGAGAAAAAGAAAAATTAGTAAAATTTGAAGGAATACAAATTTATATTTTTAGAAAACATTATTTAAAATTTTAAATTTATTATAGGAATATCATAGTGTTGTTTTTATCTAAGTTCGTTGTTGTGTGATTTTATTTTATTTTAAAGTAATGTATGTGTATTTTTGGTTCTAAAGGATTAGTGCCCTACAATTATGAATTAGAAAGAACTATTAGAAAAATCAAAAAAATCAAAAATACAGAAATTGTTCAAAATTTTCAAAAAATGGGAAACCAAAATAATCAAAATGCTGAAACTCAACACAAATTTAGACCTTTAAAAGATTTTGTAAACTCTACAGTAGATGAACCTCATTGTACTATTCATAAAACATCCTATAGTGGCTAATTCATTTGAACTTAAACCTGCTATTGTTCAAATGATATTAAATAATAAGTTTGGGGGAGCACCAACTGAAGATCCAAATTTACATCTTGTTTATTTTCTAGAATTGTGTGCTATAATTAAATATGATGATGTTTCAGATGATGCTATTAGATAGAATTTTTTAATTATCATTGAGGGATAAGTCTAAGATATGGTTAAAATTTTTAGCACTTGGATCTATCAGTGCATGGGGTGATTTAGTGAAAAAATTGCTTGCTAAATTTTTTCCACCATAAGAAACTGCGAAGCTTAAAAATAATATTATATCTTTTTGTCAGTTTGAATTGGAATCTATTTATGAAGCATGAGAACGATTTAAAGAACTCCTGAGAAAGTGTCCACACCATGATGTACCAGATTGGTTAATAATTCAAACATTTTGCAATAGATTAGTATGATCTCTTAGATCTATTATAAATGACGCTGGTGGTGGTTCATTGATGTCAAAACCATTTCATGACGCATATGCATTATTGATGAGATGGATACTAATAATTTTTAATGGCCTTCTGAGGGGGTAAATTTTAAGAAAGTAGCCAATAATCATGAATTTGATGCTATTGCAATGTTAGCAAATTAAATTGCTATAATTTGAAGGAAGTTAGACCAATTTGGAATGAATTTTTCTCAACCAATTTCAATGATTGAAGAGAATTCATTAGGCCAAATGTTAGATTCTCAGACATCATTAGAAACTTTGAATGTAATAAAGAATAAGCTAAATAGATCATATTCAAGCTATTATAAGCCAGGTTGGAAAAACCATCCTAACTTTATCTGGAATAATAATAATTGGGGTGATAATAATTAGCAAATGGGGAACAACCAAGTAAACCCATTGGAAAACTAGAACAACCATGGTAATAATAATTCTAGACCTACTTTTTCTCTAGGTTTTAACAATAATCCACAATTTAAGAAAAAAAAGTTGTCTATAGAAGAAGTGGTGTTATAAATGAGAAACTCTTACGAAGTTAAAGAGCTGCAATTAGAAATATTAAGAATCAACTGAGACAAATAGCAAATTCTTTAAGAAATAGATCCCAAGGAATACTTCTTAGTAATACAGAGGTAAATCTAAAAGCCTAGAATAAAGAGCAAGTAAAAGCTATTCAACTTAGAAGTGGAAGAGAGTTGGAAGGTAGAGTTAAAAGTGAGGTTGAAGTACAGAGTGTAAAAATTGAAGAGCCTAAAGTGGACGCTCTAAAAGGTTTAGAGAGACCTATTTCTCCACTAAAAATTGACTTGAAAAAACTACCACCTCCATTTTCTCAGAGACTTCGTAAACAAAAGTTAGATAAAAAAATTTCAAAATTTATAGAAATCTTTAAAAAGCTTACGATTAATAATTCATTTGCTGAAGCCTTAGAACAAATGCCAATCTATGTGAAGTTTATGAAGGATATTCTTTACAGAAAAAAGAAGTTTGAAGAAAACAAGATTGTTGTACTTAATGAGAAGTACTATATTTTATAAAAGCTTTCTAAAAAGCTCAAAGATCCTGGTAGCTTCACAATTCCTTGTGAAATAGGAGAAAAATTTTGTGGAAAAGCTTTTTATGATATAGGTGCAAACATTAAATTTATGCCATTATAAATATTTAAAAGCCTTGGATTAGGAGAAATATCCCCTATTACTTTAACTTTGCACCTAGCAGATCATTCAATAAAATATCCTAAGGGAGTTATAGAAGATGTTTTCGTGAAAGTTGATCAATTTATCTTTCCTGTTTATTTCATTGTATTAGATATGGAAGAAGATAAAGAGATACCTATCATTTTTGGGAGGCCTTTTCTAGCCATGGGAAGAGCAATGATAAATGTACAAATAGGGTATTTAACTATGCGGGTAATTGACCAAACTATTACTTTTAATATGTCAAAATAAAAGAAGTAACCTACAAAAGGTAAAGATGATGAATGTTACAAGATGGATGTAATGAGATATCTGAGTGAATGTCATTTCAAAGTAATTTATGAGGAGAAATTTGACATGAAAGTCATGAGAAAGAAGAGGAATTAGAGCAATCTGATGATTTTTATGAGGAAGATTCAAATTATGTTCTAAAAAGTTTTGATGTTATCAACACAACAAAAAAATGATAAATCTTTTTGTCCATCGATTGAAAAACTTTTTGAACTTGAATTGAAGTTAATTCCCAAAAAATTTAATATATGTCATTTTAGGTGATTCCTCAACATTATCAGTTATATAATTCTCAAATTTAACTTTAGAAGAAGAAAAAAATTTAGTGAAAACTTTGAAGAATTATAAGAAAGCCTTTAGATGGACAATTGTTGATATTAAAGGAATTAGTCCTTCAATTGCTATGCATAGAATTTATATGAAAGAAAACTTCAAATACAAAGCTGATCCTTAAAGGAGATTTAATCCTATTTTGAAAGAAATTGTTAAGAAAGAAATTTTAAGTTGGTTAGATGCTAGAATTATCTTCCCTATTTTGAGAGTGCATGAGTTATTCTAATTCACTGTGTTCCTACGAAAGGAGGAGTGACTATGACTATTAATGAAAATAATGAGTTAATACCAGCAAGACAAGTCACAGGGTGGCAAATATGCATTGATTATAGAAAATTAAATCTCATAACTAGGATTTTCTACTACCCTTTCAAGATCAAATGTTGGATAGACTAGCTGGGCACAAATAATTTTTTTTCTAGGTAGATATATTGGTTTTCACCAAATACAAATAGCTCCCAAAGAGCAAAAGAAAATAACTTTTACCAGTCCTTATGGTACATTTTCTTTTTGAAGAAAACCCTTCGGTTTATGTAATGCCCATGCTACATTTCAAAGATGTATGATAGCTATTTTCTGTGATTTAACTGAAAAAGAAATTAATGTTTTTATGGAAGATTTTTTAGTGTGTGAAACTTCATTTGAATCATTTTAGAAAATTTATAAAGAGTTCTTAATTGTTATGAAGACACAAATTTAGACCTTAATTGGGAAAAATGTCAATATATGGTAGCAAGGGGAATTGTTTTAGGATATCACATATAAGAAAATGGTGTGAAAGTAGATCCGAAAAAAATGAAAGTGATCACTAATTTACCTCACCCAACAATTATGAGGTAAATTAAGTGTTTTTTAGGATGTGCTGGATTCTATAGTCGATATATTAAATACTTTTAAAAAATTGCTAAGACTTTATGCCAATTAATTGAAAAAGATGTAATTTTTAATTTTTATAAGGTGTGTCTAAAAGCTTTTGAGATATTAAAAAAATAGTTACTGCACCAATTATTATTTTACTAGATTGCGAAAAACCTTTTGAATTGATATGTGATGCAAGTGATTATGCTATTGAAGTTATTTTATGACAAAAAAAAAGATAAGATTTTTAAAGTAATTTACTATGCTAGTAGAAATTTTAATGAAGCTCAAATTAATTATACCACAACTGAGAAATAGTTGTTGCAATAGTATACACTTTTGATAAATTCATATCATATTTAATTGAAATAAAATGTGTTGTGCATACATATCATTCTACTATTAAATATTTAATGAAAAAGAAGGATGTAAAATCAAGACTAATAATATGGATTCTTCTTATGCAAGAATTTGACTTTGAAATATTAGATAGGAAGTGAGCTGATAATCAAATTGTTGATCATCGTCCAAGCTTAAATTAGAAAAGTCACTCTATTTTGAAAAAGAAATTATTTAATAGTTTCTAGATGACAAATTGTTCAATATTATTTAGTGGTGTGCTCCATGTTATGTCATCATTTTGAATTTTATTATTAGGATATTATACCATATGGTCTGACATATCAACAGAAGAGGAAATTTTTATCTGAAGCTAAGATTTATTTTTCGGAGGACCCATTTTTATATAAACAAGGAAAATATCTAATTATTCAAAGATGTGTGCCTTTAGAACAAACTTATGAAATTATCAAAAAAAGTAATGATTCTAATTTTGGGGGACATTTTGGTGTCGATACAACATACAAAATTTTGCAATCTGAATTTTATTGGCCTACAATCTTTAGAGATGTTAATACTTATATCAAAATTTGTGATCGATGTCAACATGTAGGAAGTATTTCTAGAAAAAAATAAGATGCCCTCAATTATATGTTGGAAGTCAAGATATTTGATGTTTGGGGATTAGATTTCATGGGACCATTTATACCATCTTTTGGAAATTTATATATATTGTTAGCAGTAAACTATGCATCCAAATAGATAGAAGCCATTATTTTTTCTGGATGATGCAAAAAGTGTTGCAAAGTTTGTAAGAACGAACATATTTGTAGATTTAGGATGCCGAGAGTGTTCATAACTGATGGGAGAAATCATTTTAGAAATGCAATAATGGAGAAATTAGTAAAGAAATATCATATCAACAATTGAATTGCTACTGCTTATTATCCTTAGATAAGCGGTTTGGCAGAATTATACAATTTGTAATTAAAAGAACCTTGGAAAAATATGTGAATCCAACAAAAATGGATTTGTCAGTTAAACTTGATTATGCTTTGTCGGCTTATAGGACTGCATATAGAACTCCTATAGAAATGTCCCCATATAGGCTAATATTTGGGAAAGTTTGTCATTTACCACTTGAACTTGAGCATAAAGCATATTTGGCTATGAAGCAATTCAATTATAATTTAAAAGATATTGATGAGGAAAGACTACTATAATTAAATGAGCTTAAAGAGCTAAGGAATGAATTTTATAAGAGTGTTATGATTTATAAAGTAAAGATGAAGATGTGGCATGATCGCAGTATTCTTATAAAAAATTTTGAGCCAGGACAACAAATTTTGTTATATAATGCATGATTAAGATTGTTTTTAGGAAAACTTAAGTCTAGGTGGATGAACCCATTTGTTGTGATAAAAGTTTATCCCTGTGGAGTTGTGGATATCAAAGCTCCTAAAACTGAGGAAATATTCAATATGAATGGTAATAGATTGAAACCTTATCTTTTAGGGGATCAACTTAAAATAAATTTTCTTATGTTGTTGGGTCAACCAGAATAAGTACTAATTTTGTCAGATTGACGACGTAAAACCATAAGCTTTATGGGAGGCAACCCATAGTTATCAATGTCTATTTATTTTAAATGATATGTTGTTGTGTTTGATTAAGAAAAATGTGGTAGTATTTTTGAATATATAATGATATAGTGAGGATTCTAAGATCTTAATTGATGACTTAAAAGAGTTAGAGTGCAAATTTGGATGTTAATCTGACATGTGCTAAAGTAAGCACCAACGCTTAAGCGCGAACACACTACGCTTAAGCGCAGTAGTTAAGAAGAGAAAAAAAATGTGTAGAATTAATATTCTAGAAGGATCATACCCGGTTTAGTAGATTTAAATGTGATTTGGTGGTTTGTTAACGTGAGAGGCTTCGTCTAAGGCCTGTAAATAACTTTGGAATGAAGAGAATTTTTAGCCCACTTCAAATTTTCATTCTAAAGTCTAAGTGAAGAGATAAAGAGTGAGAGAACTTGCAAAAATGTCTTCTTAGGAGATTGAAATGAAGAAGAAAGAAGGAGCCATTAAGAAGAGGTTCGTGAGTCAAAGTGCGCAGGAGTTGTACATCGCACTCCTAACCGTTAGTATAGAAGGAATAGAGGAGAAGATCTAAAAAATTGAGGCTGACATGGATTCAATTGAAGCAAAAGTGAATGAGAATAGCACACACTTGGAGCAAATCTGATGCCAACTTAAAATGCAATTCAACCATACTAGTCATATAGAAGAAGTGGACAAGGCGTGGTGCTTTTAGGGAGATTTATTTTCTTTATCATGCTTTCCTTTTTAAATTTAACTCTAGAGCTCCTTTACTACTAATCTTTTTGGTGAAAAACTGCAGGTACTTCTTCTCAAGATTATTATGCAAATCCGGGGAATGAATGGAAGGAATGACTAGCACTTCTTCATGTTTTCATTTAATTTCCTGCACTCATCTCTTGCTGGCTGGTCTATTTGGAGGGGCTGATTTGGTGGACATCGATGTCATATGTTGTGGAGGCCTTTCGACAATGCTCGATGTGATTTTGAGTTTACGACATTGTACCTAGTTTGCTGTTCTAGTTTATATTAGCTTTGATATTTCTTTGAGGACATGTAACGGGATTGAGGACCCCTCTTTGTGCGTGTGGTTGTATTTTTTTAGACTTTTTATATTCTAGGGGGTCCTTTATCACAACTTTTTTTGTAAACTTTTTGTCTTTAACATGTACGAAGCCGAATAATGCTCCTTGAAAAAAAAGAAGTGGATAAGGTGTTGTATTTGAAAAACAAGTGGATTGAAGAAGACTTAATGAGAGTTATTCACCTCCATCCATTCTATCAAATCTATATTCCGAATGCCCTAGGAGAAACAAGTGAAAGGCTGGGATATGTTCCACTAGACAGTGAATGGAATTAAGTTTGAGAGTCTAGTTTGTTTGTTCATAGTTAATGTTTGTTTAATTTATGTGTTTTGATGTTAAGTTTGTTTTGTATTTGAATTAATGTGTTTAGGAGATATCTCATACAAGAATGTTTGGATTAAGGAAAATATGTGTAAATTGTATCTGTATTTTTTTTTGAAAAATTAATGAAAGTGTTTTTTTATGTGAACAATTATGTGTTATTTAATGTTGAATCAAAATTGTGAATTTTGAGAAAGAGGAGAATAGAAGGGGAAGAAAATATATATTAATATTTATAAAACCTTTTAGGAGTGGATGACTTAGGCAAGATGTGCATTTAACTTAAAAGACAAAAATATCAAAATTTGAGCATTGGTGCCTAAGTAAAAAACCTCGCGCTTAACTGCAGGTTACCATAGAAGTAGGCTCCTAAGCGTCAAACCATTCCCGCTTAAGCACCGGTTCACTAAAATCGGTTCACGAATGGTTAAAAGTTTAAAACTGTACTAAAAATTTTCATTTTTACCCCCGATTGTCATCTTTTTTCCTTTGGCGTTCACAATTTTAGACTTAGGGTACCTCTAAAGTTGAAAATTTGTTGGTGGAATTGACCTAGATTTGTTAGATTTGATCTTCTCAAGGTAAGAGCTTCACTTCTATGTAGAAATTTTTTATTTTCACCATATATTTGGAGTAGGAATTATCAAAAAAACACTATTCATAGTGAAAACTTAAGAAAAAGCAATGGAAAATACATGAAAATGATAGTTTAAGCTTTTAGAAGTTAAGTTTAGTGATTTTGACTTGAGTTTAGGATTTATTGAGAAATTTATGTGATTTTTTAGAAAATGACATGAAAAATGAAGAGGAGCAAGGGGAAGTACACTTTTGATTCAAGCAAAATTTTCAGTTCAAAAGCTCAGGATCTATATATAGGAGCGATGCAGTCAAGAAAGTTGATTTCTGAGTCTTGTTTTAGAAATTTGGGCATAACATTTAAAGATTTGATAGTTTGCGATGAGTGGGAACATTTATGTTGTTTTTCTGTTATAGCTGACATTTATGTAGTTTGCAAGTTTTATGCTAATCTCCCTAAGGTAGAGGAAGATCAGGTTATGGTGAGAGGGCAATCAATAACGTTTTGCTAGAGGTAATCAATTCAATTTACTAGGTGCCCATAAGTTTGTTATGTTTTTATTGAAGTTATAATTCTACTAAGGGAGACATAGATGAGATTATTTCTTTGTTGACTGCTGGAAGAGGATTGTGGAAAATAACGAATGAAAGGATAGTGAATTTTCTTGCATCAAAGGTTGATGCCATGACAAAAGCAATGCACTACTTTATTTCTTTGAATTCAAGTTTTTGCCTAGCTATTGTTGGTAATCAAGTTTTGGCACTGTTGCAAAGTAAGAATTATAAGTAAAAAAAATTAAGAATATTAACACATACATTGTATTGATAATTAAAATTAGGACCAGTCCCTGAGCTTTCCTTTCCAGTGTAGCTCATCACCTCTTAAGCGAATTACAAGTCCCTATGCTCCCCTTCCTAATGTGACATGATATCTTTAAGAGAGGCTGGTCGACACTATTTTGGCTAAGGAGTGGCCCGTTGGAAGCTGTCAGTCATCGGAATTGAAATCTCATCACTCACTTTGGAAAGGCATTTTAATTTATATATATATATATATATATCCTATATCTTTTAAAGTTTAGATGAAAGGACACTACACCTCAAGCTATGTATCTATCTTGAAAGATAAGCACAAATCATGAAGGAGAGACTCGATCAAACAAACTATGAAATATATGACATCAGTTTGGTTTGCGAAATCATTTTTATTTGTAAGCCGACAAGTTTCCCTATTTAATATGAAAAATTAAATAAGGTTTATATTAAGCTGGGTTCGAAAAATTTTTCAATAAAGGCAAGCCCTTATAATTAATTACATCTTAGATAAGCGAAGTTTCCTAAGAAAACTCTTGATAAAAATCAAGGGATATTGTCTTTAGGAATTTCAAAGAATATGACTTTTCAAAGATATCGGACGAAGAGGTGTAAAATGAGAATTACTTGAATTTGAAACAATTATTATGGAGTCAAAAGGAAGAAGAACTAGGGGATGTCATGGATCCTGACGAGAACCTCGGTGACTTCTCGAGCTATGCTATGGTTTGGCCTCAATTTAGAGGAGAAATATTTAAATGTTTCATCTAGCTAGTTTTACTTAATTAGTGCTTACATCTGTTTGAAATGATCACACAAATAGCCTGGAAGATGTGAGGATTTAGTTCGTGACGAACGACTACCTCAGAATTTCAAAGTGAGTTAGGGTTTATATTATATAGCAGAGCCATACAAAGGTCTAAAGAAAAGTTGAGAATTTGTGTCGCACTAGGATGACAACCTCGAAATCCTATGGCTTGCTGTTTAATTCTAAGGAAAGGTTTAGATGTTGTAGCATGTTTTGCTATTGAAGATGGATGTGCTGCCGACAATGCTAGCTCTAAAATCTTCATCGTAACGAGTTAATGTTTTCTAATGTGTCAAGTCATAAAGTCAAATCAAATGTCTCCTAAAGTTATGGTTATTTAAATGTTATGGTGAATGTTAAAGTTGATTAGAGTGACACCAGTTAGGATCCTACAGTTCCCTCATTCCGACACCATTATTTTCTTTCGGATTCACTTAATCCAAATGAATTTACTAAACCAAACCCAACTTAATGAGTTACGTACTTTCATTTAGACTGTGGGAAATCTCATTAGCAAATGTAGGTTACCTCCTCCGAGGGATTCCCGATCATCCAATAGAAACATCTTAATTTAGTTGCAATTTTTGTTTGTTTTGTTTGTGATTAATTTTTAAGTTGTCTTATATTTTGACTATTGTAGGGGTGAGTTTTGTCTTGTTTAATTTTTAAAATTTAGTTTTGGTTTTGCGGCTATCCTAACAGTTTTGGTTTTGACATGCAGGGTGGTATCGTTGTTTAACATGCAAGTTTACAATCATGAAACGAGAGGTGCAAATAAATAAAAGTAAATTGCGATGCATAAACTTAAAAGGATACCTTTCAATTCTTCCTGCTCCTTCCACCTGAAAGGTTAGCTTCGACAACTTTTATATAATTTTGCAAGGAATTTAATTGCAGGAGTAGATGAAGGTGTACCTACCAAACCCCAAGTTATGACTTTATTAAGTCTTGAAAGATCTTCGTGGATGGTTTTAGAACAAAATATAGCAAGTTTAATTTGTCCTTCAAAATATTCAAGAGATTCCAAAGTGCCCGGAGCATGACCCTGAAACACTTTGAAAATTTTTTGAAACGTTTTGAGTTCATTTAGAACTTATCATATCGTTTTATTAATCATACAGGGTTAAATTAAGGTTATCCCATTACTCAAGAAAACTTGATATTTTATTTATCCCAAGGTTAGGACACTCCATTAATCAATTGATATTTCATTTAAGAGTTTTGTGGGTGGGTGCCACTAAGGAAGGTTTAAGTCATAAAAGATTGTGGTGCCCATAATTAAAGTCAGGCTTGTAGTATTTAAAGATGTTAATAAAAAATCATATTATCTTCTAAATCTAATCAATTGTGTTTAGACATCGAGCCTAGGCCACTACGGAGCCCTAAATAATCATAACGGGGGAAATTGATGGTGGTTAAAATTTTGGTTTAAGTGACATATGCTCTTACTAAAAGATCACATCATCACCAATTTTAGGCTTAAGATAAGTAAATAATTATCTTCCTAGTTTAAGCCCATCACTTAAGACTTATTTGATCTTAATTAACTTCCAAGCCATGATGATTAGGGATGTTAGGACATTTTGTTCGTATTATAGAAAAGGTGGTAAGTGAGTTTCTACATTTTAATCCCATTGTATTTTAATCATCCAAACATGTTCATTAGGATCAAAATGATTCATTTTCCCTTTGTTAACCCTAAATTTTGATTAAGGAATCAAAATCTAAAATTATTCGTTTGCCTTTGGGACTCTTCACCTCATAACTCATTAATGAAAATTCAAATGATTTTGAGAATTTAGAGTGTCCTATCCATGGGTCAATTAAAACATTAGAGGTTTTTCAAAATTTAATTTTATATAAATAATTATTTAAATTTGAAAAATAGTATTTTCAAAGTTGATTTTACTTAACTATCCAAAATAAATTTTAATTCATGAGGAAATTAGTAGAGATCCTCTTAGGTCAGAGAAACACTTAGGCAAAATTATATGATTTTTTTAAAATTAAATTATATTTATTATTATTTAATTATTAACAATTTTCAAGGATTTAATTAAATGGAAAATAATGTTTTAAATATAAAAATTATTTTTATATTCTCATTAAAGTTCTCTAAGTTCAGAAGATGCAGAGAAGAAATTTTGTTTTTTTATAATTTTAAATTTATTTATTATAATTATTTTAATGAGGAAAATAAGGAAAAATGTATTTTTAAGGTTTAAAAATTAATTTTTAACTTTGAAAAGTTAGGAAAAATAATTTAATGAGTCCAAAGTGATCATGAGACCATTAGGCACATTATTTTTTTTTTTTGTATTTTTGGGCTTTTTAATATTTTAATTATTTTAAATTCAAAATAAGATTAAAAAATCAAGTAGTTTCTAAAAAATAACTTTTATTTTTCCTAAGTGCCCTTGATCATAAGGAACTCAAAAATCTACTTTTCATAATTTTACCAAGTGTATTTAATTTATTATAAATGATTTTGTTGAAAAATACAAGGTTTCTTAGAAAATCAACTTTAGTGCTCAAACTTAATGAAATAATTTTTAAATGTTTACAGTGGCTACACATAATTTCTATACATAGTGTGAAATTGATTTTGTTACTTTTTTATTAGTATTAAATCTACTCAAATTAATATAAGATATATATACTTAAGCAAATAAAGAAGTTTACAAAATTATTCAAGCCATCATGAAATTTTTCCTAAGCTTTTATGACCATAGAAAACCTACTAAAATTATTCCCAAAATTTCCTAAGTGATATTTTAATTTATATAATTAAAATAAGCCAAAATAGTCATCTTAGCTTGAAAATTAGGATTAAAAGCATATTGATGTTCTTTGACCTTGGAAAAATTCGAGGATGTAGCCTCTGTCATTAGGAACAAATGCTTAAAATTTCAAGCCATGGTGAGCAATGTTTGATCATAATAAATTAAAATAATTCATTAAAAATTAGGGAGTAAGAAAATAATTTTTTTTCGTTCACATTATTCTCCTCTGTTTACTGAGCATGATGATATTTTTCTTTTATTTTATGATTGTTTGTAAAGAAAGATATGAATTTTTGAAGTTCAAGCATTTAATTAATTACAAAAAATCCACAATTTTCTATTTAAACGCGCGACACCAACTCATCCTATGGTGGCTCCTAACTCACATGCGATGCTCCGCCATTTTACACCGCCATCCACCTCAGCTGCCACATGGCCCACCTTTTAGCTACAAGGGTTCTTCCGACTTAATCTCCTTCTTCCATCCATTAAAGGCGCGATCGGACTGTTCCTTGTCATCGTCCCCAATTGAACTAACCCGGAGCCGTTCACACTAAAACCTTAAAATTTTTGTCTAGACTTAACCAAATCACATGGGGTTTGTTCCTATACCTTCATCTACTCAAGACGATGTTAACCTCACTTTTGGTTGAGGTTTAGTTTTCTCTCTTTAGTAGCCTAGGCTCTAGCCATTGGACCTTCTTGTTGACTATTCCTAGAGAACTAGAAAAGGAACCCTCACCATTAGAAATTCTAAACTCTTCCTTCCTTAACTTGAAATTCCACATATTGGTCTCAACCTCTAGCACTTAGTAGTTGGGGTAGTATGGAGAATCTCAAGGAGAGTCCTCATAGGACAACTTGACCTTAGAGCTAACTCTAGGTGTTGGTTTGGAGCTAATTCACTCACTTCCACTCACTATCACCTATACCCACTCACAACACTGAACACAAAATTGTTGACTATTATCCCTTGATCTTTTGGGAGACACATGTAGATGGTCCCTTAGACCCACTAGCCCTAGGCTAGGGTTTAGCTAAGACCAGTACAAAAAACCCAAATGGATATTTTATTGGTCCATAGCTCATCTTAGGTGGTTATCATCCCAATTCTACCAAAAAAATCCAACTTGGCCTTTTGCCCCTAAATCCACCCAAATTACCTAAATGACATTCAAACCCTAAATTTTGCCAAAATTTCCAAATTCACTCAAAATACCCAAATTTGTTCAAAAATCATTTCAAACCATTTCAAAGTACCCAAATTGTCCAAAACCACCCAACATTTCCAAATTACCCTTAAATTTATCAAAATTACAAAAATATCATTGGTGGCCCAAACTTTCCAAAAACATCCAAAATCATTTCAAATGTCTCCAAAACCATTTTGGACCCCAATTTCAATTCTAAACTCAAATTAATCTTTCATACGATCAATCCAAACCAAATCCAAGCCTAGTTGACCCATTCTTTGAGCTCAATTTTGATCCAAACCAAAAGCCCCAATTCTAGACCCATGACCTGATCTCACCTAATTGAAACCCATAGCGTACTCAATTTAACTACATTTTGAATTCTAAAATCTTCATAGAAATCCTACACATCAAATTGGACCTTCAATTGGCCTTGATCAAGCTTCAATTTCACTCAATTTTAACCCACATTCAAAATCTCCAAATTTTCCCCAAATTAGATATGTCCCCAAATTCCATCAAATTGAATGCTCTAACCCCAAAATTGGCACTCAATTGATGATTGAGAACTCTTTATGACATTCCTATAGATCATTTTCAACCATCAATTTGAACTTAGCCCAACCTAGACCCAAGTCTAACCCAACACCCCAAATTGACCAAATGCCCAAAATCCCTAAAATTGAACCTGTAAATCAATTCAAAATAACTCTAAATCTTTTCTAAACTTTTCATGACAATCATCTACACGAAGTTGATCAATCAATTGAGCTCAATGTCATGGCTAACCTAACCCAAACCCAACTTCTAGTCATTTTGACCCAAATTGAACCACTTCCCCAAAATTTACTTAGGCATGCTAAAGTCACCAAATTGATGATACCACAACCACTAAACACACCTTATTGACCATGATAAAACCCCTTAAACCAGATTGGTGAGTTGTTGACCAAGGGTCCTCTAATTTAAGGGATCTTATCCGATTTATGGGACTTAACCAAAGTATCCCCTCCATCATCATTTTCCATTGAGGATTAATCATAATTAACCCTCCCCCTGGCTCACCTGCTCACCTGGCCACCACCCCTAGCCCTACCGGCCAACTTAGTTGCCAGAAAATGCCAAAGCTGAGAGCCACCACCCCTAAATCAAACCCAATCTCAACCCTAGAGGCCAGCTCATCCTAATGGATCTTTAGAACGCTACTTCCCTCCACCTAAGGACCATTTTTCACCCATCAATTTGCCCTGGTGGCCAACCCAAGTGCCTTTATTGAATCAGCTCCTCCGTGGAAAAAAAGAAGAGAGTTCCAAAACCCTTGGGGAAACTCTGCCAAAATCTCACCAGAGACTCTCCAAGCATCCCTAAGCTTAAGCCAACCATCTTCTCCCTCTGGTTCCCTATGTGAGAGTTCCATTTTGAGCTAAAAAATTAGGGCAAAACCAGGACATATTCCTCCACAGCTCCACAGTTAACCAAACTCCAATTAATTTGGCACACACCATCACCACAGTGAAAGGAGTTGATTCCCCACAAAAGCCCCCTCTGAAATAGCCTCTAACCTAGCTTTAGACCAACACCTAAAATCCACCTTGATCAAAATCATATCTAGACAATTCACTAGGGCTTAATACTTCATCTGGAGGTTTTTTGGATCTAATCAAAACTACCACAACCATATAATTGAGGTCTCCCCTCTCAGACAAAGGTATTGAGCTCCAACCCTAGCCTTAGCTTATTTTAATTTTCTATTTGTAATGAATTTATTTCATAATTTATTAACTGCATAGATGTGTTCATCTTGAGTAGATGAAGGTTTAGAAATAAACCCCATGCAATTTGGTTGATTCTAAACAAAGATCTTTAGCTTTTTAGTGTGAACAACTTATGGGTTGTCGACGCTATTTTGGGTGGGGGGAGTTACCTGTATGAAGCTGTTGGTCTAAAGAACTCCTGTATGAAGGAGTTGTTTACCTCATATTTTTCATAGTTTAAATTAAAGAGTGTTATACCTCAAACTCTACATCTATCTCGAAGGATAAACACAAAACTTGAGGATGAGGTTCGATCAAATAATTAAGAAAGGAATGACGTTCGTTTGGTCTGCGAAACCATTTTATTTGCCGACAATTTCCCCTATTTAATATGATTAATTAAATAGGGTTTATATTAAGCTTAGTTTGAGAAAAGCTTTCTATAAGGGCAAGCCCTTATAATTAATTACATCTTAAATGACTTAATTCATCTAAGAAAACTCTCGATAAAAATCAAGAAATATTATCTTTTAGGAATTCAAAGGAAAAGACATTTTAATGAAATCAGACAAAGAGGTGTAAAAAGTATTGGCTCAAATTTGGAGCATTTTGATTTTGGAATCTAAAGGAGGAAGAACTAGGGGATGCCATGGATACAGAGTAAAAACCTCAGTGACTTCCTAGTCTATCCTATTATTTGGCTTCAGTTTTAAAAAGAAAAGTTTAAGTGTTTCTTCCCGCCAATTTTTCTAATTTAAGGCTTACATTCATGTGAAATGATCACACAAATAGCCTGGAAGATGTGAGGATTTAGGCCGTGACAAATGACAACCTTGAAATCCTAAAAAGAGTTAGGGCTTATATTGTACTACAAAGCTATACAAATACTTAAAGATGAGATAAGGATTTATGTTACATAAGCAGACAAACTCAAAGTATTATGGCTTTGTTGTTTATTTTTAAAGAAAGAAAGAAAATAGTTTAGCTGATGTAGACAAATTTTGCTATTGAAGATGGTCGTGCTGCCCACCATGCTAACTCCAAGCTCCTCATCGTGGCGAGCTTAAGTTTTTTTAGGGTGTTAAGTTATGATGTCAAATCAGGTGGCCTTATAGTTGAAGTTCTTTAAATTTTTATGGGGGGATGTTAAAGTTGATTAGAGCGACACCGGTTAGGATCCCACGGTTCCCTCGTTCTGGTAAAAATATTTTCTATTGGATTCACTTAGTCCAAATGAATTTACCAAACTCAACTTAATGAGTTCCATAGTTTCATTTAGAACATGAGAAGCCTCATTATCAACCGTAGGTTACCTCCTCCGAGGGATTCCCAATCATCCAATAGAGACGTCTTAATTTAGTTGCAGTTGTTGTTTTGTGTGATGTGTGTGATTAAATTTTTAGTTTTTTTATATTTTGAATGTTGTAGCGGTGAATTTTATCTTGGTTGATTTTAACTTTGGTTTTGGTTTTATTTTTCTAGCTATCCTAATAGTTTTAGTTTTCATACATGGTGGCATCATTGTTTAGCATGCAGGTTTGTATTAACATTAAAAGTACAGTCTAAAAGTACAAGAAAGATGGCGCTATAATCTGTTAAAACGTACTTGGCGAGTTTTCTCGTTCCACCACCTGAAACTTAAAATGCATGTGAGGGCACTTCATGTAGAGGCAAGAAAATTAATGTTTTGGCAGTTTTGCTAACCCTATGTCATATCTTGGTGGGTCCTTAGAAGTTTAATTAAGGATGATTTTGTTAAGCAAAGCATATTAAGTTTAGTAGACTTTTGAGGTATCCAAAAGTTTAGGAGGAAGAAGCAGCTCCATGCTTCCCTTTTATCACCTAGTGAAAAGCCTCGGGCTCATTTAAACTTATTATATTGTTTAATAATTCATTCTATGAGCACCCTAATGCTCAATGAACATTAATGTCCTAACCATCCCTAAGAGTAGGGTAATTATCATTTCTAATATAATTTTGCTGATTATGTGATTGAAGACCCTTAAAAGGGGCAAGCTAGTGTTGTTGGAACACTTAGCCAAATTTTAATCCTAATTGGGCTTTTAATTTTAATAAACCTCCAAATTTTAATAATTTAGAAATTATTAATTTATCCTTTTAATTAGGAAAGTTAGATGGGTTTCTATCAATTAATCCTCTTTTAATTTAAGTCTTCCAAATAAGTTAATTAAGATCAGAGGTTGCCCATTTCCCTCATTGAATTAAGCCTAAATGTTAATTAAGGTCAAATTCCTAAAATTATACTTTTGCCCAAAGGTTCTAACACTTCATAAGTTGTCAAACTTAAATCAAATGACTTCAAAATTTTTATTCTACCTCATTCATGGGTCAATTAAGACATCAGAGGAGAAAATTTGATTTTTAAAAATTTAATTTAATTTATATAATCATTTTCATGCAAAAATGATATTTTTCAAAGAAAATTTACTAACTTAACCAAGGTAAATTCTAATCACTTGAACTTTTTATTGGAGGTAAACCTAGACCAGAGAGCCATTTGGACAAAATTTCATGATTTTTTAAATTTTATTTGATATATTAGAATTATTTTAATTTTTTGGGTATTTATTAAATATAAAATATTTTACATGGGGAAAGTTAAGTTTTACATTTGTGAAAAATCTTCCTAAGGACAGAGAACCCAGAGAAGTAAATTTTATATTTTTCTGATTTTTCTTTGATTTATTGGAGTTATTTTAGTGGAAATCCATTTTTTAGCCTTTAAAAATTATTTTAAAATTTAAAATACTATATTTTTATTTAGAAAATTAGGAAAATTATTCCAGTTATTTCTAAGTACTTAGAAAACAGTTTAGAACTTTTTTATGAATTTTATTATTTTTTTGATTTTTATGAATTTTTAATTATTTAAAAATTTAAAATAGGCTAAAAATGAAGTTGTTATTTTTAATACCATTTTATTGTTATAAAATTTCACTAATCACAGAGAACTCTAAAAATAAGTTTTTATAATTTTTTGAGTTATATTTTGATCATTAAAAATCATTTTAGCACCAAAAAGGATATTCAACCTCAAAAATCAATTTAGGCCATCAAATGAACTCAAAATGCTTTCAAATTTTTATGGAGAGTTCTCTGGATATTAAAGAATAGTGGATATTAAAAATCAAGTCAGTTTGAAGTTTATATATTCTAAAATTAATTATCTTAATGATTCAGGGTTTATGAAGATTAGGTGCATTTTAAATGACTTGACTCATGAGAAATTTTTTTAAGGTTTCTCTGGTCATAGTAAACCTCCCAAAATTTTCTTAAATTTTTAATAAGCAACATGCTAGTTATTATGATTAATTTAAGCACACAATATACATAAACTTGAAAAAAATGGATCTATGTCTAGAGGTCTCCTCTGGCTATGGAAAAATCAGGGAAGGTTCCCCTTGATAAAGGCTATATTATGCAAAAAATTCAAGCCATAGTGAATTTCCTATAGACATGGGGAATCAAAAGACTCAAGAAAATGTTTAATAAATTAAAAATAAAACATGCATTAAATGGACTTTAAATTATTTCCACATTGTTTTCCTCTGTTCACTGAGCAAGTGGGTATTTTTATTTTATTTTTTTGATTTTTCTACACCAAGATATGAATTTTTAAACTTAGGGGTCATTTTCTAATTTTTTTAATTCCCTATTTATCTATTTAAATGCACGACGCTGACTAGATCCTAGGCAGCTCCGAAGCTCCACACGGCCTGTTCCCATTTGACATTGCCGTCTACGCTAGCAACAATGTGTCTCACAGTTCATGTAAAGAAGCGCTGTTTGGCTTCATCTTGACCATTCATCCGATACATGCTAGATCGAATGGTGTTCCGTCACCGTTCCCAATGGCCTAGCCCGAGAACCGTCCATCTTCCAGGCTTGATATCTCCCTCATTTATCAATCAAATTAAATGAAAATTTTTTAAAATGTTCGTCTAGACTAAAGGGACATATCTATACGATTAAAATGCCATGAAATCAAACCCAAACAAATGAAGAATCAAAAGAGGCTCGGGATGAGGAGGAATTCAATTCCTTTGCTCTGAGAAGGGAAGCTTCAATCAGAGATGCTTGAAACATTTGTTGGAGTCCAAGGAGGCTAGGGATTGAGCCTCTGGTTGTGGTGAAATGCTTAGACCCAAATTCGACCAAGGCCGATTTCAGGTGTCGATCAAAGTCTATACTAGGTGCTTTGTGGAAGGGGGATTTGATGGGACTTTGGCTTCTTTTAGTGTTGTGAAGGTGTGGGTAAGTTTAATTTTAGTTTGGTGGACTGTGGAGGCATATTGAGCTCTATCCTTGTTTGAGACTCAAGTTTGAGCTCAAAATTGAGCTTCCACAACGGGAATCAGTGGGGGAAGATGGTTGGATTACACTGAGGAGGTCTCAAAGAAGCTCAGTGAGTGATTTGGGAGTCTCTCTCTGAGAAAATTTTAGCACTCCCTCCATGGTCATGGAGGAGAGCTTTTATAAAAATTGCTGAGGGGTGGCTGTCATGGCCAATGTTTGGGTGCAATGTGATGCTTAGGTGGAGGGCAGAGAGGCTCCAACATCTCGTTTCAGAGAGGTGGCTTCTAGGTTTGAATTAGGTGAAGTTTGAGAAGGGGTGGCCCTTAGTTTTGGCTTCTCTAGCAACTAGGCCAGTCGGCCATGGTTGGGGGAGGTGGCTAGGAGCTCAGGGAACCCAAAGGAATATGTCACAACTATTAAATGAGTTGAGGTTTAGTTTTGGCAAAAATATTAAATGCTTAAGCAAATATGGAAATCAAATCCCTTAATTTAGGGGACCATTGGTCCATGGTTCACTTAGCTTGGGTTAGGTGAGTTTTTGCTCAATCTTAGAGTCCAACTAACGGTTTTGGAGTCATTAGCTTGTTGTCTTTGGGGTGGTTAGGATACATTTTGTGCATGGGTCCAAGTGGGTGAAAATGACCAGAACTTGGGTTTGGGTTAGGCTATCCATGTCCTTAAGCCCAATTTATTAATTTACTTGATGTAGATGATTGTAATGAACATTTTTTGGTGAAGGATTGAAAGGATTTTGAGTTCAATTGTAGGGTCAATTTGAAGGAATTTGAAGATTTGGTTAATTTGGGCATGTTGGGTTAGACTTGGGTCTAGACTTGGATAGGCTTAGAATTTGGCTCAATTTAAAGGTCCAAATGATCAAGGGAGATGTTATATAGATTTTTCATGAAGTAATGGAATGGAAATTTTGGAGCTAAGGCAATCAATTTGGTGAAATTTAGAGGCATAGCCAATTTAGGGAAAATTTTGGTGCTTTTGAACTAGGTTAAAATTAAATGAAATTAAGACTTAACCAAGGCCAATTGATGGTTAATTTTGATGTGTAGGAATTTTATAAAGAGTTTTCAACATAAACCATGGCCAATTGAGGGGACTATGGGTTCAATTTGGTGAGATTGGGTCATGTGCCCAAATTTGGGAGTTTGACCTATATCAAAATTGGTCTCAAAGAATGGGCCAATTGAGCTTGTATTTGGTTTATTTTTGTCACATTGAGGTTGAATTTGAGTTTGGAATTGAAATTTGGGGATATTGGGATCAAATTGATGGACATTTGAGTTGAATTTGGGGAAATTTGTGCATTTAAAGGCAATTTTGGGGATTTTGGTCAAAGATGGCCAAATTGGCCAAATTTGGTCATATGGTAGTTAAAAAAATGAAAATGAGAATATGTGGAATATTTAGGGAATTTTTAGGATTTTTGTGGAATTTTTGGATTTTGGGCTAAGGAGGGGTATTTTGGTAATTTGGCAATTTTGGTGATTTTGGGTAATTTGAGTGTTCTCAAAAGGTTTGAGATCATTTTGTTTTGCACAAGTTTGGATATTTTAGGTAAATTTGGAAATATTGGCCAAATTTAGGGTTTCAATGGTATTTGGGTAATTTGGGGGAGTTTAGGGACAAAATGTCAAGATGGGTATTTTGGGTAAGATTGGGGAAGTAACCACCAAAAGTAAGCCATGGACCAATGGAAACCCTATTTGGGTCCTCTATGTGTTGGTCTTAGGCAAATTCCAACCTAGGGCTAGTAGGTTTAGGGGACCATCTACATGAGTATCCCAAAAGTATCAAGGAATCAAAGTCAGAACACCCAAGGTTAACCCTAAGGGCAAATAGCCCTATAAGAACTCTCCTTGAGCTCCCCTATAGTGACCCCATCTACTAAGTGTTAGAGGTTAGCACCAATATGAGAAACTTCAAGTTGAGTAAAGAAGAGTTTAGAATTTCTAATGGTGAGGGTGCCTTTTCTAATTTTCTAGGAATAGTCAATAGGAAAGTCCTATGGCTAGACCTTAGGCTACTAAAGAGAAAGACTAGACCTCAACCAAAAGTGAGGTCAACAAATGGACCCCCAATAGGTGTGGCGTGCTAGGCAAAGCACACCGCATGTATTGGCGTTGACTGACAAGACCAACAAAACCAATACAAACTCCTAAGTCAAGAGACATAGAAGGAGTGTGGGATTGTGTGTGCTATATGTTTCCACTAGGGAATATAACTAATAAATATTTAATCAAAGTTAAGAAGAAGGGACTGGGGATTGGAGAGTGGATTTTAATTTATGTGATTTCAGGAATTTATGGAGGATGGGAATCAATATGTAAGTGTTGACCTTGGGGGGATTTGAAATTCATGTATTAATTTCAGAGGAGAGTCAGAAATATGGGACCGATCATGAAAAGAGAGGAATCAGAAGTTAAGGGCTGATCCCAGGATAAGGATTGAAAGTTAAGAATCAATCACAAGAGAGAGCGTCATAAGGTAGGGACCGACCTCAAAAGGGTGAATCACAAGGTAGTGACTGATCAAAATGAGAATTTACAGGTAATTTTTATTCTAAAAAAGAGAGCGTTAGAAGGTAAGGACCAACCTCAAAAGGGTGAATCAGAAGGTGGTGACTAATTTGAAATGAGAATTGACAAGTAATGGTCAATCTCAGAAAGAGAGTGTCGGAAGGTAAGGACCGACCTCAAAAGGGTGAATCAGAAGGTAGTGATTAATTCAAAATGAGAATTGACAGGTAATGGTCATTCTCTGAAAGAGAGCGTCAGAAGGTAAGGACCGACCTCAAAAGGGTGAATCAAAAGTTTGTGATTGATTCAAAATGAGAATTGATAGGTAATGGTCAATCTCGAAAAGAGAGCATTGGGAGGTAAGGACCGACCTCAAAAGGGTGAATCATAAAGTAGTGATTGATTTGAAATGAGAATTGAGAGGTAATGGTCAATCTAAAAAAGAGAGCGTTGGAAGGTAAGGACCAACCTCAAAAGGGTGATTCAGAAGGTAGTGACTGATTTGAAATGAGAATGGACAGGTAATGGTAAATCTCAGAAAGAGAGCATTGAAAGGTAAGAACCGACCTCAAAAGGGTGAATCAGAAGGTAGTGACTGATTTGAAATGAGAATTGATAAGTAATGGTCAATCTAAAAAAAGAGAGCGTCGGAAGGTAAGGAACGACCTCAAAAGGGTGAATTAGAAGGTAGTGACTGATTCAAAATGAGAGTTGATAGGTAATGGTCAATCTCGAAGAGAGAGCGTTGGAAGGTAAGGACAGACCTCAAAAGGGTGAGTCAGAAGGTAGTGACTGATTTGAAATGAGAATTGACAGGTAATGGTCAATCCTAAAATGAGAGAATCAAAAGGTAAGGACCAACCTCAAAAGGGTGAATCAAAAGGTAGTGGCTGATTCGAAATGAGAATTGCAAGGTAATGATCAATCTCAAAAGAGAGTGTTGGAAGGTAAAACCCGATCTCAAAAGGGTGAATCAGTAGGTAGTGAGTGATTCAAAATGAGAATTCTACAGAGTTTGCATCGTTTAATTTAAAGAAATGTGTTGTCTGTAAAGGTCGATATTGTTGAAGAGGATTTGTGGAAATTTGTGAGTTTTTTGCCTAGAATATGAAATTATGTGGGGACGTGAAGAGAATTAGTGTGGACAAAGATAGTTGTGTTACACGAGCAAATAGTAAGAGACCTCAAAATCGAGAGAATCCACTCAACATATTTATTTTCTTTTCTTGTTGTTTTTATGATGTTTAATTTTAAAAAAACATGTTTTCAAAATTTTATTTTAGTTGATTGATTTTTTTTAGTGTGTAATTTTCAAAAAAAATTTATTATGTTGAGGTTAATTTTGTTACAAAAATTTTAGACCCGGTCACACACATTTAGCCAAATAGATAACCTCAAAACAATCAAAATTTCAAAATTTCAAATCATGTGAAGGCAAGCAATGTCAGGTTGTGTAGTATACTTCAGGTATCGTCCGTTGATTGGCAGCATGAGTCTTTCACCCCAGAAGTTCACTAATTGATAGGCTCCCCCTTCGTAGACCTTTTCAATGACAAATGGTCCCTCCCAAGTTGGCTCAAATTTTCCACCTATCTTGCGGCGTGCAAGAATAGGCCTTTTGAGCATGAGGACGAGGTCACAAACTTTAAATATTCTTAGGCGAACCAATTTGTCATGAGCTTGCACCATCTTTGCTTGATAAAGCTCCAAAAGTTGTTGTGCTTCAAGCCATTTTCCTTCAAGATTCTCTTGTTCCTCGAGCCTGAGCTTTGCACTTTCCTCTGTTGTAATTTGATTGGCGACTCTGAAAGACGGCGTCTGAATTTCTAGTGGCAGTACGACTTCAGACCCGTACACGAGCATGTAAGGCGTACACCGAGTGGGAGTCCAGAATGTTGTCTGGTAGGCCCACAAAGCTTCTAGAAATTTATTATGGCAATCTCTTTTCTTTTCCTCTAGTGTTTTCTTCAAAATCTTTACCAATGCTTTGTTAAAGGCCTCAACCAATCCATTTGCTTTAAGATAATAAACTGTAGAGTATCTCCAATCATCCCATGTCTTTTGACGAAGTTGTTGATCTTTGTACTTTTGAATGTCATCCCATTGTCAGAGATTACTCTGTGTGGTACATCGAAATGGTAGACAATTTAGCTTTTCATGAATTGGAGGACATGTTGTGATGTAACCTCTCGTAGTGGCACTACCTATGCGCATTTAGAGAAGTAGTTCGTAGTGGCGAGAATAAACCTGTTTCCTTTAGAATATGAAGGGACTATCGATCCTATTATGTCCGTGCCCCAACACTTGAATGGCCATAAAGCAATAGTTGGGTGTAACACATTCAGAGGTTGGCGCAAGACCAACCCATGCACTTGACACTGGTGACATTTTCTTGTTATCTCCATGCAGTCGGACATCATTGCTAACCAATAATATCCGAGTCCTTTAATCTTCATTTTCATCTTTTGCCTTGACTGGTGAGGGCCACACAATCCGGTATGTACTTCTTTGACAATATTTTGTGCCTCAGCTTTGCTTAAGCACCATAGCCACATCTGGTCAAACAATCTTCTGTAGAAGACATCACCTACTAGAGCATACGAGATAGCTCTTTTTGTGATGTGATGTGCCTCAGACTATTCTTCCAGCAACTTTCCAATATGCAAATATTCTATTAATGGCTTGTGCCAATATTCAATGATATCCGCAAGTGCAATCATTTTTTCCTCTTTTCCGAGCTTGTGTAAATTTTCAAGGTCAAATTGAGACAAAACATGTCTTCCTTGTACTGTGATTTCAATGAAATCCTTTGAGGGATATGCCAATTCCTTAGCGAGTTTTGCTAGTGCATCAGTATGGGCTTTATCTCCAAAAGGAATTTGATAGAAAGTCATATAGAGGATTTGCTCTAGTAGCCTCATCGAGTATCGGTGATATTCTGCCAGTTTTGGTTTTAAAATTTTGTATTCTTTAGCGACTTGTTGAATGATGAGTTGAGAGTCACCTTAAATGACAATATCTATTATGTCCATTGAAGTCGCCAACTCCAACCCTATGATTAAGGCTTCGTATTTTGCTTCATTGTTGGTGCATGGCTCTGTCAGGTGTTATGAGAACCTCAACATACCCTTATCTGGCATGATAAAGATCAAACCGATCCCTGCTTTGCCTGGTATAACTGTGCCTGAGCCTTTGTCTTTTCTGGCTGATGAAACACCGTTGAAGTACATTTCCCAGTGTTACGCACTCAAGAATTCCATTTGTAGTACTTTTTCATCTGGTAGTTCGTCGTCGAGAGGGGACCCAATTGACAGTGGGTGTGCAGCAATAAAGTCTACTAGAATTTGCACTTGATAGCGTGGAGGGGAACAAAAGTTATATCGAATTGCAATAAAATCATCGACCATCTTGCTATACGTCCAGAGAGTGTTGGTCAGGTCATAAAATATTGCAACGGAATAACTTTTGAGATTAGGGTAATTTTATGAGAGAGCATGTAATGTCTAAGCTTTTGGGCGGCACAAATTAGTGCTAAACAATGCTGCTCAATAGGTGGATACCTCATCTTCATCGGTATTAGACGACGACTCAAGTAGTAGAGTGTGTTTTCTTTACCCTCATCGTTGACTTGGGATAGGAGGGCTCCAAGAGAGTCATCTAAGGTTGCAATATAAAGTATCAAAGGTTTCCTTGGGATAGGGGTAGCCAAAATAGGAGATGTCATTAAATATTGTTTAACGTCCTCAAAGGCCCACTGACATTTCTCTTCCCAAATGAATTTGGCGTCCTTTTTAATTAATGTCGAGAAGGGCTGACACTTACCTGAGAGATTAGAGAGTCCTCTGGAAGGAACGTAGCTATTTCAAAGTTTTAGGAGGAGACATTTTCAAGATAGCTTTAATCTTATCTGGGTTGATCTTGATTCTCCGATGACGAACAACGAATCCTAGAAATTTCCTGGAGGTAACGCCAAATGTGCACTTTAAGGGATTCTTTTTTTGGTTATATCGTTGTAACTATTCGAACATGATCCTCAAATTGTACAAATGGTCTATTTTTTGTTTACTTTTGATGACCAAATCATCTACGTAGCATTCTACTTGATTGTGAATGAGGTTGTAAAAAATTTTTTTCATTGCTCGTTGGTATGTAGTTCCGACATTCTTTAACCCAAACAACATCACTGTGTAAAAATTTTGATCGGTGTCCTGAAAGCTGTAAGTACATCATCCTCAGTAGCCATCTTGATTTAGTTATTTCTCTATGGTCCATCCATGAAGGAGAAAATTTTGTGTGTAGAAGCGATATCCACCATCATTTCCGGTAGGATAGTGGGAACTCGTCTTTCAAACATACTTTATTTAGATCTCTGAAATCGACACAAAGGCATATCTGTCCATTTTTCCTCTTGACTGGAACAATGTTAGCTAACCATATGGGGTACTGTTCTTCCAATACAAAGTTAGCCTCTATTAATTTCTTCACCTCGGCAATGACTTGCTATTCTATTTAGAGGCGCATTCATCTGGGGGCTTGTTTTACAAAACTTATATCTTTGTCCACTTCGAGTTTATGAAATACAACTTCTGCTAACAGTCCTGACATTTCATCATAACTCCAGGCGAAGCAATATTTGAATTCTGTTAACAATTTGATCAATTTTGAAAATTCTTCATCGTTGAGCAGAGAGGTTATAAATGTAGATCGGAGTTGTTCTTCAGTGCCGAGGTTAATTTCCTTTAAATTGTCGACAGTTGACTTGATTTCCTCCTCAAATTCTAGTGGAGCATCTTCTATTGGTTGACCATTAGAGTCATCCTCTGTATCGAGGTAATCCTCTCCTGATTTACTAATAACAACCATGCAAAATTCTGAATCATCGACTGGTCTCACTGTACCAAATCTGAGACCCTCTTTTGAGTTTGGAGTTCGACGTTTAACACTCCATAATTTTTCAAAAAGTTGTAGTTTACCTTTTAGCATTTGTTTTGGCAAAGACCCTTGTTGAATTAACTTTTGTACACAAGGCAAAAAGTAACCAAAAGACAATTCCTTTAATTCATTAGGATCATCATCCAAATTTACATGATTTTCAAGATTAGTAAAGGTAGAAGCAAGGTAAAATTTGACCGGCTTTGAACCAACACTACAAATTTTCTTGACCTCTAAACTCTCAACCTTTTGAGGGAGAATCAGAGTAAGGGTCATAGTATTCACATAGTGGTTTATCCAATCATATATTGTTTCATATTAACTTTTCTCCTTATCTTTTAAGGATATCTGGTACTAAGATTTACTCTATTTTTTCATCATTATTTTATCTTCAGAACTGTTTTCATCACCAATGTTGATGGTCGGCCTAGTTCGTTCAACAACTAGATTGATTCTTCCTCGTCCACGTCCCCGACCTCAACCTCGGGTGCGCAAACTAAAAGAACCTCCACCAATTTGATGTAGACGAGAGGCGAAGGATCGTTGAAGCAGAGTTGAATGGCCTCCTTTTTGTGATTTTTCTGAATCTTTGTTTTTGTTTATCGAAATCCCATACGAGAAGACAATTTTCTTCAGTGGCGCGTAGTAGGCAGCATCTTCATGAATACTGACTTCATGAATTGCAAACTGTTATAGATCTCCTTTGATGCAGTATTATTGTCATTCTTTGAAGTATTTGATGCATTGATGTAGAGATGACGGAACCATGTTGTGTTTATGAATCCACGGTCGACCAAGTAGAGTGTTAAAAGAGGTCTCGACATCGATGATATGAAATTTAGCGGTTGTTGTTAGTTCTTTGACCTTCATAAGTAATGTGATCGATCTAAGGGCTCTTTCTCCTTTTTGGTTGAATCCTCTTAGCATCATTTTATCGGCCGTAAGCTTTTGGGCTTCAATGTCCAAATATGCCAATGTCCGTAGGCTCACTAGGTTGAGAGATGCTCTTGGATCTACCAGAACTCTGGATAATACGAATCTGACGATGTTGACGGAGATGTAGAGTGGTCGATTGTGGTCGGTGGTACCAAGCAACAAATCTTCATCCGTGAAGGTTACCCATGATTGTTCTTTTAGCGAGCAAAATTCATTTGAGGATGTGCTGGCCAACTGAGCTAGACAAATCTCTGGGTCAAGCAAAGCTGTAACTAGAGCTTCTCTTATCTCCTTTGATAGGATCAAAGCATCGTAAATGCTTAGTAGAGCCAACAACTTCCTAAGATGAGCTAGCACATTGTAATCCATTTTTTGTCATTCTGCCAGAGATATTCTTTTATTTTGAGATGATCCTCCCTGAGGCTGTCGCTAGTTAGACTGGCTATTCTGTTTTGGAGCCTACTGTGACGAAGATTGACGAGAAGTTTCTACATATATCTTTATCGGTTGTTTTATTTTATCAACAGTTGCAATTGTTCCGAATTTCTTTTCAAACACTTTGGTTGTCTTTGACTTCTTGTGAGAATCCATGTGTTTGATTTCTTCCTGAAGACTGCTAGCCTTGCTGAGTATCTTTTCAAAGGATTTGATGGTGAGTCCCTTGATAATGAAAGCTACGGGTCCATGAATGCTTTTGCGAAGGATCTCAATCACATGAGATTCCTGTAGCTAAGGTTCACACTTCATGCTAGGGTTTCTCCACCTCAAAATGTAATCCACTAAAGTCTCGTTGAGCTTTTGTTTCTCCATCATGAGTTTTTCTATGGAAACATGATGTTGCGCTCCGGCGAATCTCTTTATAAATAATTGTTCCAACTCGGTGAATGTTTTAACCGATCTATTGGGCAAATCAGTATGCCAATCAAAAACAACTCTTGATAGGCTGCTGACAAACTATTGAGAGAGTAAAGCTTCATTGTTTCTTGTATTGCCACAACTGGCTCGGAAGTGTGCTAGGTGTTGTCTGGTATTTTCGGTCCCATCAAATATCTTGAAGCTTGGGAATATGAAACCTTTAATAAAAGGTACAACATCAAACTATTCTGGGTAAGGTTTACCTTTTAGAATCAATGCACCACCCTTAGATTGACTTAAGGCATACCGAATTTGCTCAACCATCTGTGTGAATCCTTTTTCTAGCATGACACTAGGTAAAGAATCCCTCTTCGATTGCTCATCTCTATTTTCTGAGCCAACCTCTCTTCTTTCATCTGTAATATGTATGATTTTTGGTTGGTTGATTTCTGGAGATGCTAGTTGTGATGCTTGTGATTGTCCTTGAATAGTGGCCAAAACGGTCATGGCGGCGACCATCTCTTCAATCCTTTTCTCCAATAGTCTGAGTTGTTCATCCCTTAGGAGGATATCCCTACGCATCTCATCTACGACGTTCTCTTCAATCAAAGGTTGAGCGTCACGCGCAGATGCGACGGCCCTGGTCTTGATAACATGGACATCCATTAAATCTTCTTCCAGGTAGTCATTATAGTCAAACTCTTCATCATCATCATTGATGGAAACTTAGTGTTCTTGAGCCAATGCAAAAATCTTGAGTCTGAGCTTTTCAACTTTTTATTTGATTATCGATTCTCAAATCATCTTAAGATCTGGAGGACCCTGCTGGACATCCTCTACTTGTTCTTCCATCTAGCTGGCCATCATTGCGATGATGTCAGATATTTCAGACCCTGGCTTCATTCCATGATCTCGCTCTGCGGGTTCACTGGATAGTATCGGTGCAGCAACCTTGGGTATCCATACTTTTCTCTTTGACGACAATGTCTCAGGACGGAGTGTCATAGCAGAAACATCGGTATATCAAGGAGAAATATGCTCCCCATGGTGTATACCAAATACAATATTAGGTAACCTCTTTGTCTTTTCCTTTTTCGGAATATCTTGGTGATGTATGCTTGGTAGGATTCTCGGACCCAGTCTTGACTTTACTGGTTGATGGCCCGTGGTCCGGGTAGCGGTGGAATCTGCAGTCACAACGGCAGTGTCAACCCTATTTCCCAAGCAGAACCAGATGGGAATGAGAGCAGGTAGATTTTCCTTTGAATTTTGTTTGGTAGACTTGATGTTCCTTAAAATCTCTTCCTTCATTTGAGGGGATACTGTATGTCTCGCTCGTTTAAGTAACTCGCGGACTAAACAACCCTCTTTGACAGCTAGTCTCTGAAAAACTGAGCTGACTTGAGTGAAATACTTCGTTTTCTCTCTATCCTGTCCATGAAGGGATGGTAACGCAACAACAATCTTCTGGACACTCTCGTGTCTGTCGGTGTCCACTAGAGGATGAAATCTGCTCCCTCGTGGCAGTGTATATATTTATGGTAGTTCAAACTCCTCTTGGTGAGTCTCTTCCTTGACAGGTATTTCCTTAGGAGTCTGTGCTTTCATAGCCCTTCAAACTCTTCTGTTACGATTTCTCTTCTGAGTTTGAGTTAGCGGTGTCATCCTTGAACTTGATCTGATTTCAAACACTGAAGGTGGGGTAGCTAATCCTTCAGTCGGATCCTCAACAATCACTATTTCTTTTCTCTTGACAGTGGGAATAACATGTTTGGTAGGTGACACAACGACAACAATTGTCTTGGCATTCTTGTAGGAAGGGAAGTCCTGAAGAGAGTTCAGGTTGAACTCAACAGACGGCTCTTAAATTTCTCGAGCAGTGACTTTCATCACGACGAACAAAGCTTTTTCGAGGATGACCTCGAGGTCTTCAATTCTGGCTCCAAACTTAATGGTGGGAGCAACATTGCAGGCTTCATGGCTTATTGGCAAGTTGCACGAAAAGGTCAGCATTGGGTAGGCCATTGCAACATCCTTAAAAGAAGAAAGCTTTGGGGTTAACAATATGGCCAAAACCTTGTAATCTTAGTGCAAGCACTGAAAATTTATAGAGGTTGGTCTATAGACCGGGCAAGTCTTAATTTGTGGGATTTTAAAATTTTTAGTAAAAAGGTAAATTGAAAATATAAAAATTTAATTAATATAAGCAAATCTTAAAGCGCGCGCATCACAACACAATTTTTTTTTATTTGCAAAATAGCAAATCAGATTTGGAAGGGAGATGTGAAGTGTTTAGGACTCAGTGCGAGACCCATTTAGCACCACACAATGCCCAGGTGGAATAAGTCCACCAACACGCCTATCGTGGTCCAACCCCACATGAAGATTTAAAGAGTCGTTAATGGCATCCTGAACCCCTCCGTTCAAAGGTGATTGAACAGACAGTCCTGAAGCCTCCAAGAGTTGGTTGTACTTTCCCAAGACAGAAATGTATAAAGTATGTCAATGGAAGAAGGGTGATTTTTGTCCAAGAGGGATATGGACACATTACCGATGTGTGAAAATAATATTTCTTGATTTAAATGGAGAGAGAGAAACTCATCCCTAGCAGAGTCGCCAGAAGCTATCAGTGCTATTTTAGATGGGGGGAGTTGCCAGTAAGAAGCTGTCGGTCACCAGAAAATAAATCCCGTCGCCCGCTTTGGAAGGACATTTAAGTTTAGAAAAGTATGAAATCAAACTGACCTCATATTTTTCATAATTTAAATGAAAGAGTGCTATACCTCAAACTCTATATATATCCCGAAGGATAAACACAAGACTTGAGGATGAGGCTCGATTAAATAAACTAAGAAAGGTATGACATACGTTTGGTCTGTGAAACCGTTTTAATTGCCGACAATTTTCCCTTTTTAATATGAAGAATTAAATAGGGTTTATATTAAGCTGGGTTCAAGAAAAGCTTCCTATATGGGCAAGCCCGAACAGTTAATTACATATTAAATTACCAAAGTCATCTAAGTCATCTAAGAAATATTATCTTTAAGGAATTCAAAGGAAAAGACTTTTTAATGAAATCAGACAAATAGTTGTGAAAAGGGATAGGCTCAAATTTGGAGCATTATTTTTTTGGAATCAAAAGAAGGAAGAACTAGGGGATGTCATGGATCTAGAGGAAAACCTCAGTGACTTCCCGGTCTAACCTATTTTTTGACTTCAATTTTTAGGAGAAAAATTTAAGTGCTTCATCCTGCCAATTTTATTAATTTAGGGATTTCGTTCATGTGAAATGATCACACAAATAGCCTGGAAGATGAAACGATAACCTTGGAATCCTAAAATGAATTAGGGCTTAGATTGTACAACAAAGCTATACAAATGCCTAAAGATGAGATGAGGATTTATGTTGCATAAGCAGACAACCTCGAAGTCCTATGGCTTTGTTGTTTATTTCTAAAGAAGGATAGAAATTGGTTTAGCTGATGTAGACAGATTTTGTTGTTGAAGATGGTCGTGCTGGCCACCATGCTAGCTCCAAGCTCCTCGTCGTGGTGAGTTAAAATTTTATTAGGGTTTTAAGTTATGATGTCAATTCAGGTGGCCCTATAGTTGAAGTTCTTTAAATTTCTATGGGGAGATGTTAAAGTTGTTTAGAGCGACACGGGTTAAGATCCCACAGTTCCCTCGTTCCAACACCACTATTTTTTATTGGATTCACTTAATCCAAATGAATTTACTAAACTCAACTTAATGAGTTCCATAATTTCATTTAGACCGTGGGAAGCCTCGTTAGCAACCGTAGGTTACCTCCTCCAAGGGGTTCCCGATCATCCAATAAAGACGTCTTAATTTAGTTGCAGTTGTTGTTAAATTCTGAGTTGTTTTATGTTTTGAATGTTGTAGCGGTGAATTTTATCTTGTTTGATTTTAACTTTGGTTTTTTTTTTGATTTTGTGGCTATTCTGATAGTTTTAGTTTTCATGCAGGGTGACATCATTGTTTAGCATGCAGGTTTGTATTAACATTAAAAATACAATATGAAAGTACAAGAAAGACGACACTATAAACTGTAAAAGCGTACCTGACAAGTTTTCTCGTTCCACCACCTGAAACTTAAAATGCATGTGAGGGCAGTTCATGTAAAGGCAGAAAAAGTAAGGTTTTGGTAGTTTTCCTAACCCTATGTCATATCTTGGTGGGTCCTTAGGAGTTTAATTAAGGATGATTGTGTTAAGCAAAGCATATTAAGTTTAGTAGACCTCTGAGGTATCCAACAGGTTAGGAGGAAGAAGCAGGTCCATGCTTCCCAATTATCACCTGGTGAAAAGCCTCAAACTCGTTTAAACTTATTATGTTGCTTGATAATTCATTCTATGAACACCCTAATGCTCAATGAACATTGATGTCCTAACCATCCCTAAGAGTAGGGTAATTATCGTTTGTAATTTAATTTTGAAGAATGTGAATGAAGACCCATAAAGGGGGCAAGCCATTGTTGTTGGAACACTTGGCCAAATTTTAATCCTGATTGGGCTTGTAGTTTTTTAAAGGTCTTAAAGTTTGGATATGTTTTCTTTTCTAATCCTCATTTAATAATTCTTGATTTAACTTAGATCACTACCAAGCCCTTAAGACCTAGGTGAGTGTCTTAATTAATTTTGAAAAGGTTAAGTTTAGGCGATCAAGATTCATTATTTGAATTTCATTTGAACCTCAAATAGGGGTATTAAATTGATTAATTATCGGCTTTAAAAGTCATACCCCTAAGTCCTAGGTTCTTTTAATTTTAATAAACCTCCAAATTTTAATAATTTAGAAATTTATTAATTTATCCTTTTAATTAGGAAATTGAGATGGGTTTCTACCAATTAATCCCATTTTAATTTAAGTCATCTAAACAAGTTAATTAAGATTAGAGGTTTCCCATTTCCCTCCTTGAATTAAGCTTAAATGTTAATTAAGGCCCAATTCCTAAAATTACACTTTTGCCCCTAAGGTTCTAACACTTCATAATTGGTCAAATTCAAATCAAATGACTTTGAAATTTTTATTCTACCTCATTCATTGGTCAATTAAGACATGAGAGGAGAAAATGTGATTTTTAAAATTTTAATTTAATTTATATAATTATTTTGATGCAAAAATGGGATTTTTCAAAGAAAATTTACTAACTTGACTAAGGTGAAGCCTAATCATATGAAAATTTTACTTGAGCTAAACCTAGACTAGAGAGCCATTTGGAAAAAAAAATCATTATTTTTTGAATTTTATTTGAATTATTAGAATTATTTTAATTTTTGGAGTATTTATTAAATATAAAATATTTAAATGGGGAAAATTAAGCTTTGCATTTTTGAAAAATATTTCTGAGGACAGAGAACCTAGAGAAGTAAATTTTGTATTTTTTTTTTGTTTTTCTTTGATTTATTGGAACTATTTTAGTGGAAATCCATTTTCTAGCCTTTAAAAATTATTTTAATATTCAAAATATAATATCTTTATTTAGGAAATCATAAAAAATATTTCAATTGTTTCTAAGTGCTTAGAAAACATATTAAAACATTTCTATGAATTTTATTATATTCATGATTTTTATGAACTTTTGATTATCTAAATATTTAAAATATGCTAAAAATGAAGTTTTTATTTTAAATACCAATTTTTTATAAAATTCCCCTGATCACAAAGAACTCCAAAAATAAGTTTTCATAATTTTTTGAGTTATATTTTGATCATTAAAAATCATTTTAGCGCCAAAAAGGATATTCAACCTGAAAAAACAATTTAGGTCATCAAATGGACTCAAAATGCTTTGAAATGTTTATGGGGAGTTCTCTGGATCTTAGGAAATAGTGGTGCTAAAAAATCAAGTCATTTTGATGTTTATATTTTCCAAAATTAATTATCTTAGTGATTTAGGGTTTATGAAGATTAGGTGTATTTTAAATGACTTCACTCATGAGAAATTTTCGTATGGGTTCTCTGGTCATAGTAAACCTTTCAAAAGTTTCTTGGATATTTCCTAAGCAACATGCTAATTATTTTGATTAATTTAAGCACACATACATATACATGAAAAATATGGATCTCTTGCTAAAGGTCTCTTCTGGCTTTGGAAAAATCAGGGAAGGTTCCCCTTGACAGAGGCTATAACATGCCAAAAATTCAAGCCATGGTGAAATGCTTATATGCAAGGGGAAGCAAAAGACTCAAGACAGTGTTTAATTAATTAAAAATAAAACATGCATCAAATGGACTTCAAATTATTTCGACATTGTTCTCCTCTGTTTATTGAGGGTATTTTTATTTTTTATTTTTTGTGATTTTTCTACACCAATATATGAATTTTTAATGTTAGTGGTCATTTTCTGATTGTTTTAATTTCCTATTTATCTATTTAAATGTGTGGCGCTGACTGGATCTTAGGCAGCTCCGAAGCTCCACATGACGCTCTCCCATTTGACACCACGTCCAAGCTAGCAGCCACGCGTCTCGTAATTCATTTAAAGAAGTGTTGTCTGGCTTCATCTTGACTGTTCATCCGATACACGCTCGATCGAATGGAGTTCCCTCATCATCCTCAATGGCCTAGCCCGAGAACCGTCCATCTTCCAAGCTTGATATGTCCCTCGTTTCTCATCCAAATTAAATGAATTTTTTTTAAAATGTTCGTCTAGACTAGAGGAACATATCTATATGGTTAAGATGCCATGAAATCATACCCAAACAAACGAAGAATTAAAAGAGGCTCGAGATGAAGAGGAGTTTAATACCTTTGATATGAGAAGGGAAGCTTCAATCCAAGATGCTTCACACATTCTTTGGAGTCCAAGGAGGCTAGGGATTGAGCCTCTAGTTGTAGTGAAATTCCTAGACCCAAATTCAACCAAGGCCGATTTCAGGTGTCGATCAAAGTCTACACTCGGGGCTCTGTGGAAGGGGGATTTGATTGGGCTTTGGCTTCTTTCAATGTTATGAAGGTGTGGGCAAGTTTAATTTTAGTTTGGTGGACTTTGGAGGTGTATTGAGCTCTGTCCTAGTTTGAGACAGAAGTTTGAGCTCAAATTTGAGCTTCCATAGTGGGAATCAGTGAGGGAAGATGGTTGGATTGCACTGAGGAGGTCTTAAAGAAGTTTTGTGAGTGATTTGGGAGGCTATCTCTGAGAAAATTTCAGCACTCCCTCCATGCCCGTCGAGGAGAGCTTTTATAAAACTGGCTGAGGGGTGGCTATCATGGCCAATGTTTGGGTGCAATGTGAAGCTTAGGTGGAGGGTAGAGAGGCTCCAACATCTCATTTGGGTGAGGTGGCCTCTAGGTTTGAATTGGGTGATGTTTAAGAGGGTGTGACCCTCAATTTTGGCTTCTCCAGTGACTAGGCTGGTCGGCCATGACAGTGGGAGGTGGCTAGGAGCTCAGGGAACCCAAGTGAATATGTTACAATAATTAAATGAGTTGGGATTTAATTTTGGCTAAAATATCCAAGGCTTAAGCAAATATGGAAATTAAATCCATTAATTTAGGGGACCATTGGTCCATGGCTCACTTAGCTTGAGTTTTTTGAGTTTTGGCTAGGCTTGGAATGACCAAATATTGGGCCAAGTTAGTGCAATTAGTGCATGGGTCCAAGTTAGTGCAAATGACCAAATATTGGGTTTGGGTTAGGCTAGCCATGTCCTTGAGCCCAATTTTTTGATGAACTTGATGTAGATGATTATAATAAACACTTTTGGTGAAGGTTTGAAAGGATTTTGAGTTCAATTACAGGGTCAATTTGAAGGAATTTGAAGATTTAGTTAATTTGGGCATGTTGGTCTAGACTTGGCTAGGCTTGGAATTTGGCTCAATTGAATGGTCCAAATGATCAAGGGAGATTCTATATATATTTTTCATGAAGTAATGGAATGGAAATTTCTGAGCTAAGGCAATCAATTTGGTGAAATTTAGAGGCATAGTCAATTTGGGGCTTTTGGACCTAGGTTGAAATTAAATGAAGTTGAGACTTAAACAAGGCCAATTGATGGTTAATTTTAATGTTTAGGAATGTTATAAAGATTCTTAAACATAAACCATGGAAAATTGAGGGGGCTATGAGTTCAATTTGGTGAGATTAGGCCATGTGTCCAAAATTGGGGGTTTGATCTATATCAAAATTGAGCTCAAAGCATGCGCCAATTGACCTTGTATTTGGTTTATTTTGGTCACATTAAGGGTTAATTTGATTTTGTGATTGAAATTTGTGGATATTTGGATCAAATTTATGGACATTTGAGTTAAATTTAGGGAAATTTGGGCCTTTAAAAGCAATTTTGGGGTTCTTCGTCAAAGATGATCAAATTGGCCAAAGTGGGTCATATGGTAGTTAAGAAAAATGAAATTGAGAATAATTGGAATATTTTGGGAATTTTTGGGATTTTGTTGATTTTTTTTGGATTTTGGGCTAAGGAGGGGTATTTTGGTAATTTGGCAATTTTTGGTGATTTTGGGCAATTTGGGTGTTCTCAAAAGGTTTGAGATGATTTTTTTTGCACAAGTTTAGGTATTTTGGATAAATTTGAAAATTTTGGCCAAAGTTAGGGTTTCAATGGTATTTGGGTAATTTGGGGGAGTTTAGGGACAAAAGGCCAGGATGGGTATTTTGGGTAAGATTGGGGAACTAACCACCAAAAGTAAGCCATGGACCAATGAAAATCCTATTTGGGTCCTCTATGTACTGGTCTTAGACAAAACCCAGCCTAGGGCTAGTAGGTTTAGGGGACCATCTACATGAGTATCCCTATGAAGGGATTAAAGTCAGGAAGTTCTCGGTTTAGGGTAGTGAGTGATTGTGAGTGAAGTGTGTTCCTTAGTTCTAGTCCAACACCCAAGGTCAACCCTAAGGTCAAATAGCCCTATAGGAACTCTCCTTGAGCTCCCCCATAATGACCTCACCTACTAAGTGCAAGAGGTTAGGACCAATATATGGAACTTCAAGTTGACTAAAGAAGAGTTTAGAATTTCTAATGGTGAGGGAGCCTTTTTTAGTTTTCTAAGAATGGTCAATGAGAAAGTCTTATGGCTAGACCTTAGGCTACAAAAAAGGAATACTAGATCTCAACTAAAAATGAGGTCAACAACGAGTTAGGTCACTTGGGGACAATAATGGAGAACCGTCCGATCGGGCATTTATTTCATCAACGAAGGAGATCAAGACGGAGCAACTCTTGGTGAGAAAAGGCGGGTCGTGTGGAAGCTGAGGTGGATGGCGGTGTTGAATAGTGGAGCACTGCGTGTGAGTTTTGAGCCTTCGTAGGTTGAGGTGGCGCCGCTTATGATAAGTAGAAAAATATGGATTTTCTGAATTATTTTAAATGCCTAAACTTCAAAAAACCATATCTTTCTCTTAAAAAAACATAAAAGTAAAAGAAAAAACCCCTTTTGCTCAGTGAAAAGGGGAGAATAATGTGGACTAAAAGTAAAACTTATTTTTTATTCCTTGATTTATATTAAATTAAATACCCTCTGGAGTATTTTAATTCATTATGATCAAACATTGCTCACCATGACTTGAAATTTTTAGGGTTTATTCCTCATGATAGAGAATATGTCCTATGATTTTTCCATGGTCAGAGGGCATTTCTATGCTTCTAGCCCTAATTTTTAATCTAAGGTGACTATTTTGGCTATTTTAAATTATATAAATCAAAATATCATTTGGAAAATTGTGGGACTAATTTTAGTAGGTTTCCTATGGTCAAAGGAGTCTAGAAAAAATATCATGATGTCTTGAATTATCTTGTAAATTTTTATATTGGCTCGAATTTTTAAATTACTTTTTATAATATACTCCTTTGACCAAAATCAAGTTTATCAATTCTTAAGTGATGGGGAAATTTTGAAAAGTGGTTTTACTTACCAAAAATTGTGTTAATTTATCTTGTGTTAATTTATTTAAATAATATACTTACCAAAAATTGACAAAATCAATCCCACAATGTTCATAAAAATCAAGTTTATCAATTGAAAAAAAATGAAAATTATTTGATTAGGCTTGAGTATTAAAGTTGATTTTCAATGGAACCTAGTATTTTTGAACAAAAATAATTCTATTAAATTTAATACACTTGGGGAAATTTCGAAAATTGGTTTTTGGAGTTATAATTAGAGGCACTTGGGAAAAATAAAAATTAATTTTTATAATATACTTAATTTTTTAGCCTTATTTTGAATTTTAAAATTATTAAAAATAAATAAACATCTCAAAAATCTCAAAATATTTCAAAATGTGCCTAATTGTTCTTTGATTACTTGGGACTCATTAAAATATTTTTCCTAATTTTCCTTAGTTAAAAATAAATTTTAAAGGTTTAATGGTGGATTTTTCTTATTTTCCCATTAAATACCAATAATAAAATTTAATTCAAACAATCATGAAATTTTGTCTAAGTATTTCTCTGACCTAAGAAAACCTCTAATAATTTTCTCATAAATAAAAAAAAAACTTTAGTTTTGAAAGTCAAATAAATCAATTTTTAAAAAAGCCTTTTTTAGGTTTAAATAAATATTTAAATTAAATTAAATTTTGAGAAGTCTACATGTTCTCCTCTAACCTTATAATTACCTCATGGCTATGACTGTCTAAATGCTCAAAGTCATTTGGGTTGTGTTTAATGAGTTATGAGGTGAAGTGCCCCAAGGGTAAAATAGTTGTTCTAGAATTTTGTGCCTTAATAAAAAATTAGGATTAACCATGGAAAAATGAATAATTTTGATCTTAATAAATATTTTTGGATGATTGAAATAAAATGGGATTAAAATGTAGAAACTCATACACCACCCTTGCACAACATCAACAAAATCATAATTTTCTTAATCTTTATGACTTGGGAGTTAATTAAGATCAAACAATTCTTAAGTGATGGGTTTAAGCTAAAAAGATGATACTTTTCTTGAGCCTAAGAATGATGATGACATGTTCATTCAATAAGAATACATATCACTTAAATCAAAATTTTGATAATCACCATTTCACCTATTATGATTATTAAAGGCTTAACAGTGACCTAGGCTCGATGTCTAAACTCAATTGATTGGAATTAAAAGATAATATGATTAGTGATTAACATTTTTAAACACTACAAATCTGACCTTAATTGCAGGCAACACAACCTTAAATGACTTAAGCTTGCCTTAGGGGCACCGACCCAAATAACTTTTAAATGAAATATCAATTGATTAATTGGGTATCCTATCCTCGGGATAATTAAATTGTCAAGTTTCACTGAGCAACATGGTAGTCACACTTCAACCTCAGATGATTAAGAGAACAATATGATAAGTCAATAAATGACTTGAAATATTTCAAGTGATCTTCAAAATGGCCCAGGGTCATGCCTCAAGCATTTTGGAATCTGTCGGACATTCTAAAGGGCAAATCAGACTTACCATAATTTGTTCTAAAATCAACCACTAGGATCTTCTAAGATTTAATAAACTCATAATTTGAAGATTTGTAGCTAAAACTTCATCTACTCCTACAATTTAAATTCCATGCAAAATTATATGCTTGCATTGAAAATACTAACCTTTCAGGTGGTGGAACGAGAAGAATCGATAAGTGCTCTTTTAAATTAATGTATTTACCTTTCTGTAATTTATATCTCAAGCTTGCATGTCAAACAACGATGTCACCCTGCATGAAAACCAAAACTGCTAGGATAGCCGCAAAACTAAAACCAAAACTAAAATCAACAAAGATAAAATTCACCACCACAATATTTAAAATATAAGAAAACTCAAAATTTAATCACAAACATCAAAAAACATCAATTACAACTAAATTAAGACGTCTTTATTGGATGATTATGAATCCCTCAGATGAGGTAACCTACGGTTGCTAACGAGATTTTACACGGTCTAAATGAAAGTATGGAACTCATTGGGTGGAGTTTAGTAAATTCATTTGGAGTAAGTGAATCCAACATAATATAGTGGTACCGGAATGAGGGAACCATAGGATCCTAACTAGTGTCACTCTAATCAAATTTAATATGCCCCATAACATTTAATGACCATAACCATAGGGACATCTGATTTAACATTGTAAACCGACACATTAGTAAACTTAAACCCATCACGATGAGGAGCTTAAAGCTAGCATTGTGGGCAACATGACCATCTTCATCAGCAAGAGGATCTACAACAACATATCTTTCTTTAGAATTAAACAACAAACTAAAGAATTTTGAGATTGTTTGCTTATGCAACATAAATCCTCAACTTATCTTTAGGCCCTTTGTATAGTTCTGTTGTACAATATAAGCCCTAACTCACCTTAGGATTCTTAGGTTTTCATTTGTCACGACCTGAATCCTCACATTTTTCAAGCTATTTGTGTGATCATTTCACATGAATGTAAGCCCTAAAAAAATTTACAAGATGAAACATTTAAATAATATCTCTCTGATGTTGAAGCCAAACATAGGGTAGCTTAAGAAGTCACCAAGGATCTCCTCTGGATTTATGACATCCCATAGTTCTTCCTCTTTTGGATCCCAAAAAAAAAATCTTCCTAATTTAAGCCTTTCTTATTTCACACCTTTTTGTCTAATCTCATTGAAAAGTCCTATCCTTTTGACCTCTTTGTAGATAATATTTCCTGATTTTTATTAAGAGTTTCCTTAGGTGACTTTAGTCATTTAAGATGTAATTAACTATAGGGGCTTGCCCTTATAGGAAGCTTTTTCGAACCCAGCTTAAAATTAAACTTATTTAATTCTTTGTATTAAATAGGGGAATTTGTCGGCAAATAAAATGGTTTTCACAGACCAAACAGATGTCATATATTTCTTAGTTTATTTGAACGAGTCTCACCCTCAAGTCTTGTGTTTATCTTTCAGAATAGATATAGGGTTTGAGGTATAGTGACTTTTCATTTCAACTATGACAGTTTGATTTCATATTTTTCTAAACTTATATATATATATATATATATATATATATATATATATATATATATATATATTTAAATTAAATGCCTTTCTGAAGCAGGCGACGAGATTTTGATTCCAGCGGCCGATAGATTCCAACGGCCAACTCCACACCCAAAATAATGCTGATATACGAGTATATATATGACGTATACAATATGAAATACAGTAAATACATATGGAGAATTAAAATAAGCTCAAATTAGGGTTGAGGTTCAATACCTTTGTCTGAGAGGGGAGGCCTCAATCAGATGGTTGTGGTAGCTTCGATTGAGTCCAACAAACCTCCAGATGAAGTCCTAGGTCTTGGTGAATTGCATAAATATGATTTCGACTAAGCTCGATTTTAGGTGTTGGTCTAGAGTTATGTTAAAGGCTGTTTGAGAGGGGCCTTTTATGGGGGATCAACTCATCTTGCTCTAGTGATGGTGTGGTCACAGTTAATTAGAGTTTGGTCGACTGTGAAGATGTTTGGAATGTCCCAATTCGAGCTGAATTTTTGAAATCAAAATTGAGCTCTTATAGTGGGAAACAGAGAGAGAATGTGGTGGGATTGAGTTAAGGACTTCCTGGAGGTTCTCTGGAAGAAAATGGGTAGAGTTTGCCCAAGGATTTTGCTAACCTCCCCTTTGGACATAGAGGGGTTAAGTTAAAGCCATGGTTGCATGGTGGAGCTCAAGGATTGACAGTGGGTGCTAAGGATTGTTGTGGTGGAGTGAAGAAAAGCACAAGCATCCAATTAGAGTGAGCCAAGTTAGGGAGCTCAAATTTTTGGTTTTAGCCATTTGGGCTCTTTTGGGGTGCTATTTCTGGCGGCTGAGGTGGTGGCTGCCTAGGGTTCAATCACCTCTTGACTCTGGGAGGTCAGGGAAAGGTTAAATATGATTTACTCCCAATTACAAGTGATGATGGAAAATTATTTTTAAAATAAGGCTAAATATGGCTTAGATTTTTTAAATCAAGGGACCATTGGTCCCATAGGTCACCTAGGTGGTTTAGGTGGGTTTAGTCTGGTCAATAGAGTCTAAATGATGGCTGTGGTGACATTAATTTGGTCATTTTGGTATGGCTAAGTCAATTTTGGTAAAGGTGTTCAATTTGGTTCAAGTTATCTAAAAGTTAGGTTTGTTTTAAGCTACCCATGAGATTAAGCCAAATTAATTGATCAAATTGTTTTGTGGGTGATTGTCATTAGAGGTTTACAGAAGAATTGGAGTGGTTTTGAATTGATTTTGTGGGTCAGTTTAAAGGAATTTGGGCATTTAGTTAATTTTGAGAAGTTGGGTTAGATTTGGGTTTAGATTGGGCTAGAGTTGGGCTAAGTCCACATTGAGAGTTCAAAATGGTCATGAGGAATGTCATGAAGAGTTTTCAACATTAATTGGGTGCCAATTTTGTGGTTAGGATATTCAATTTAGTGGGATTTGAGCACATGGCTAAATTTGAGGAAATTTGGGGAATTTTAATTTAAGTTAAAATTAAGTAAAATTGAAGCTTGAGAAAAACCAATTAACAATTTGATTATTAGGACTTTTAGGAAAAGTTTGGGATCCAAATTGAGGCAATGGAGTGGGTTATGGGGTTCAACTGGGTAAGATTGGATCATATGGTTAAAATTGTGGTTTTGGTCTGGACCAAAATTGAGCTCAAAGCATAGGTCAATTAAGCATGAATTTGGTTTTCAATGATCATAAGTATGATGAATTTGAGTTTAGAATTGAAATTAGGGAAAATTGGAATGAAATTGATAGACATTTGGGGTGAGTTTGAAGAAATTGGGCCTTTAAGGGCATTTTGGGGCATTTGGTCAAAGTAGGTCAATTCTCAAAAGAGGGTGTCAAAATGTAAGGACGGACCTCGAATGTATTGAATCAGAAATGTAGGACTGATTTGAAATGAGAATTGAAATCTAGGTCAATTCTCAAAAGAGGGTGTCAGAATATAAGGAACAACCTCGAATGTAATGAATTAGAAATGTAGGACTGATTCAAAATTTTGAATTGAAATGTAGGTCAATTCTCAAACGAGGGTGTCAGAATGTAAAGAAGGACGTCGAATGTAATGAATCCGAAATGTAGGACTGATTCAAAAATGAGAATTGAAATCTAGGTCAATTCTCAAAAGAGGGTGTCAGAATATAAGGA
>NEWO01000443.1:256497-269859 GCA_003013225.1 Phalaenopsis aphrodite | reverse complement strand
AGGATGTTGAAGTATGAAATTTAATTGACCCCATATTTTTCATAGTTTAAAATGAAAGAGCATTGTACCTCAAATTTTGTATCTATCCCGAAGGATAAACACAAAACTTGAGGATGAGGCTTGATCAAATAAACTAAGAAAAGTATGACATCCGTCTGGTCTGCGAAACCGTTTGTATTTGCCGACAAGTTCCCTTATTTAATATAAAGGATTAAATAGGGTTTATATTAAGCTGGGTTCAGACATGCTTCCTATAAGGGCAAACACATTTAGTTAATTACATCTTAAATGACCAAGGTCATCTAAGAAGACTCTCGATAAAAGTTAAGAAATATTATCTTCAAGGAGCTTCAAAGGGTAAGACTTTTCAATGAAAATGGATGTAGAGGCGTGAAAGGTGATTGGTTTAAATTTGAAACATTTTATTGTAGAATCCAAAGGAGGAAGAACTAGGGGATGTCATGGATCCAGAGGATAACCTCGGTGACTTCACAAGCTATCGTAAAATTTGGCTTCAGTTTTGAAGAGAAAAAAAATTAAGTGTTTCATCCTGCCATTTAATTTTAATAAACTTCCATATTTTAATTATTTAGAAATTTGTTAACTTAGTTAGAAAGTGAGATTGGTTTCTACCAATTAACTACTTGTGTTCCAAACATCAAATAAATTGATTAAGATCAGAGATTGCCCATTTTCCCTCCTTGACTTAAGAATAAATGTTAATTAAGACTAAATTTACAAAATTACACATTTGCCCTTAAGGCTCTAACACTTTATAATTTTTCAAATTCAATTCAAAAGACTTTGAAATTTTTATATTACCTCATTCATGGGTCAATTAAGACATCAAAGGTGATAATGTGATTTTTAATAATTTAATTTATTTTATATAATTATGTTCATGCAAAAATAACATTTTTTAAAGAAAATTCCCAACTTGACCAAGGAAAATCCTAATCCATTGACATTTTTACTGGAGATAGACCTAGACTAGAGAAGCCTTTGGGCCACGTTTCGTGAACTTTTAAAATATCTATGATTTATAGGAATTATTTTGAGTTTTGGGTTATTTAATAAAAATAAAATATTTTAAATGATGAAAATTATGTTTTTTATTTTTAAAAAATTTCCCTTAGGTTAGAGGATCCAAAGGAACAAATTTCATATTTTTTTGATTTTTCTTTGATTTATTGGAATATTTTAATGAAAACCATTTTTAGCTTTTAAAATTATTTTTAAGCTTTGAAATTCAATATCTTTATTTAAAAAATTAGGAAAAATATTCTATTTATTCTTAAGTGATTAGGAAGCAGTTTAGAACATTTTCATGAGTTTTATTATTTTTGTGATTTTTATGAATTTTTAATTATATAAATCTTTAAATTAGGCTAAAAATGAAGTTTTCATCCAAAATATTATTTTATTTTTATAAAATACCCCTGATCATAGAGAACTCAAAAAAATAAATTTCATAATTTTTTGGAGTTATATTTTGTTTTTTAAAAATCATTTAAATGTCAAAAGTGGTACTTATCCTTAAGAATTAACTTAAGTTGTCAAATAAACTTAAAATATTTTGAAAATTTTATGATGAGTTCTATGAATCATAAATCACAATGAAGATCAAAAATCAAGTCATTTAAATATTTATATTTTCCAAAATTAATTGTCTTAGTGATTTAGTGCTTGTAAAATTTAAGTGCATTTTAAATGACTTGACCCATCGAATTATTTCCAAAAGCTCCTCTAGTCATAGTGAACCTTTCAAAATTTTCTTAGAATTTTCTAATCAATATGCTAATTTCCATGATTATTTTAAGGAAATAATGTGCAAAAACTTGAAAAATATGGATCTCTGTATAGAAACCTGCTCTGACTTTAGAATAATCAGAGGATGTTTCCCATGATGGAGGCTACAACATGCCAAAATTTTATGCATCAAATGGACTTGAAAATTGTTCCACATTATTTTCCTCTGTTCAGTGAGCAAGAGAATATTTTTATTTTTTTTTTGTGATTTTTCTACACAAAGTTTTGGATTTTCTAAGTTAGAGGAGTTTAAATAAATAAAAAAGCCCTATTTTTCTACTTATCCATGCAGCGCCATGTAGATCCTAGGCAGCTCCAAAACTCCACGCGGCGCGCTCCTATTTCACGTCGCCATCCACAATAGCAGCCACGCGTCCCGCTATTTATGTAAAGAAGCGTTGTCTGGCTTCATCTTGTCCATCCATTTGATAGACGCGCGATCGGACGGCGCATGGTCATCATCCCAAATGGCTTAGGCCGAGAACCGTCCACCTTCAAGGCCTAAGATCTCTCTCATTTCTCAACCAAATTAAGTGAATTTTTTTAAAAAAGCTCTTCTTAGTGAGACGAACACATCCATGCAGCTAATGTGTCATGAAATCAAGCCAAAGTAAATGAAGAATCAAAATAGGCTTGGGAGGAGGAGAAGTTTTATACCTTTGCTATGAGAAGGTAGGATTCAATTAGAGGTGCTCGACACATTTTTTGGGTCGAAGGAGGCTAGGGATTGAGTCCTTGGTCTTCGTGTAAGGACTAGGTATGAATTCGACCAAGCTCCATTTCAGGTGTTGGTCTAGAACTTTGGTAGAGGCTATTTTAGAGGGTAATTTAATGGTGCCTTGTCTTCTCTTGTTGTTGTGAAGGTGTTGGCATAAGCAATTGAAGTTTTGTGGAGTTTTGAGAGATGTCCTGTTTCTGCCCTAACTTTTAAGCACAAAATTAGGGTTGTGCAGGGGGAATCAAGGCAGTGGAGTGATTGGAATGGGCTGTGTAGATCTCAAGGAAGCTCTGTGAGTGATTTAGGAGGCTCTCTTTGAGAAATATTTAGCACACCTAACTTGGCCGTGGAGGTGAGTTTTAATAAAAATGGCCATGGGGTGGTTCTCAGGTCACAAGTTTGGGTGCATTGTGGTGCTTAGGTGGAGGGCAGAGGAGCTCTTCAATTTGATTTGGATGAGCTGGCCTCTAGGTTTGATTGGGTGAGGTGTCATGGGGGTGGCTCTAATTTTTGAGCTTTTTCAGCCACTAGGCTAGATGGTTGGCTAGGGGGAGGTGCCTAGGAGCTCAGAGAACCCAGAGGAATCCATCACAACAATTTAATGCAAATGTGCTTTGATTTGACAAAGATATCTTAAGCATGTGTCTTTCTGGGAATAAGATCACTTAATTTGGGGAACCTTTGGTCCATGGCTTGATTTAGGTGGTTTCATGGTGTTTGAAATGTTCACTAAGTCCAACTAATGGCTGTGATGATGTTAATTTTGTGACTTTAGGGTGGTTAGGTCACATTTAGTGCATGGGTCCAAGTGGGTGCAAATGACCAAGACTTGGGTTTTGGCTAGGCTTTCCATGTCAATTGACCCAATTTATTGATCAAAATTGTGTATATGATTGTTATGAAGATTTTTGGTGAAGGGTAGAAGTGATTTTGAGTTCAATTGGTAGGTGGATTTGAGGGAGTTTTGGTTTTTAATCAATTTGGTCATGTTGGGCTAGGCTTAGGTCTAGCTTGGGTTAACCTTGGGCTAAGTCTAAATTGATTATTTTACATGGTCAATGGGGACCATATGAAGAGCTTTCAACATTAATTGGTTTCTAATTTGGAGGTTAAGGATATCAATTGGGTGAAATTTTGGGACTTAGCCAATTTAGGGCTAAATTTGGGAAGTTTTGATTTAGGCCAAAATCAAATGGATATGAGGCTTCACCAAGGCCAATTGATGGTTGATTTTAATGTATAGGAATTTTATGAGAATTTTTAAACATTAATTTGGGCCAATTTACTAGGCTATAAGTTCAATTTGGGGAGATTATGTCATCTAGTCAAAATTGGGGTTTTGATCTAAATCAAAATAGGGCCCAAGTCATGGGCCAATTAAGCTTGGATTTGGTTTAGTTTGTCCATATCAAAAGTTAATTTGAGTTTAGGATTGGAATTGGGGTCAATTGACATTAAATTAATGAACATCTGAGTTGAATTTGGGGAAATTTTGGTCTTTAAAAGCAATTTGAGGGTTTTGTTTAAAGATGGTAAAAATGGTCAAATTGGGTCATGTGGTAGTTAAGAAAAATAAAATTGGGAATATTTGGGATTTATTGAGAATTTCTGGGAATTTTTGGAATTTTGGGCTATAGAGGGGTATTTTGGTAATTTGGCCAATTTGAGGATTTTGTGTAGTTTGGGTATTTTCAAGGTGTTTGAAATGATTTTTGAATCAATTTGGGTATTTTGGCTAGATTTGGAGATTTTGGCCAAATTTGGGGTCTCAATGGCATTTAATTAATTTGGGGGAATTTAGGCGCAAAAGGGTGGGTTGGGTATCTTGCTAGAGTTGGAGTGCCAACCACCATAAATAAGCCATGAGCCAGTGGAAACCCCATTTTGGGTCCTCTATGTAGTGGTCTTAGCTAAATCCTAGCCCAAGGCTAATGGGTTTACAGAACCACCTACAGGAGTCTCCCAAAAGTATCAAGGAACCAAAGCCTAGAAGTTCTGGGTTTAGGGTAGTGAGTGATTGTGAGTGCAAGTGATTGAAAGTGAGTGTCTTAGCCCTAGACCAACACCCAGGGTCAACCCTAAGGTCCAGCAGTCCTAAGGGTGACTCATCTTGAGTTTCCCGCATAGTGATCCCATCTACTAAATGCCTGAGGTTAGGACCAATATGTGGAACTCCAAGTTGAGTAGAGAAGAGTGTAGAGTTTCTAATGGTTAGGGTTCCATGTCTAGTTTTCTAAGAATAGTCATTAGTAAATTCCTATGGCTAGACCTTAGGCTACTAACGGGGAAAAACTAAACCTCAATCAAAAGTGAGGTCAATAGAGGATTATTCATTTTATGTGTGAGTTTTGTTTAATTTAGTATGGTATTTAAATTTGAATGTAGAAAAGAGATCGTGTGAAGTTCAAAAATTTTCTCAAAATTATAATAAGGTTAATTGCAAAATTTGGAACCGGTCATATACATTTACATAGATAACCCTAAAACAATTAAAGTTTCAAAGTTTCAAATAAAGCAGAGGCAAGCGGCATTGAGCGGCATCAGGTTGCGTAATAGGTTTTCAACTATCGTCCATTTATCGGTAACATGGGTCTTTCACCCCGTAAGTCCACTAACTGGTAGGCTCCTCCTGTATAGACCTTCTCAACGACAATTGGTCCCTCTCAAGTTGGCTCAAATTTTCCACCTATTTTTCGGCGTGCAAGAATAGGTCTTTTGAGCACAAGCAAGAGGTCACTAACTTTGAATGTCCTTGAGCTGTCCAATTTGTCATGGGCTTGTACCATCTTCACCCGGTAAAGTTTCAAATGTTGTTGTGCTTCTAGTCGTTTTCCATCAAGACTCTTCAGTTCTTCAAGTCTGAGTTTTGTACTTTCTTCCGTTGTGAGTTAGTTGGCAACAACGACTCTGAGAGATGGTGTCTCGATTTCTAGCAGTATCACGGCCTCGGCCCCATACACGAGCACATAGGTTGTACACCTAGTGGGAGTCCTGAAAGTCGTCTGGTAGGCCCACAAGGCTTCTAATAGTTTGTTATGCCAATCCCTTTTGTTTTCATCCAGTGTTTTCTTCAAAATCTGTACCAGTGTCATATTGAAAGCTTCGGCCAGACCATTTGCTATAGGATAGTAAATTGTAGAATATCTCCAATCTATCCCATGTCTTTTGATAAAATTGTTGATCTGTGTACTTTTGAAAGTTGTCCCATTTTTAAAGATTATTCTTTACGGTACTTCGAAACGGTAGACGATTTGGCTTTTAATACATTGCAGGACGTGCAGTACCATAACCTCACGTAACGGTACTGCCTCTGTCCATTTTGAGAAGTAATCTGTAGCGGTAAGTAAACCTATGTCCCTTGGAGTTGGGTGTAGCACATTCGGAGAATGGTGTAACACGACCCCATGCACTTGGCATTGGTGACATCTTCTGGTTGTATCCATGTAATCAGACATCATTGTTGGCCAATAATACTCGAGTTTTTTTTATTTTCATTTTTGACCCTGACTGGTGAGCACCATACAATCCAACATGTACCTCTTTGACAATATTTTGTGCTTCAGCTTTGCTCAAATATCGTAGACACATTTGGTCGAACGATTGCCAGTAGAGAACATTTCTCACTAGAGCGTAAGACATGAGCCTTCTTGTGATGTGGTGCGCCTCAGACTTGTCTTCTGGTAGCTTTCCAGTATGAAAATATTCTATTAATGACTTGCGCCAATCTTCGTTGATGTCTACAATTGTACTTATTATTTCTTATTTTCCAAGGTTGTGTAGAGTTTTGAAGTCATTTCGAGACAAGACTCATTTTCCTTGCACCGTGACTTTGATGGGATCCTCTGGGGGACATGCCATTTCTTTAGCTAGTTTTGCTAGAGCGTCGGCATGGGCATTATCTCCCCGAGGAATCCGGTAGAAATTCACCTCAGGAATCTGCTCTAGGAGCTTCATTGTGTACTGATGGTGTTATGCTAATCTTGGTTTCAAAATTTTGTATTGTCCGGTGACTTGCTGGTTGACAAGTTGAGAGTCACCATAAATGGCAATGTTTGTTATATCCATTGAGATTGCCAATTCCAATCCGGTGATTAAAGCTTCATATTCTACTTCATTGTTGGTGCACGACTCTATCAGGTGGTATGAGAACCTCAACATACCCTTATTTGACGTAATAAAGATCAAACTGATCTCTACTTTGCCTGGTATAACTGTGCCTGATCCTTTGTCTTTTCCGGCTGACGAAGCGCCAACGAAGAACATTTTCTAGCACCGCGCACTGAAAAATTCCATTTGTAGTATTTGCTCGTCTAGTAACTCGTCATTGAGAGAGGACCTAGCTGGTAGTGGGTGTGCAGCGAGAAAGTCTACTAGTATCTATCCCTTGATAACATGGAAGGAACAAAAATTATATCAAATTGCAATAAGATCATTGACCATCTTGCTGAACGTCTGTGCAGTGTTGGTCGGGTCATCAGATATTGCAATGGATTAACTTTAAAAATTAGGGTAATCTTATGAGAAAGCATGTAATGTCAAAGCTTTTGAGCGGCAAAAATTAAAGCTTGACAGTGCTTCTCAATAGATGGATACCTTATCTCCGTCGGCATTAGATGACGACTCAAGTAGTATAGCATATTTTCTTTACCATCCTCATTGACTTGGGTTAAGAGGGCTCGAAGAGAGTCATCTAAGGTCGCAGTATAAAGTATTAGAGGTTTCCCTAGGATAGGGGCTGCAAAGACAAGAGGTGTCATTAAATATTGTTTGACGTCCTCAAAGGCCTGCTGGCATTTCTCTTCCTAAATAAATTTGGCATCCTTTTTAATTAATGCCGAGAAAGGCTGACACCTACCTGAGAGATTAGAAACAAAGCGTCTCAGATATGCCAACTTCCCCTAGAAGGAATGTAGCTGTTTCAAGGTTTTAGGGTGAGGCATTTCCAAGATAGCTTTAATCTTATCTAGGTCGATCTCGATTCCCCTATGACGGACAACGAATCCTAGAAATTCACAGAGGTAACGCCAAAGGCGCACTTTAAGGGATTCATTTTAAGTTCATATCGTCATAACCGTTCAAACACGATCCTCAAATTGTACAAATGGTCTATCTTCCGTTTACTTTTGATGACCAAATCATCCAGGTAGCATTCAACTTGATTGTGAATGAGGTCGTAAAAAATCTTCGTCATTACACGTTGATTTGCTGCTCCGACGTTCTTTAGGTCGAACGACATCACTGAGAACTTGGGGATGCCATGGATCCAGAGGAGAACCTCGGTGACTCCCCAAGCTATCCTATTATTTAGCTTCAATTTTGAAGGAAAAAAAATTTATCATCCTGCCAATTGTTTATTAAATAGGGCTTACATTCATGTGAAATGATCATACAAATAGCCTGGAAGATGTGAGGATTTAGGTCGTGACAAACGACAACCTCGGAATCCTAAGACGAGTTAGAGCTTATATTGTATAATAGAGTTATACAAAGGCCTAAAGATAAGGTGAGGATTTACGATGCATAAGCAAGAAATCTCGAATTCCTTTGGCTTTGTTGTTTAATTCTAAGGAAGGAAGACTGGTTTAGCTGGGGAAGATAGGTTTTGCAATTGAAGATGGCCGTACTGCCCACCATGCTAGCTCCATGTTCCTCACCGCGATGAGTTTGTGTTTTCTAGTGTGTCAAGTTATAATATCTAATCAGGTAGCCCTATGGTTGAAGTTCTTAAATTTTTTTAGGGCATATTAAAGTTGACTAGAGTGACAACGGTTAGGATCCTACGGTTCCCTCGTTCCGGTACCATTATTTTCTATTGGATTCACTTAGTCTAAATGAATTTACTAAACTTAACTTAATGAGTTCCATAATTTCATTTAGACTGTGGGAAGCCTCGTTAGCAACCATAGGTTACCTCCTACGAGGAATTCTCGATCATCCGATAGAGACGTCTTAATTTAGTTGAAGATGTAGTTTTATGTGATGTTCGTGATTAAATTTTGAGTTGTTTTATATTTTGAATGTTGTGGGGGGTGAAATTTGTCTTGATTGATTTTACTTTTGGTTTTGGTTAATATGCAAGCTTATGTTGTTTTCATACATGCAAGTATAAAAATAAACAACGTAAGCATAAAGCATGTAAGGAAAAGGGCACAAAAAAGATGATACTATAAATTGTAAAAGCGTACCTGGCGAGTCTTCTCGTTCCACCGCCTGAAACTTATAAATGCAGGTGAGGGCATTTATGAAGAGCAGGAAAAATGAGGATCTGGTAGTTTTCCTAACCCTATGTCATATTTTGGTGAGTCCTTAAAAGTTTAATTGAGGATAATTTCATTGAGCAAAGTATATTAAGTTTAATAGGCCTCTGCGGTATCTAACAAGTTAGGTGGAGGAAGCAGGTCCATGCCTCCCTCTCACCAACTGGTGAAAAGCCTCGAGTCCATCTAAACTTATTATGTTGCTTAATGGTTCATCCTGTAAACACCCTTATTAGTCAGAGAGCATTGATGTCTCAATTATCCCTAAGAATATGGTAATTATTACTTATCATTTAATTTGAAAATTATGTGTGTGAAGACCCTTAAAGAGGCTAGTTAGTGTAATTTGAACACTCAGCCAAATTTTTAATCCTAATTGGGCTTAGTGGTGTTTCAAGGATGTTTGATTTAATTATGTTTATTTCTCTAATCCTTTTTTAATCATTTTTTTATTTAGCCTAAAGTCACCACTAAGCCCTTAAGACCTAGGTGAGTGTCTTAATTAGTTTTGAAAAGGGTTAAGCTTTAAGTGGTTATGATTCATGATTTGGATTCTATTTAAAATTCAAAATAGGCGTATTAAATTGATTAATTTGGCTTCAAAAGTCGTACCCTTAAGTTCAGGATCATTTAATTTTAATAAACTTCAAAATTTTAATAATTTAGAAATGAGTGAGATTGGTTTCTACCAATTAACTCCTTGTGTTCCAAACATCAAATAAATTGATTAAGATCAGAGGTTTCTCATTTTCCTTCCTTGACTTAAGCTTAAATGTTAATTAAGGCTAAATTTTTAAAATTACACATTTGCCCCTAAGGCTCTAACACTTCATAATTTGTCAAATTCAATTCAAATGACTTTGAAATTTTTATCTTACATTATTCATCGGTCAATTAAGACATCAGAGGAGAAAATGTGATTTTTCAGAATTTAATTTATTTTATATAATTATTTTCATGCAAAAATAGCATTTTTCAAAGAAAATTCCCAACTTGACCAAGATAAGTTCTGAACCCTTGAAATTTTTTTTGGAGGTAGACCTAAACTAGAGAAGCGTTTGGACGAATATTTATGAATTTTTGAATTCTTTGTGATGTATCAAAATTATTTTTAGTTCAATATTATTTAATAAAAATAAAATATTTTAAAAGATAAAAATTAAGTTTTGTATTTTTGAAATATCTCCCTGAGGTTAGAAATCCCAAAGTAATAAATTTCATATTTTTTTGATTTTTCTTTGATTTATTGGAATTATTTTAGTGAAAACTCATTTTTAGCATTTAAAAATTATTTTTAAGCTTTGAAATTCAATATCTTTATTTAGAAAAATAGGAAAAAATATTTTAATCATTCCTAAGTGATTTGGAAGCAATTTAGAACATTTTCATGAGTTTTATTATTTTTTGTGATTTTTATGAATTTTTAATTATTTAAATATTTAAAATAGGCTAAAAATAAAGTTTTTATCCTGAATATTATTTTATTTTTATAAAATACCCCTGATCACAGAGAACTCAAAAAATTAAATTTCATAATGTTTTTGAGTTATATTTTGATTTTTAAAATTCATTTAAATGCCAAAAGTTGTATTTATCTTTAAAACTCTACGTAAGTTGTCAAATGAAATCAAAATATTTTGAAAGTTTTATGATGAGTTCTCTGGCTCATAAATTAGAGTGAAAGTTAAAAATCAAGTCATTTAAATGTTTGTATTTTTCAAAAATTAATTATCTTAATGATTTAGTGTTTGTAAAATTTAAGTGCATTTTAAATGATTTGACCCATGGAATTATTTTCAAAAGCTCTTCTAGTCATAGTAAACCTTCCAAAATTTTCTTAGAATTTTTTAATCAATATGCTAATTTCCATGATTATTTTAAGGAAATAATGTGCAAAAACTTGAAAAATATGGATCTCTATATAGAAACTTTCTCTGACTTTGGAAAAATCAGAGGATGTTTCCCTTAATAGAGGCTACAACTTGCTAAAATTTCAAGTCAAGGTGAAGTATCAATATGCATGGAGAATTAAATGATCCCAAAAAATGTTTAATTAATTAAAAAATATTTTATGCTTCAAATGGCTTGAAATTTATTCCACATTATTTTCCTCTGTTCACTGAGCAAGACGGTATTTTTATTTTATTTTTGTGATTTTTCTACACAAAGTTATGGATTTTCTATGTTAGGGGAGTTTAAATAAATAGAAAAAGCCCTATTTTTCTACTTATCCACGCAGCGCCATGTAGATCCTAGGCAGCTCCAAAAATCCACGCAGTGCGCTCTTATTTGACGCCGCCGTCCACGCTAGGAGCCACGCCTCCCTCTATTTATGTAAAGAAGCGTTGTCCGGCTTCATCTTGGCCATCCATTTGATACACACGCAATCAGACGACGCGTGGTCATCGTCCCCAATGGCTTAGGCCGAGAACTGTCCACCTTCAAGGCCTAAGATCTCCCTCATTTCTCAACCAAATTAAGTGGAATTTTTTAAAATGCTCATCTTAGTGTGTCGAACACATTCATGCGACTAATGTGTCATGAAATTAAGCCTAAGTAAATGGAGAATCAAATTAGGCTCGGGAGGAGGAGAAGTTTTATACCTTTGCTCTAAGAAGGGAGGCTTCAATTAAAGGTGCTTGGCACATTTTTTGGGGCCCAAGGAGGCTAGGGATTGAGTCTCTGGTCTTGGTGTAAGGCCTAAGTATGAATTCGACAAGGATTTTAGGTGTTGGTCTAGAACTATGGTGGAGGCTATTTCAGAGGGTAATTTAATGGGGCTTTGTCTTCTCTTGCAGTTGTGAAGGTGTGGGCATAAGCAATTGAAGTTTGGTGGAGTTTTGAGAGATGTCTTATTTCTGCCTTAATTTTTAAGCTGAAAATTAGGTTTGTACAGGGGGAATCAAGGCAGTGGAGTGATTCGATTGGGGTGTGTAGATCTCAAGGAAGCTACCAGGGTTTTCTCTGAAACTGGTGAAAGAAGCATTCTGGATTGCATCTTTGATTTATGAGATAGAAGTCGAGCGGGCCTTCTCATGGAGAGGAGATATTCCGAGCTGAAGAAATGGATGAGGGGAAAGAGAAGAATTACCATCTAATGCGACTGTTGCTACTATTTTATGAAGGACAGACAGGAAAATCCGCCTGGGATTTTCTGATATGACCAAGTGGATCTGTTACCACCGATGATAAAATCGATGATCAAGAGAATGGTCAAGTGGAATATTCTACCCGCTACTTACATTCCCAATAGTTGCATCATTACCATTTACAAAGAAGGTGACTGCATTCCCCCACACATCGACCATCATGATTTTGTGAGGCCTTTCTGCACGGTCTCGTTTATGAGTAAAAGCAATATTCTATTTGAAAAAGAAATTAATATAGTCGGCCCTGACAAATTCAGAGGAGTTGTGGAGATTCCTCTTGCAGTGGATTCAACACTTGTTTTTAAAGGCAACGGTGCAGACATTGCCAAGCACTGCATTCCAGGAGTATGACACCGTAGGGTGTCTGTAACCTTCGACAAAATTGACGATAGTAAAATGACGTATGGATTCCAGCAGGATCAAGAATTAGAAGAGTTGTTTCCATAAGAGCTATGAGAAGGTTGTGCCTTTAAGTACATGTGAAGGGAACTCTTATCCTGGAGCATGACTTAGAAGGTCTGCTTGATCAAGAGCTCAACATACCAGGCACAGAGGGTTCACTTGCTTTCTTTTAACATCATGACATGTGTCTGATTTTATTCAGTCTACGATTTACTCATAACATGAGATGATACTAAATATATTTCAGCTTAGATTACATGATGTACCTTTTGAGGCATTAGCCTATGTTTGATTCATGGTATCCCTTTTTGGGGCAGATTAATGGAAATTTCTCTCAAATTGTGCCTTTTTGTGCGATGGATGAAAGCTGCTAACAATGTGATGGTTCAAAATTTCAATGAACAAAGAACGAAATAACAAATCTTCAATAATGAATAAAACACAAATGAAAAATAATCATAAATGAGTGAACAACAAAACAAATTTCTTTTAAAAATTAACTAATTAAAATTAAAACTTTTAAAAACACATTTTTGAAAAATTAAATGTGATGAAAACAATAAGAAAATGAAATAAACCTGCTGAGTGGATGCTTCTGTTTTCGGAATTTCCTACTCTTTGTGCGTGCAGCACAACTATCGTTATCTACCTTAACTCTCTTCACATCCTCATAGAATTTTTCATTCTGTACAAAACCTCACAAAGCTCTACAAATCTTCTACAAAACCAACCTTTCCACATGATAAGCTTTTGCAAATTCAACACCATAAGCTTTGTAAATTTCAATCCTCATTTCTGAATCAGTCATACATTTTTTATTCATTACATTCGAGGTCGGTTGTTACATTCTGACACCCTCTTTTGAGAATTGACCTACATTTCAATTCTCATTTCCGAATCAGTCATACATTTCTGATTCATTACATTCGAGGTTGGTCCTTACATTCCGACACCCTCTTTTGAGAATTGACCTACATTTCAATTCTCATTCCCGAATCAGTCCTACACTTCTGATTCATTACGTTCG
>NEWO01000443.1:199439-256254 GCA_003013225.1 Phalaenopsis aphrodite | reverse complement strand
GAATCAGTCATACATTTCTGATTCATTTCATTTTTAAGCGGTCCTTACATTCCAACACTCTCTTTTGAGAATTGACCTACATTTCAATTCTCATTTCCGATTCAGTCATACATTTTTTATTCATTTTATTTGAGGTCAATCCTTACATTCTAACACTTTTTTTTAGAATTGCCCTACATTTCAATTCTCATTTCTGAATCAGTCCTATATTTCTGATTCATTACATTCGAGGTCGGTCCTTACACTCTGAATCTTTCTCTCCCTCTTTTTAAATTGATATCTGAATTTCAATTCCCACCTCAGAGTCAGCACTTACATTTTGACTCCCATCCTTTTGAAATCTTTGAAATTTCATAACTCAAAGTCCACTCTCCAATGCCCAGCGAGAGTCCCTACTTCTTGAATTGATTAAACACACACCTGCTAATTCCCCGACAGAAACAAATCACACACACGACCCTACATATATTCTCAGTTCTGTTAACTTAGAGGTTGTATTGGTTTTTGTTGATCTCGTCGGTCAACGCCAATACACGCAGTGTGCTTGCCCAGTACACCACACCTATTGGGGGTCCATTTGTTGACCTCACTTTTGGTTGAGGTTTAGTTTTTTCCCTTTTAGTAGCCTAAAGTCTAGCCACAACATTTTTCCTAGTGAATATTCTTAGAAAACTAGACATGGAACCCTCGCCATTAGAAATTCTACCCTCTTCTTTACTAAACATGAAGTGCCACATGATGGTCTTAACTTCTAGCATTTAGTAGGTGGGATCGCTAGAAGGGAAACTCAAGATGAGTCACCCTTAGGACTGTTAAACCTTAAGGTTAACCCTGGGTGTTCGTCTAGGGCTAATTCACTCACTACACTCATCTACACTCACAATCACTCACTACGCTAAACCCAGAACTTCTAAGCCTAGATCCCTTAATCTTTTGGGATACTCATGTAGATGATCCCCTAAACCTACTAGCCCTAGAGCTATGGTTTGGCTAAAACCACTATGTAGAGGACCCAAAATGGGATTTCCATTGGTCCATGGCTTGTTGGTGATGGTTGGTACCTCAACTCTACCAAAACACCCATCTTGGCCTTTTACCCCTAAAACACCCCCAAATTACCAAAATACCCCTCCATAGCTCAAAATCCCAAAAATTCCAAAAATTCCCAGAGAATCCCAATAAATCTCAAATTTTCCCAATTTCATTTCTCCCAACTACTACATGACTGAATATGGCCAATTTGACCATCTTTAACCAGAATCCCCAAATTGCCCTTTAAAGATCCAAATTTCCCCAAATCCAACTCAAATGTCCATGAATTTGATCTCAATTGGCCCAAATTCCAATCCTAAACTCAAATTAACTTTATTTGACCAAAATAAACCAAATCCAAGCTCAATTGGTCCAAGATTTGAGCCCAATTTTGAGTTAGATTAAAGACCCAATTTTGACCATATGACATAATCTCACAAGATTGAACCCAGAGCCTAGTCAATTGGCCCCAATTAATGTTGAAAAATCTTGATAACATTCCTATACATCAAAAGCAACCATAAATTGACCTTGGTGAAGCCTCATATCCATTTGATTTTGTCCTAAATCCAAAATTCCTAAATTTAGCCCCAAATTGGCTAAGTCCCCAATTTTCACCCAATTAATTGGCTTATCCTCCAAATTGGCATCCAATTCATATTGAAAACTCTTCATGAGGTCCCTATTGACCATTTAAAATAATCAATTTGGACTTAGCCCAAGGCTAACCCAAGCTAGACCCAAACCTAGCTCAACATAACCAAAATGATTAAGGATAAAAATCCTTCAAATTGACCCTTCAATTGAACTTAAAACCATTTTCATTCTTCACCAAAGTTGTTCCTTATGATCATCTACACTAAATGCAACAATTAATTAGGCTAATTGACATGTCTAACCTAGCCCAAACATATGTTTTGTTCATTTGTACCCACTTGGACCCATGCACGAAATGTGATCTAACCACCCTAAAATCACCAAATTAACTCCACCACAGCCATTAGTTAGACTTAGTGACCAGTCCAAACACCATGAAACCACCTAAATAAATCCATGGACCAAAGGTTCCTAAAATTAAGGGATATTATTTCCAAAAATGCACATGCTTAAGATATCTTTGCCAAATCAAAGCACATTTGCATTAAATTGTTGTGATGGATTCCTATGGGTTCCCTCAGCTCCTAGCCACCTCCCACTGGCCGGTCAGCCAGCCTAGTGGCCGTAAAAGCCCAAAACTGAGAGCCACTCCCATGGCACCTCACCCAAATCAAAGCAAGAGGCCAGCTCATCCAAATCAAATTGAAGAGCTCCTCTGCCCTCCACCTAAGCACCATAATGCACCCAAACTTATGCTTTGAGAACCACCTCATGGCCATTTTTATAAAAACTCACCTCCCATGGCCATGGGAGGTGTGCTGAAATTTTCTTAGAGAGTCCTCTCCAAACTATACACAGAGCTTCCCAAATATCCCCTCAGTGCATTTCAACCATTTTCCCTCACTAATTCTCATTGTCGGATCTCAATTTTGAGCTTGAAATCTTGCCGGAAACCAGGACAAAACCCAATAAACCTCCACAGTCCACCAAACTCAAAATAATTTCACCCACACCTTCATAACAGTGAAAGAAGCCAAAGCCCCATCAAATTACCCTCTGAAATAGCCTCCACCATAGCTCTAGACCAACACCTGAAATCAAGCTTGATTGAATTCATACCTAGGCCTTACACCAAGACCAGGGACTCAATCCCTAACCTCCTTAGACCCCAAGGAACGTGCTGAGCACCTCTGATTGAAGCCTACCTTCTCAGAGCAAAGGTATAAAACTTCTCCTCTAAGGCTTATTTTGATTCTCCATCTACTTAAGCTTCATTTCATGGTACATTAACCATATGAATATGTTTGTCTCACTTAGAAGAGTTCATAGGATCAAACCTGAGGTGATTTGGTTGAGTCTAGGCTGAGATCTTAGGATTTTAGTGTGGACGGTTACAGAATCATTCTATCGGGGATGATGTCGGGGAGTCATCTGATCGCGTGTATCACATAGATGGAGGAGATCGAGCCGGACAGCGCTTCGGGACATAAACCACTATCAGAGTCAGCAGCTATGTGGACGGCGGCGTCCAACTAGAGCGCGCCACACATGCCTTCGGAGTTGCCTAGGATCTAGGGCTTTTCTTATTTATTTAAATACCCTTAACTTAGAAAATTCATAACTTTGTGTAGAAAAATCACAAAAATAAAATAAAAATATGCTCTTACTTAGTGAACAGAGGAGAACAATGTGAAATAAATTTCAAGACCATGTTATGCATATTTTATTTTTAATTAATTAAAAAATGTTTTAAATCATTTGATTCTCCATGCATATTGATACATCACCTTGCCTTGAAATTTTGGAATGTTGTAGCCTCTGTCAAGCAAAATATCCACTAATTTTTCCAAAGTCATAGGAGTTTTATATAGAGAGATCCATATTTTTCAAGTTATTCCACATTATTTCCTTACAATAATCATGGAAATTAGCATATGGATTAGAAAATCCTAAGAAAATTTTGGAAGGTCCACCATAACTAGACAAGCCTTTGGAAATAATTTCATGGGTCAAGTCATTTAAAATACACTTAAATTTTACAAACACTAAATCACCAAAATAATTAATTTTGAAAAATTTAAACATTTAAATTACTTGATTTTTGATCTCCATCGTGATTTATGATCCAGAGAACTCATCATAAAATTTTCAAAATATTTTGAGTTCATTTGACAACTTAAGTTGATTTTTAAAGATGAATATCACTTTTGGAATTTAAATGATTTTTAAAAAATCAAACTAAAACTCTAAAAATTAGCAAACTTAGTTTTTTGAGTTCTCTGTTATCTAGGTCTACCACAAGTAAAAATTTCAAGGGATTAGAATTCACCTTCGTCAAGTTAGAAATTTTCTTTGAAAAATCCTATTTTTGCATTGAAATAGTTAAATAAATTAAATTAAATTTTGGAAAATCATATTTTCTCCTCTGATGTCTTAATTGACCCATGAATGAGGTAGCATAAAAATTTTAAAGTCATTTGAATTGAATTTGAAAAAATATGAAGTGTTAGAGCCTTAGGGGCAAATGTGTAATTTTTTGAAATTTTGCCTTAATTAACATTTAGGCTTCATTCAAAGAGGGAAAATGGGTAATCTCTAATCTTAATCAATTCATTTGATGTTTGAAACACAAAGGGGTTAATTGGTAAAAACCAATCTCACTTTCTTAATTAAGATTAATAAATTTTAAAATTATTAAAATTTGGAAGTTTATTAAAATTAAATGATCCTGGACTTAGGGGTATGACTTTTGAAGCCAATAATTCATCAATTTAATACCCCTTATTTTGATTTTCAAATAAAACCCAAATAATGAATCATGATCACTTAAAGCTTAACCTTTTCAAAATTAATTAAGACACTCATCTAGGTCATAAGGGCTTAGCGGTGACTTAGGCTGAATAAAAAAAATGATTAAACAAGGATTAGAGAATTAAACATAACTAAATAAAACATCCTTGAAACACCACTAAGCCCAATTAGGATTAAAAATTTGGCTAAGTGTTCAAATTACACTAAAATTCCCCTTTAAGGGTCTTCACCCACATAATTCTTAAATTGAATAACAAGTGATAATTACCATTTTCTTAGGGATAATTGAGACATCAGTGCTCACTGAGTAGAAAGGGTATTTATAGGATGAACTAATAAGCAACATAATAAGCTTAAATGGACTCGAGGCTTTTCACCAATTGGTGAGAGGGAGGCATGGACCTCCTTCCCCCTCCTAACTTGTTGGATACCTCAGAGGCCTATTAATCTTAATATTCTTCACTCAATGAAATGATCCTTAATTAAACTTTTAAGGACTCACCAAGATATGACATATGGTTAGGAAAATTACCAAAATTTTACCTTTCCTGCTCTTCATAAACTGCCTTAACATGAATTTTAAGTTTCAGGTGGTGGAACGAGAAGACTCGTCAGGTACACTTTTTATAGTTTTCAATGTTGTCTTTCTAGTACTTGCATATTGTACTTTTATACTTGCAAATTTGCATGCTAAAAAATGATGTCACCAAGCATGAAGACATAACCATCATCAAAACCAAAACTAAAATCAACCAAGATAAAATTCACCGCCACAACATTCAAAATATAAAATAACTCAAAATTTAATCTCAAACATCACACAAAACCACAAATTCAACTAAATTAAGATGTCTCTATTGGATGATCGGGAATCCCTCGGAGGAGGTAACATATGGTTGCTAACAAGGCTTCCCACGATTTAAATGAAATTATGGAACTCATTAAGTTGAAGTTTAGTAAGTTCATTTGGACTAAGTGAATTCAATAAAAAATAGTGGTGTCGGAATGAGGGAACCGTAGGATCCTAACCGGTGTCACTCTAATCAACTTTAATATGCCCTTATAAAATTTAAAGATCTTCAACCATAGGGCCACCTGATTTAATATTATAACTTGAAACACTAGATAACTCAAACTTGTCGTAGCAAGGAGCTTGGAGCTAGCAAGGTGGGCAGTACGACCATCTTCAACAAAAAAACCTGTCTTCCTTAGCCAAACCAATCTTCCTTCCTTAGACTTAAACAACAAAGCCATAGGACTTCAAGGTTGCTTGCTTATGCAACATAAATCCTCACCTCATCTTTAGGCCTTTGCATAGCCCTGCTATACAATATAAGCCCTAACTCGTCTTAGGATTCCGCTGTTGTCGTTTGTCATGACCTAAATCCTTGCATCTTACAGGCTATTTGTGTGATCATTTCATACGAATGTAAGGCCTAACTAATAAAATTGGCAGGATGAAACTCCTAAATATTTCTCCTCAAAACTGAAGCCAAACATTAGGATAGCTTGGGAAGTCACCTAGGTTCTCCTCTGAATCCATGACATCCCCTAGTTCTTCTCTCTTTGGATTCTACAATAAAATGTTCCAAATTTGAACCGGTCCCCTTTCACACCTCTACGTCCGATTTTGTTGAAGACTCCTACCCTTTGAAATTCCTTGAAGATAATATTTCTTGATTTTTATTGAAAGTCTTCCTAGGTGGCTTTGGTCATTTAAGATGTAATTAACTATAGGGGCTTGCCCTTATAGGAAGCATGTCCCAACCCAGCTTAATATAAACCCTATTTAATCCTTTATATTAAATAGAGGAACTTGTCGGCAAATAAAAAGGTTTTGTAGACCAAACGAATGACATACTTTCCTTAGTTTATTTGATCGAGCCTTATCCTCAAGTTTTGTGTTTATCCTTCGGGATAGATACATGATTTGAGGTACAATGCACTTTCATTTTAAACTATGACAAATATGGGGTCAATTTGATTTCATACTTCAACGTCCTTCCGAAGCGGGCGACAAGATTTCGATTCCAGCGACCGACAACCTCTTACAGGCAACTCCCCTCCAACCCCAAAATAACGTCGACATCAATGAACCTGAAGAGATTAGAAATGAAAGATATGATAATGCAAAAATCTATAAGGAGAAAATGAAAATATGGCATGATCGAATGATTATTAATAAGAAGTTTTAACCTGGACACGAAGTTCTATTATATAATACAAGATTGAGATTATTTCTAGTAAAACTAAAATTCAGATGGTTAGGACCATTTAGAGTGATTAAATTTTATCATTATAGAACTGTTGTTATTAAGGATCCTAAAACTGGAAGGATATTCAAAGTTAACAAGCATCGATTGAAACATTATTATAAAGGACACATACCACAATATAAAGAATTTTTAATGTTAAGTTAACCCGACTTAACCAATGATATGTTGGGCTGACAATGTTAAACCAAGCGCTTTGTGGGAGGAAACCCATATATAAATCTATAAATATCTATATATTAGTTTATGTATTAAGAAATAATAATATATTTAAGTCCTACACAATTTTATATATAATAAATTAAGAGAAATATTGATATTGGAGGAAAATTTAGAATCAAATTGAACAAAAAAATTTCAGACGCGAATTTGGCCCTTAGCGCTGACGACTCCCAGCTAAAGGACCATGGCGCCGACAACGCCATCGGGAGCGCTGGCTACGTCCCCAGTATTTTTCATGTGCTGAACGGTTATGGCAAACTTTGGCATAACTTCACTCCATAATAACCCTTAAGAGGTGTTTTTAAAGTCATAAAAACAGACTTGAACGTCCAAAAACTTCCTAATTTTGAATTTCATGGCTTCCAATTACAAAATTACTTCTAGGTATGGATTTTTCAAATGAAGAAAGTTTATTAGTTTTGACGTGCAGAGATTATACAACAAAGTCATCACAAAGAAGAGACTTATCAAGGAATGAGGCTTTGTCAGTCATGGAGTGAGTAATCCAAGTTCACAGATCAATAAAATCATTGTACATAGGCGTTAGGAAGTTTTTTGCTACACTATACTGCAGTTGTAGTACCTGTAGTAAAAGAGTTTTATGCCAACCAACATGGAATTACCCAAGAAGTTGTCTTCATTTGAGGTAAGGCTGTACCATTTACTTCAGCTCAGATTAATAATTTGTATATGATAGAAAACATTCCAATCTATCATTATACAAATTTTAACCCGACGAAAGAAATGTTGCAAGAAGTATATAATTTTATGGCAGATGAACATGATAATTAGGAAATCAAAGATGAGGGATACGTTAGTTTTTCTACGTCACTACTTAACCTAATTTAAAAACAATGGAATTTCTTCATGTCTACAAAACTATTAGCTACCATGAAGATTAGCAAAAGAAAGTGTCGTTCTAAACTATTACATTCAAATGGAAAAAACCCATTGATGTAGGGTCAATTATTTTCAAATCTGTTATGCGTATTATCATGAATGGTCCAAGATATTGACTTGGGCATCCTTCTACAATTTTCCTACTTTGCAGTCAATCTCAAGTTCCATATGAAAGTTGGGAAAAATTTTTACTACCTTGGAGCCCATGATTCCTATTGATGGAAATTATATAGGGAATGGAAACAAAGCACTAGATTGTTTTTTAGATCATTCATCACATGCTTCAACACCATTGATGCCACCAGCAGTTGGAAGTTCAATATCTTTTAAGAAGAGAATGAAGAAAATAGAAAGAGAACAACAGAGTATTACAAATGCAATAGGAAATTTAAACTACCTTTTTGATCACCTAGATTAGAGAATGAATGAGAACTTTGATCATACAGGAACAATTGAAGCAGGAATGGTACAGATGTTCAAGAAAAATGGATGGATTGATGAAAGTTCAACTGATCAGTTCCCGTATTGACCCTTCTACAATTTATATGTCCATTACAAGTCTATGGGAGATATTAAAGGAGGAGAAAGCTTTAAATAAGAGGCAAATTAAATGAAGATGTTAGACTCTCTACTATGTCAAAATACTTATGCTTTAATGTAATTATGTGGATTTGATTTACTTTACTTTGCTTTATAACTTTGATTATGTGTATAGTTTTGTGTGAGTGTTCTAGTGTTGTGGCTTGATTTCGACATTGAATTTTAATTTAGTTTGCTTTGAAGATGTGGAATTGTGATTAGAAAAATGTATTTGTAAAAAGTGTATTTTCATATATAAAAGTTAGTTTGGTGCTGTTTGTGAATTATTTTTAGATAAAAATTTGTGTTAAAAAATATTAGATAAACTTTGGTGTAAATTGAGAGAAAATTGAAAACTAAAAAAATCAAATAAGTGAATTTTTGGCTACTGGTGTCGACAGTGCCGGATAGGCACTGACAGCACCCTTGAATCGAATCAACCTTAGCACCTTTAAAATTTGCAATTTGCATAGTGAAACGTCATTTTTACCACTTGAGTCACCTTTAACCTCTAATTTTTGCACCTAGGGCTTGCTATTGCTCTGATTTGAGGCAATTTCAATGCAAACAAAGTTTGAAATTAATCTTCTCTAGGTAAGAGCTACCACTTTAAACTAAAAATTTTTATTTTCACCAATGATTCATCTTACATTGCTGAGATCCAAAACTTTGAGATTTTTTTGGACGATTTTGAGAAAATCCTTTAGTGAAGAACTCTTACTTAGTAGATTTAAGTTTAAAAAGTTCTACATTGTGATTTTTGGGAATTTATTTTTATTTTATCAAATTTTTGTAAATTTACCATGGCACATAGAATGAGCAATGAAAGAGAAAAATAGATTTTGATGATCAAAAGTTTGTCAATCACAAGGCGAACATTTGCTTCAATAGTTTATGTACAACTAAAAAGTGATTCCAAATCGAGGATTTAAAAATCTGGGAGAAGTTGAGAGATTAATCAATGCTCGGCAATGGGAGAATTTCTGGTACTTTACTGTCGAGGAAATTATTGGTGTAGTGATGGAGTTCTATGCCAATTTCAAGGAGACTTCTGAAGACTTTGTGTTTTTTTGTGGGAAAATGGTGGAGTTTACTCCAAGGAAGATTAATGAATTTTATCAGTTGGAAGATGTGTATAGTAGTCAGTACAAATCATTTTCTACTACAAATGAGGCCTCAGATGAAGTCATTTCTTTTCTTACTATTGGAAGAAAAACTTGGAAGGTGAAGAATGGATTTAAGGTAAACTTTCCTCTTTCTATGTTAAATGTACTAAGGCCTGACACTATTTTATTTTTAAAAGACTGATACCAACAAATCATCATAGTGAGGTTACAAGGGATAAAGCCATCTTGAACTTCTGTATCCAACAGATGAAAATAATAGATGTGGGCTCTATTATTTATAGGAACACTAGATCTATTGCTTTTAGAGAGACTACTAAAGGATTAACACACGCTGCCCTGATTATCACACTATGTGAAAAGGTAGGAATTGATCATAGACCAGAGATGTAGAGGATTGAACCCCTAAAACCTATTGGGTCTGCCATTATAAAGACTTATGAATCTCATGTTGGATGGAGATCTGGAAGTACGACTAAGGATATTCCTTTTACTTAAGTACTTCTAGTACCCCTATTATCCAAGAACTTGTGGAGCAGATGATGATCCAATAGGGAGATATTTTGAGAATGGATCATAGAATAAAAAATATGGAGGGCAGAAATGCTCAATTTGATGATTTGATAAGACAAAAGTTTGAATACGATGTTGCTTATGATGTGCAATGGTCAAATTCATGAAGGGTGATCACTTAGTTCAGTTTCCTACTCACCATATTGTTACTCCATATCAGCAGTAGAATTTAGATGTGGAAGAAGAAGAAGAAGAAGATGATGATTAGTGATGCTTTAGTTAGATTTTTATTTAGTTTATGTTTCATTGTACTTTATTGTTGAGACTATTTATTTTTAGATTGTGACACTTTATTTTAAATTCTATGTTGTTTGGTGAATAATAGATTTGTGAAACTATTTTTAGTTGGAAATCATTTTAGTACTGTTATTATTTAGTACATTGCTAAATGTATTTGTAGTTAACTCTTTCTCAGCAAATTTTTTATATGTATTATGTTCTAGTTAATGTTTTAAGTCTTGTAGTTTCATATTAGCACCTGCAATATTTCAGAGTTAAGTTTCAAATCACAACCTTCAACAGGGATGTCTTTTTCTTTATGTAATAAATGCATTTTAACCCTTAATTTTTCAATTCTTCATTTAAAATCATTTAAAAATTTAAGTTTGATGGGAAGAGAAATTTTTTTTAAGAAAAGTGACTCTAAATATTTTATTTTTCTTCAATTAGTTATATTTTCAAAAAATATTTGAAATTTTTAACACGACCTTTGGTATTAGAGGGTAACTTTAGATAACTATATCAAGGTTTCTAAATATATAGTAAAATTAAGTAAAATTTTTAAATAATAAAGATTAATTTTAGAGATTAAGATTATTGGTTATGATAGAATAAGACGATGTTATTCTATTTAGAGTAAAGGAATTTCTATTTTTGATGTATTAAAAATTTTATAGGTTCATATAAGAAGAAAAGATTAAAACTTTATGAAAAATCTTTAAAGCTAATATAAATTTATAGAGTGAAGAAATGTGAAAAGTTTTTACATTAAGAAGGGGATAGTGAAGCTTAAAATCATTAAAGGCTATCCAGATAAAGTAATCCTCACATCAAAAGAAAAAGGAAAGGAAAGAAAAGAAAAGAAAAAGGATTGAAATTGATCTTGAAAAGAGAAAAAAAGAAAAGAAAAGAAAAGAAAAAAGATGTGAGAAGAAGCTTTAATAGATGCCTAATTAAAAATTGGCTTCACTTGAATCAACTTAAAGAAGAAGGCTTTACTAAATTTTCTAAACTTGTATTTTAGCATTAGCATATTTACTAGTTAATTTTCATGAAGTTCTTTTTCATATGGATATTCTAAGTGGCTTTAATATGAATAATTTACAATTTTCCTTGAAAAGAATAGAGAATCAAAAATCTTAGACTTGACTGTTAAATATTCTTATACCCTTAGTGTTAAATGGAGTTATTTTGAATTTTTCGTAAGTTAGGATATTTTATATATTGAACTAGGATATGGAAATATAGAAGTTAAAATTTTTACCATAAGTCTATTTTTTTATGTAGTAAAGGAGTTACTTGAGGACAAGTAACATTTAAGTTTGGGGGATTTCGATACAATAAAAATATATGCATTTTTAGACCGATTTTTTATACTCATTTTTGGTGACATTTTACTTTAATGGAAGGTATTTTTTATGTTTTATTGCAGGTTGTTGATTTTGAAGACTTGGAGAAAAAATGAAGCAAAAAGGGTTGAATATGGAGCAAAAATGGAGAAGTTAAGAATTCGTTCATCGCCGACGACTCCAGACTGGGCCCTGATGATGCCATTTGATAGAGATGAAGGAATTAAATAGATGACCTATAGTACTGACGATGTCAGGATGGGCGCCGACGGTGCTAGTGTCAATGTAGAGCCTGTTTCTATAGGATTCGACAAATTTGGACGCTCATTGAATTGTTTTTGGATGCACCTATTGGAGAATCAACCTAGGCTCTATTTAGGGCCGAAATTTGATCATAACCCTCCCCCCCTTTCACACCATTTCAACTTCTTCCACTCATTTCCATTTTCTTCTTCACACAGATACATTCCACTCCATTTCACACCATTAGCGAGTTATTGTTTTTATAGTTTTGTGTTTTTGTTGTGAGTTTAAGTGTGAATTCTTTTCTAAGAAATGTTGGAGAGGAAGAGAAGTGAGAGATTTCTTCTTCCTACATTTCTTAAGAGAGGCTACAAAGTATTTGCTTTGAGAAAGATTTTCAGAAAATTGTTATTTGTTTATTATTATTGTATGAACTCTCTTTTATATATGAAATTTGAGGTGTATTATATCTTTCTTGTAAAGTCTGAGTAGATTTCTTTATCTTTCTCCCTACTCTGAGATATGGTGAAATGAAGAGATAATGTGGATGTGCTAATGTTAAAATTTAAAATAAATTGTGATGATTTTTCAACTCTGCACTTAATTTACTTTTTGATCTGGCCAATTGAATTGTTAAAATATGTTGTAAAACATATGATCCCAGAAATAGAGTATGAGTTCTATAATAGAGTGAGAATCATATTTAAGTCCACGATGGAGTATTTTGTTCATGGAATTAAGTGCAAATAAATAGAGAAATATACTTTGATGGGTGTAGAAGTGGAGATTTCTAGGGTGACACACTAAAAATTCCCAATTCAATCTTAGTGTTTAAGAACTAAAGCGAGAGTTAGCATTCAGGGGAAAGGAAGTGGGAGCCAGTATCCTCTTAGCCTATCCACAAATTTAAGGACTAAATGTAAGATTAGCCAATGATTTTCTATAACACCGAATCACGGTAAAGAATTAAAAATGCATCTATTTGGCACAATACATATTTAAACCTTCTATCTCATCTCATTTCACCAAAAACTCATTGTAGTGGGAAAGATGCTTTTTCATATTAAAAAACTTCATCACATAAACTTAGTATAGTAGTTATTAATTTTAAAACCTGCTTTTAAATTCTGCTAGTAGTAAATAATCTAGCTTTAATAATATCTTAAACTTGCAAAATTAGTGACAGTAATTTTGTTTGATTTTTATAATTTTTCTAGTTAATTTATCATTACAAATTTAAACCTTCCTCGTGGGATCGATATTTGGGATTTAAACAGAAAGTCTTATATTACTTGATAACGATACATTTATTTGCATAGAATCCCATCTTAAGTGCTTAACGTTATTCTTCATAAAATACCACTTCAAGTTTTTGACGTTGTCGCAAAGCGGAGTCAACTTTTTAAATTTTACACAACTATATTTTCTGGGATCAATTTCTAGAGTGGAAAATATTTAGCCCAAATTTTTTATGATAGTTCTTCACAAGTTCTGATAGATCTAGGTGCTAATAAATTTAACCAAGCTTTAACTTTATCCATTGATGATAAAGGAAAAAGTCTAAGCCTAACAACATCATTAGACACTCTATCATATTTAAAAGTAGCACATATTTCAAGAAAACTAGCGAGATGTAAGTTAAGATATTCAGTAGGTGCTCCTCCAAACTGATTATTTTATACCATTTGGATAGTAATAGGTTTAAGCTCAAATGAATTAGCAGCAGTATCAAGATTTTGAACAGTTAAGTGATGTTCATCTGCTGTCAGATTAGCATAATTTTTTAATGATCTTTGTCGATTTTCATTTATTTGATTATTTAAGTGTTGACCTCACTTTTGGTTGAGGTTTAGTTTTTCCCTTTAGTATTATAAGGTCTAGCTATAGGACTTTTCCTATTGACTATTCTTATAAAACTAGAAAAGACACCCTCACCACTAGAAATTCCAAACTCTTATCTTCTCAACTTGAAGTTCCACATATTGGTCCCAGCCTCTAGCACTTAGTAGGTGGGGACAATATGAGGGAAACTCACGATGAGTCACCCTTAGGAATTATGGACCTTAAGGTTGACCCTGAGTGTTGTTCTGGAGCTAATTCACTCACTACCCTCATCTCCACTTACAATCACTCTAAACTCAAATTTCTAGCCTAGATCCTTTGATCTTTTCGGGATACTCATGTAGATGGCCCCCTAAACCTACCTACTCTAGGGCTATGATTTGGCTAAGGCCACTATGTAGAGGACCCAATATGGGGTTTCTATTGGTCCATGGCTTGTTGGTGATGGTTGGTACCTCAACTCTACCAAAATACCCATCTTAGCCTTTTACCCCTAAAACACCCCCAAATTACCAAAATACCCCTCCATAGCTCAAAATCCCAAAAATTCCCAGAAAATCCCAAATATTCCCAATTTCATTTCTCTTAACTACCAAATGACCCAATTTGGCCAATTTCACTATCTTTGAACAAAACCCCCAAATTGCCATTTAAAGACCCAAATTTCCCCAAATCCAACTCAAATGTTCATTAATTTGATCTTAATTGACCCCAATTTTAATTCTAAACTCAAATTCACTTTTGATATGACAAAACTAAAGCAAGTCCAAGCTCAATTGGCCCATGATTTGAGCCCAATTTTGATTTAGGTCAAAACCCAAACTTTGGCCACACGACCTAATCTCACCAAATTGAACATATAGCCTAGTCAATTGACCCAAATTAATGTTGAAAAATCTTCATAACATTCTTATACATCAAAATTAACCATCAATTGGCCTTGGTGAAGCCTCATATCCATTTGATTTTGGCCTAAATCCAAAATTCACAAATTTAGCCCAAATTGGCTAAGTCCCAAAATTTCACCCAATTGATATCCTTAACCTCCAAATTGGCATCCAATTCATGTTGAAAACTCTTCATAGGGTCCCCATTCACTATTTACAATAATAAATTTGGACTTAGACCAAGGTTAACCCAAACTAGACCCAAGCCTAGCCCAACATGACCAAATTGACTAAAAACCAAAATTCCCTCAAATTGACCTACCAATTGAACTCAAAATCACTTCAACCCTTCACCAAAAATCTTCATAACAATCTTCTACACAATTTTGATCAATCAATTGGGTCAATTGACATGGTTAACCTAGCCCAAACCTAAGTCTTGGTCATTTGCACCCACTTGTACCCATGCACTAAATGTGACCTAACCACCCTAAAGTCACCAAATTAAGTCCATCAAAACCATTAGTTGGACTTAATGACCAGTCCAAACACCATGAAACCACCTAAATCAATCCATGGACCAAAGGTTCCCCAAATTAAGGGATCTTATTTTCAAAAATACACATGCTTAAGATATCTTTGCCAAATCAAAGCACATTTGCATTAAATTATTGTGATGGATTCCTCTGGGTTCCCTGAGCTCCTAGCCACCTTCCCTTGATCGGTAGGCTAGCCTAGTGGCCGGAAAAGCTCAAAACTAAGAGCCACCCCCATTACACCTCACCCAAATAAAACCTAGAGGCCAGCTCATCCAAATCAAATTAAAGAGCTCCTCTGCCCTCCACCTAAGCACCACAATGAACCCAAACGTGTACCCTGAGAACCACCCCATGGTCATTTTTTAAAAAAACTCACCTCCACGGCCATAGGAGATGTGCTAAATATTTCTCAAAAAGAGCCTCCTAAATCACTCACAGACCTTCTTTGAGATCTCAACAGCCTATTGCAATCACTCCACTACCTTGATTCCCACTGTACAACCCTAATTTTGAGCTTAAAAAGTAGGGCAGAAACAAGACATCTCTCAAAACTCCGCCAAACTTCAATTGCTTGTGCCCACACCTTCACAACAGTAAGAGAAGACAAAGCCCCATCAAATTACCCTCTGAAATAGCCTCCACCATAGCTCTAGACCAACACCTGAAATCGAGCTTGGTCGAATTCATACCTAGGCCTTACACCAAGACCAGGGACTCAATCCCTAGCCTTCTTGGACCCTAACAAATGTGTCGAGCACCTCTGATTGAAGTCTCCCTTCTCAGAGCAAAGGTATAAAACTTCTCCTCCTCTCGAGCCTATTTTGATTCTCCAATTACTTGGGCTTGATTTCATGACACATTAGCCGCATGGATGTGTTTGTGTCAATAAGACGAGCATTTTAAAAGAAATTCACTTAATTGATTGAGAAATGAGAGAGATCTTAGGCCTTGAAGGTGGACGATTCTCGTCCTAAGCCATTGGGGACACGACCACGCGTCGTCCGATCTTGCGTGTATCAAATGAATGGCCAAAATGAATCCGGACAACACTTCTTTACATAAACAGCGGGATGCATGGCTGCTAGCATGGACGGCGGCGTCAAATAGAAACGCGCCACATGGAGTTTTGAAGATGCCTAGGATCTACATGGCGCCGCATGGATAAGTAGAAAAATAGGGCTTTTTCTATTTATTTAAACTCCCCTAACTTAAAAAATCTATAACTTTGTGTAAAAAATCACAAAAATAAAATAAAAATACTCACTTGCTTAGTGAAAAGAGAAGAATATTGTGGAATAAATTTCAATTCCATTTGAAGCATAAAATATTTTTAATTAATTAAACACTATTTGGGATCATTTAATTCTCCATGCATATTGATACTTCACCTTGGTTTGAATTTTTGGCATGTTGCAGCCTCTATCAAGGAAAACATCCTCTGAATTTTCCAAAGTCAGAGGAGGTTCCTCTGCAAAGATCCATATTTTTCAAGTTGTTGCACATTATTTTCTTAAAATAATCATGGAAATTAGCATATTGATTAGAAAATTCTAGGAAAATTTTGGAAGGTTCACTATGACTCGAGGAGCTTTTGGAAATAATTTCGTGGGTCTAGTCATTTAAAATGCACTTAAATTTTACAAACACTAAATCACTAAAATAATTAATTTTGGAAAATATTAACATTTAAATGACTTGATTTTTTATCTTCACTGTGATTTATGATTTAGAAAACTCATCATAAAATTTTCAAATTATTCTCAGTTCATTTGACACTTAAGTTGATTTTTAAAGATAAATACCATTTTTGACATTTAAACGATTTTTAAAAATCAAAATATAACTAAAAAATTATGAAATTTAGTTTTTTAAGTTCTCTATGATCAGGGGTATTTTATAAAATAAAATAATATTTAGGATAGAAACTTGATTTTTTAGCCTATTTTAAATATTTAAAATAATTAAAAATTCATAAAAATAACAAAAATAATAAAACTCATAGAAATGTTCTAAATTTCTTCCTAATCACTTGGGAACAATTAGAATATTTTTTCTTGATTGTCTAAATAAATATTTTGAATTTCAAAGCTTAAAAATAATTTTTAAAAGCTAAAATGTGTTTTCACTAAAATAATTTAAATAAATTAAAGAAAATTCAGAAAAATATGAAATTTATTCCTCTAGGTTGTCTAAACTTGGAGAGATTTTTCAAAAATATAAAACTTAGTTTTCATCATTTAAAATATTTTATTTTTATTAAATTACCTAGAAATTAAAATAATTCTCATAAATCGCAAAAAATTTAAAAATTCATTGAATTTGGTCCAAATGCTTCTCTAGTCTAGGTCTTCCTCCAGTAAAAATTTCAAGGGATTAGGATTTACCTTAGTTAGTTTGGGAATTTTCTTTGAAGAATTCTATTTTTGCATGAAAATAATTATATAAAATAAATTAAATTCTAAAAAATCATATTTTCTCCTCTGATATCTTAAGTGACCCATGAATGAGGTAAGATAAAAATTTCAAAGTCATTTGAATTGAATTTGACAAATTATGAAGTGTCAGAGTCTTAGGGGCAAATGTGTAATTTTGGAGATATAGCCTTAATTAACATTTAGGCTTAAGTCAAGGAGGGAAAATGGGCAACCTCTGATCTTAATCAATTTATTCAATATTTGGAACACAAGGAGTTAATTGGTAGAAACCAATCTCACTTTCTGAATTAAGTTAACAAATTTCTTAATTATTAAAATTTGGAAGTTTATTAAAATTAAATGATCCTAGACTTAGGGGTATGACTTTTGAAGCCAATAATTAATCAATTTAATACCCCTATTTTGATTTTCAAATAGAATCCAAATCATGAATCATGACCACTTAAAGCATAACCCTTTTCAAAACTAATTAAGACACTCACCTAGGTCTTAAGGGCTTAGTGGTGACCTAGGCTAAATCAAAAATAGATTAAACAAGGATTAGAGAAATAAAGATAATTAAATCAAACATCCTTGAAACACCACTAAACCCAGTTTGGCTAAATGTTCATATTACACTAACTTGCCTCTTTAAGGGTCTTCACCCACATAATTTTCAAATTAAATGATAACTGATAATTACCCTATTCTTAGGGATAATTGAGACATCAATGCTCACTGAGTAATAAGGGTATTTACAGGATAATCCATTAGGCAACATAATAATTTTAGATGGACTAGAGGCTTTTCACCAGTTGGTGAGAGGGAGGCATGGACCTGCTTCCTCCTCCTAACTTGTTGGATACCTCAGAGGCCTATTAAACTTAATATACTTTGCTCAATGAAATCATCCTTAATTAAACTTTTAAGGACTCACCAAAATATGACATAGGGTTAGGAAACCACCAGAACTTTATTTTTTATGCTTTTCATAAATGCCCTCAAAAGCATTTTTAAGTTTCAGGTGGTGGAACGAGAAGACTCGCTAGGTACGCTTTTACAGTTTATAGTACAGTCTTTCTTGTGCCCTTTTCCTTACATGCTTTATGTTTATGTTGTTTCTTTTTATACTTGCATGTATGAAAACAACATGAACTTGCATGTTAACCAAAACCAAAACCAAAACCAAAACTAAAATCAACCAAGACAAAATTCACCCCCACAACAAATAACTCAAAATTTAATCACAAACATCACATAAAACTACAACTTTAACTAAATTAAGACGTCTCTATCGAATGATCTGGAATTCCTCGGAGGAGGTAGCCTACAGTTGCTAATGAGGCTTCCTACGGGCTAAATGAAGTTATGGAACTCATTAAGTTGAGTTTAGAAAGTTCATTTAGACTAAGTGAATCCAATAGAAAATAGTGGTACTAGAACGAGGGAACCGTAGGATCCTAACCGGTGTCGCTCTAATCAACCTTAATATGCCCTCATAAAATTTAAAGAACTTCAACCATAGGACCACCTGATTTGATATTATAACTTGACACACTTGAAAACTTAAACTCGTCGCAGTGAGGAACTTGGAGCTAGCATGGTGGGCATCACGACCATCTTCAACAGCAAAACTTGTCTTCCCCAGCTAAACCAATCTTCATTCCTTAAACTTAAACAACAAAGCCATAGGACTTCAAGGTTGCTTGCTTATGCAATGTAAATCCTCAACTTATCTTTAGGCCCTTGTATAGCCTTGCTATACAATATAAGTCCTAACTCGTCCTAGGATTCCGAGGTTGTCATTTATCACGACTTAAATCCTCACATCTTCTAGGCTATTTGTGCGATCATTTCACATGAATGTAAGCCCACAGCTAAACCAATCTTTGTTCCTTAGACTTAAAAAACAAAGCCATAGGCCTTCGAGGTTGCTTGCTTAAGCAACGTAAATCTTCACCTTATCTTTAGGCCCTTGTATATCCCTGTTATATAATGTAAACCCTAACTCGTCTTAGGATTCTGAGGTTGTCATTTGTCACGACCTAAATCCTCACATCTTCTAGGATATTTGTGTGATCATTTCATACGAATGTAAGCCCTAATTAATAAAAATTGGCAAGATGAAACACTTAAATTTTTCTCCTCTAAATTGAAGCCAAACATTAACATAGCTTGGGAAGTCACTGAGGTTCTCCTCTAAGATCCATGACATCCCCTAGTTCTTCCTCCTTTGGATTCTACAATAAAATGTTCTAAATTTGAATCAATCCGCTTTCATGCCTCTATGTCCGATCTCATTGAAAAGTCCTACCCGTTGAAACTCCTTGAAGATAATATTTTTTGATTTTTATTGAGAGTTTTCTTAGATGATCTTGGTCATTTAAGATGTAATTAACTATATGAGCTTGCCCTTATAGGAAGCGTGTCCAAACCCAGCTTAATATAAACCCTATTTAGTCCTTTATATTAAATAGTGAACTTGTCGATAAATACAAACTATTTTGCAGACCAGACGGATGTCATACTTTCCTTAGTTTATTTGATCGAGCCTCATCCTCAAGTCTTGCGTTTATCCTTCGGGATAGATACAAGATTTGAGGTACAGTGCTCTTTCATTTTAAACTATGAAAAATATGGGGTCAGTTTAATTTCATACTTCAACGTCTTTCCGAAGCGGGCGACGGGATTTCGATTTCGGTGACCGACAGCTTCTTACGGGCAACTCCCCACAAACCCACTCAACACCAAAAATAGCGTCGACATTAAGTTATTTGACATTTCATTCAAATTTTTAATTTCTTTTTGTTATTTTCTAATTTTTCTAATTGTACGTTCAAATTCTGAACCATAATGCACTAAACCTTCAGATATAATATTTTGCATAAACAAATACAATAATCAAAGAACATTTTTTTAAAAATACTCTTAAATATAAATGATTATATATATATATATATATATATTTGTAGGAAGGAGCATTATTCGGCCCCCTACATGTTGAACATTAAAAGTAGTACAAAAAGTTCCAAAGGAGGGGTCCCCTTACGAAAGGAGGGAGACCCATCCTCAAAAAATCCTACAAGAGTGTAATACAACTAAATAAAGAGAAAAAGGGAGAAGCCCCAGGAAACTAAAGCTCTTTTAGTTGACTAGGCTTGAATCTGAGGTGAGGAGTCTCTAGGTTTTCACCATGAAGTAGGAGGGCAAGAGGTGTGGGAGGCCTTGTATCAACTAAAATGGAGTTAGCATAAATTCCTTGTCTAGCAAGCCAATTAGCAGGTTGGTTTCCTTCTCTGTAAATGAAAGACATTTGACCTGTGGACGTTTTGTAAAGTTTGCCAATTTTCTATTTCCATTGCATCTGGTGCCAAGAGGATAGTTGTTCTGTGGTAAGGTGATCAGTTGTAAAGAGTCTACCTCAATCTACAATTTTTTTCATGCTACCTTCTATGCAAAGGTAAGGGCCCAGTAAACAACAATGAGCTCAGCTTCAAGAGCATCATTGGTCACTGTAGGAGCATGAAAGAATAACATACATTTGCTAGAGGAATTTTTGAAAACCCTCCACACCCCTGCACCCCATTTAGAGAAGCAACCATCAGTGTTAGTTTTCATGGTTTGAAAATCTAGAGGTTGCCAAGTGACAGTCTCAATTTTGTTGTGACTATTGATAACACTGGTCTGAGGTAGGCTGATGCTGGGGAAGTTCTTGACCTGGATCAACTTGTTTAAAAAAGAAACACAGTTTCTAGTCACCTTGTTGTGTTGAATAATCATGTCTTCATGTTTGCTGCTGTTCCTACACATCCATAAGAATCATGCCACAATAAAAGAAATAGACTCCCCTTGTTTACTTTTCCAGCTATGCCATCCATCTTGGAGACTAGACCAGTCCTTATCCAAGTTCTCACCTTTAATCTTAATAAGGAGTTCTTTCCATACCTCTTGAGCAAACTCACTACTGAAAAACAGGTGGTTATTATTCTCTTCAGATTTCAGACAGAGATAGCATCTAGAGGGCTCTTTTAATCCCTAAGTTTAAGAATATCATCGGTTGGAAAAAGGTTGTTGAAGAATCTCTTACAAAAGAAGAATATGGAGGGGGATAGATATCTGTTCCAAATGGCTTCACCCCAATTGACCTTATCCCATCCACATAGTTTAACATAGATAGCTTTTGTCAAGCTTTAGTTTGCATAGCTATGCCATTTAATTCTATCTTTTTTGGCTTTATCAAACACAGTCTTAGTGACTTAAGATAGTTGAGGCTCATGTAGAATGGATTGGAGCTTAGAAACGCCCCAGGAGTCCCCATCCCAAAGATCACAGACTGAGAGTTGAGGGGGGCCTAAACCATTCTTTAGGGCACCAGTGGTCAAGCCAAAAGCTCACTTTGACATTCTCCAAATTTCATGTGTACATGTCTTCAACAAGATCTCTAATTTTAAGCATATTAGTCCAGTTTTTGTAGTCCCCCAGCTTCTTGGTAATAAGCGAAGGATGCTAGCCCTTGCAATACTTGCCATTTATGAACTTGGCCCACAGAGAAGTTTGTGTTCTGAAGTGAATCCACATCTTACAAAAATTAATCTGTGTGACTTGTTGGAGACCCTTGAATCCCAGCCCACCTACTGCTATTGGTTTAGCTACCTTCTGCCATGAAGCCCAGTGTAGCTGCTGTCTTTGACCTGCCCATAAGAATCTGTTGAATAAACTCTCTAACTAAATTTGGAGGCTTTTCTTAAGATAGTTGGTTTAAAGAATATAGGATGGGAAGGTAGTTAAGATGCTTCTAAGGAGAGTAAATCCACCGCCATTTGACAGAAAAGAATGAGACCATCTGAATAAAGTTTTCTGTATTTTCTAAAATACCTCATCAAATTGGGTCATTTTAGATCTCCCTTAAGTGAGTTGGACCCCTAAATATTTCACAGGATCCCTAGCAATAGAGAAGCCAGTGTAGTTGGAGACCTAATGCTTGCAATTGGAAGAAGCCCTCTTGTTGAATATAAGTTGGCATTTGGTAGGGCAGAACTCCATCCCAGAGTATTTTCGAAATTGTTGTATACATTTATAAACTTTCTTAACTGTGATCTTTTGGTCATTGAAGAATATCATGATATCATCAGCATATATGAGGTGGGAAATTGCTATATTGGATTTGTGATGAAATCCAAAGTACTGTTGATTGAGGATGTTCCTGTCAAGCATTCTAGAGAAGTAATCCATAACCATTATAAAGATAGTGGGAGAGAGTGGGTAACCTTTTTTGAGCCCTCTGGTAGCAGTGAAAGCACCCCAAGGTTGGCCATTGATATGGATGGAGTGATTGTTGTTTAAAAGCCACCTTTGGATGAGTTTTCTGAATTCTGGTTGAAAACCTCTAGCTGCAAGGATCCCTAGGATGAAATTTCAGTCAATGGTGTCATAAGCCTTTTTAATATCTAATTTTTAAATGAGGTTGCGCCCTCTACTGATTTTATCTAAGTCCAAAATGAGTTCTTGTGCCAACAACACATTATGATTAATGGATCTTTCTTTAATGAAAGCAGTTTGGTTTGGACAGATAACCCTGTCAAGATGGGGTTGAAGTCTTCTGACTATGATCTTGCTTATGAGTTTGCTTATGATAGATGTAAGGCTGATAGGCCTGTAATGTTCCCAAGTCTTCTGCAAATCTCCTTTAGGGGTAAGCAAAATAGATGTTTTCCAAACTAGCTAGGGAGATTGACTCCATTGAAGAAGCTCTTGATTGCCTCTACCACCTCCATCTTGATAATGTTCCAGGCTTTTTTATAGAAGTCAGCAGTTAAGTCATCATGGTCAGCTGCTTTAGAGCTATCAATTGTGTTCAAGGCTTCCCAAATTTTCTCAGCTGAAGGGAGTTCAGTGAGATTTAGCTGACTAGTGTAACTTGATTCTTCAGTAAAGTAGTCTTCTTAATCAGTAGTGAGATCAGCAGAAGAGTTCAAGAGGGAGCTGCAGTACTTAACAACATCCTTAGCTATAAGTTCATTGTCATTAAGCCATCTGCCCTCAATAGAATATATAAATGTTGATAGAAGCTTTCTGTTTTATAAGCATATCTTGGATGTCAATAGCTTTATTCAGATTAGTCTGGGCAGAAAGCAACTTAGTTTAGTGGCAGTATTATTTTGAACAGCAGACTCAAGCCTCTCAAGTTCCTTCTCAACAGATAAGGCATTGGAAAATACATTTCCAAAAGTTTCCCAACCCCACTTCCTCAAAGCTTTGCTGGTTTTCTGATGAAGAAGGCTAAGCTTAATTAAAGGAATAGTATGATCAATTCCTATCTAATTAGAAGCAACACAATTAATGAAAGGGAGTGTGTACACCACATGTTTAGATATCTGAAAGGTGGGAGCAGTGTGGTAGTACTAGGTGAAGTTATGGATATAAGGAGTGGTCTATGGTCTAAACCAGTGAGGGTTAGGTGGGTAACATAAGTAAGGAGGTAGTGTTTTTGCCAGTAGTCATTTACTAATATCCTGTCAAGTCTTTCCCACAAGAGACCCCTCTTCCAAGTGAATTTAGGACCCTATTATCCCAAGTCAAACAAGCCAACCTGCTGAATTTGATCATTAAAATAAGTCATTTTGGACAGGTAGGGAGGTCTCCCTCTAGATTTCTCAGCTGCATTGGTGATACAATTGAAATCTCCACCTACTATCCAAGGAGAATTCATATTAGTGCTGATGAGATTTAAGCCCTCCCAAAGCTTCTGTCTATCAGGTTTTAGACTTCCAGCATAAATAAATGTAGCATAATCGAGATGGCCTTGTACAAGCAGTGATAGGTGTATGAACTGAGTTTGATCCATTATAATGCTCCACTGTATATCTTTCCTAAAAAAGAACCAAATTTTATTATTTTTGTTGGCATAGTGAGAAAAACCAAGGAATTTGTTAATAATTCTCTATGCGTTTTGCTGAACCATAGGTTCAAGTATTGCAAAGAACCACAGCTTGTATTTTTCTTTAGATAATTTAGTCTTCTTAGAGATTGAGGATGGGCAATGTTCCTTATATTCCAACATAGCATATTAATCATGGGAGGGATTGTAAGGAGGAGAAGGCTGAGATCTTGATCTGGTCCTTCTTCTAGAAGGAGGAGGTCCTCCCATCTTCAAAGCTTTTGTGTACCCATTATTATCATCCCTTAATTTATGAACTTCTAGTAAAACCTTTTTATTCTTCTTAGATTTTTGTGTTAACCATTCCACTTCCATTAGGTGTTTCATCTCAGCTATGTCTTTCTTCTAAGGAGCTTCTATAACAAGAGTAGCTTTCTAGTTGATCTCCTTGGATTACATCACCTCATCTAATGGAACAGAAACAAGTGTTATAATATTTATTTGGTTCTCCTCCTCCCTAATTTGTTTGGGGGAAATATCAGTGGGATTTGTGGAGCCAAAAGGAGTTGTAGAGCTTCTGGGTGTATCCAGCATGTCTTCCAAATTCCCAGTTGGAGAGGGTTCCACACCAATTGTAATTTATGGGGGAGTAGGCTGAGTATTCCTTTCCTGAGTTCCCACAGTCTTCTTTGGGGGAGGGTGAAGCCTGAAACATCTATCCTTGGTGTGTCCAAACATCTTGTAGTGATGATAGCAGTATTGTTTCTGTTCTAGCACCACTTTCTGCCAGAATCCCTCTTTGTCATTACCAATCCAAAGCCTATTGATTTTAGAGAGAGTTACATCTCTTTCAATGAGAATTCTAGCTAGGGCAGGTCTAGCTTTGTTGTATGTAGGAGCATCCACCTTCATAGGTCTCCCTATTGCACTTGCAATATTAAATAAAGCATTAAGATTAAAATATTGAATTGGGAGGCCAGGTAATTTAAACCATAAGGGGACTATAGGAGGTTCCTTAGTAGGGTCAAAATCAGGATCCCACTTCAAAATTTTCATGGTGGTGCCTCCAATTTAAAGAGTTTATTTTGCAAATAGTCTAACATAGTCTTCCTCCCCTGAGAGCTATATGAGTAGATGTCTTCCATCTAGTAATCTCCATTAAATTTTAAAGAAGCAAAGTAATTCCTAACTAAGTCCATTTTGGGGTGGCCAAGAAGAAATTTTCCCACTAAGGTAAATTTTACTTGATCATTTAGGTTTTGAATTTCTTGAGGTGAGAAATAAACAGCTGTTTTTCCTTCCTTAGTACCTAAAGGATGAATGCAAGGGCTGTTATCCTTCCCAGCAGCTGTGTCATGGAATTTCTGTGAGAAGACTAAATGTTCAGGATCACTGAGGGAGGCAGTTGAATTGCCAACCACCCCTACATAAGTGGCCTTAGCTTACTGAACATCAGTTTCAATATCTATAGGGGTAGCCATAAACCCCAGAAAACACAATCTTAAAACCACAGTACCAGTAAGCACAAGGAAAGGTTCAAAAAGTCTTTATGTGGTCTACCTAGACCAAACTACGCAGCAAAGTCCAAACCCAGCACCAAAGGGGGAAAAGGATTCCACCACCAGAGCCATAAGAAGCTAGTCAAAACCAGAAGAAACCAGAAGAACAAGGAAAGCAGGCCAATAACCAAAAGACACCAATGGAACAGTAAATCCCACCAAAGTCTTAGAAAAAAGAGAGTGAGAAGCTAACTCCCAAGGCAATAAGAGATATAAACAAGCTCCCTTAAGAAGAAAGTTGCAGCACCTTCCACTGAAACCACCCCAACAACACTTCATCCTGCCAGAAACCCTAGCAGAGCCCCTCTTTCCTCAGCCGCCAACTTCATCCTATTATATATTTATATATATATATATATATATATATATATATATATATATATATATATATATATATATATATATATATATATATATATATATATATATATATATTATACTTTTTGATTTTTTATATTTTATCTCTAAATTTCCTAATTTACCAAATCTATTTAATTTATCGTTAGCTTCCCCGGCAACAGCGCCAAAAACTTGATCCCATAAAATATAGTTGTGTAAAATTTATAAAGTTGACTCTGCTTTACAATGATGCCAAAAACTTGATGTGGAGTTTTATGAATAATAACATTAAGCACTTAATGTTGGGATTCTATGCAAGTATACATATCATTATCAACTAATATAAGACTTTCTATTTAAGTCCCAAATATCAATCCCACGAGGAAGGTCTAAATTTGAAATAATAAATTAACTAGGAAATTTATAGAAAAAATGAAATTACTGTCACTAATTTTGAATGTTTGAGATACTATCAAAACTAAATTATTAACTACAATGAAAACTAAAATGCAAAGTTTAAAATAGTAACTACTAAATTACGTTTATGTGATGAAATTATTTAATATGAAAAAACATCTTTCACGCTACAATGAGTTTTTGGTGAAATAAGATGAGATAAATGGTTTAAATTTTTGTTATGCCAATAGAAGAAATTTTAATTCTCCACCCTAATTCAGTGTTATAGAAAATCATTGGCAAATCTCAGGTTTAGTCCCTAAATTCATGGCTAGGCTATGAGGATACTGACTCTCATTCCTAAGCTACCACTTCTCTTCCCATGAAGGCTAACTCTCTCTTTAGCTCTTAAACACTAAGATTGAATTGGGGATTTTAGTCTGTCACCTTAAAATTTCCAATTCTACACCAAACAATGCATATTTTCCTTTTTATTTGCACTTAATTCCATGAACGAAATACTCCTCCATGGAATTAATGTGAATCTCACTATGTTGTAAAACTCATACTCAATTTCTCAGATCATATGTTTCACAACATATTTTAGCAATTCAAATGGTCAGATCGAAGCGTAAATTAAGAATGGAATTGAAAAAACATCACAATTTATTTTATATTTTCACATTGGCACATCCAAATTATCTCTTCATTTCACCATAACTCAGAGTAGGGAGAAAGATAAAGAAAAATACTCATACTTCATGAGAAAGATACAACAAAACAAAAAGGTCAAATTTAAAATAAAGTTCATATAATAATAATAAACAAACAACAGTTATCTGAAACCCTTCCTCAAAGCAAATCCCTTGCAGCCTCTCTTAGGAAATGTAGGAAGAAGAAATTTCTCACTTCTCTCCCTCTCCAACACTCTTTAAGAAGAGTTCACACTTAAAATCACCACAAAAACTGAAAACTATAAAAGAAATAAATGAACAATGGCGTGGAATGACGTGGAAGAAAGTGGAAAGTGGTTGAGGGTATGAAGGGGCGCAAAGGCAGGGTCTTTTCTGATTAATTTCAGCTCTAAAAAGTGCCTAAGGTCATTTTTCCAATACGTGCATCCATAAACTCTTAAAAAAGTGTCCAAATTTGTTGAATCTTCTAGAAATAGGGCCTGCACTGACATTGGAGCCATTAGCACCAGTGGCCATTTATTTAGACTGTGCTTACTGTCAAACGACGCTATCGACCCTAAAAATTTCTTTAAAAATTTCATTTTGACTCTAAATTCTATCATTTTTGCTTTCTTTTTGCTCCAAGTCCTAAAAATCAATATGTTGCAATAAAACATGAAAAATACCATCCCTTAAAGTGCAATATCACCAAAAAAGAGTATAAAATATGGGTCTAGAAATGCATATATCTTTTGTGTATCAACACACAAATCTCCTCTCTCTATTACCCAAGAACTTAGTTGAGCACACATACACGCACACGCACACACTCTCTCTTATCAGAAACCTAACAACCACCAAACTAACACACTCACCCTCTCTCCTACAAAAATCATACCCTTCAAGTCACCAACACACATCCCCTCTCTTAACTAAAAGCAATCAACAATATGCCCCACACTCTTCCCATCTTTCTGCCCTACCTAAAACCCTACCTAAGCTTACCTCCTCTCACTCTCACTACTTTTCCCAAATACCTACTTACTCACCCCTTGCCTCTCCCTCACCACCTTCCCCCAAATCACTAAGCTGGGCTCCTCTACTCTCTCCCTCACTATGTTACCTGAAACACTAACCAAAGCCTCCTCACCTTTCTCCCCCACTACCTTACCAGAAACCCTAACCTAAGCTCTTATGCTCTCTTTCTCACAATTTTACTTATACTCTTAAACTAAATCTCATCTCTTCTCTCCATCACTACTTTACCTAAAACCATAACATAAGATTCCTCTCTTCTCTCTCTCTCTCTCTCACCATGTTAGCCTAAAATCTAACCCAAGATCTCTCTATCAACTTTTTCTCCCATGGTTAAAACAATTAATCATATGAACACACACAAACTTCACTTCCTATAGCCTAAACCCTAACTCTAGCTCTCCCTATAATCCTACTACCCTTGGCCACTAATTAACACTAATATCAGTTAATTTTTTTGTAAAAAACTTGTTTGTTTTTTCATATGCATGTCATTAGTCTTGATATCATAAAGTAATTAACTTACATGCTTCTAAGACTTATGTGACATGTCTATAATACAATGTTATGCCTCTCCATATGCTCCTTAAAATTTTGATGCCTAGGCATATCTTCTAATTAAATACATGATTATGCTTATGTTCCATAAAAATTTCCATGCTCACAATGTGTCGTCTTCTATTCCAAGAAAATCCCTGCTTAGGATTATGTTCCAGAAAAATTTCTTAGTTGAGGCTTACATTCCATGAGATTTCATGATTAGGATGTTGGCATCAAATTTTGATGTCACATGTGTAGGATGTCCACTCGAATATTGTGGGAAAATATTTTTTTCATATATAGGTTCCTATGGTTTAAACGAAGTAAGTGCTTAGGCCTTTATATGGGAATTAGAGATAGGTGTGGCCGCACCCTAAACTGGGCACACTGGTGCCCCAACACCTAAGATGATTTTTTTTCATCCAAGTAAATAGAGCGTTGGTTCACCTGCAGTTGTGGTATGTCATCCTCACGATAAAAAACTTACCCACTCACTTCCGCACCCTGAACTAGGCACATAAGTGCCCCAACGCCTAAGATGATTTTTTTTTCATCTAAGTAAATAGAGCGTTTGTTCACTTGCAGCTGTGGTATGACATCCTCATTTTTGTGAGTTTGGTCTGTTGCACCCATGATAAGTGCCCGGGGCACTGGCGTCAGATATTAGCGCACCCTAGCCAGCCTCCAATCAGCCTAAAAAAAATTATAGACTTAACCTCCACAAGGACCAATGGTATTTGTCCTAGGTAGAATAAAATACCTTATTCTATGATTATTTTTTAGAGAAATAAACTATTGATCATGCTAGGTTAAGGCAGAGTTTGGAGATCCAAAATTCATTCTCACTTAAAGATCTTTTTAGCTAAGTGAGCATCCTCTTAGAGAGCTAGAGATTTGGACACTTCTTCTTTAGAAAGAAAAAATCTTAAGGAGAAAGTGAGAGCCTCGTTCTCATTTTTCTCACATCTTCTTTCTCATCATAATATACTTCTTCCACCTAAGTTCTTCTCCGTTTCTTCATTCCTTGAGAGTAAGAGAGGGATTATTTTTCTTAATGTTTCTTGAAAGGATGAGGGAAGATGATCCATCATACCTTGGAAAAATAAAACACATATCAAACATCGCAGTGGTTAGAAAGCTTCTCCTAACTTCTTTTTTGTAGAAAACCTTTTTGCTAATGTTAGAGGTCTTAGTAACCCGATGTTAGAGGAAGCCTTTATGTTAGGAAGCCTTTTTAATGCTTAACTTATTTTTCCATCATATAAGTGAAGCACCATACAACTTTACATTGATATCAGAAAACTTTGGACATGAGCATATGCAAGACATGTTGAGATGATTAGCTTAGATAACACTGTCCCATTTCATATATCCTAAATAAGTATCATAACACCTAGTATGTGATTTTGCTATGATATCCTAGCTAAGTAGGTGCAATCACTTTAACTAATATGGTTATGTTTCCGTATAGACCGTGTGTTTGGTTTTTTCATGTGTTTTCATTTACCTCATGCATTCTTGTTAAATGAGGAATTCACATGTATTCATACTTGCGATTATATATGAGTGCTCAACTAATGCATCACTCATTCTAAACTTGTAATTGTTGTTTCACTGTATTTGCTAACAAATCATTGGAATAGTCAAATCATGCAAATTTTCTTAGCATATCACACAGGTTTGTTTGCACCTACTTTTGAGTAACCATGTAATGCTAAGTAACCCTACATTTTACATAATCATTAACTAGTCAATTTTGATGGAAAATCTTATCTAATGGACATGTGACCCAATGTTGGTCATAGTGCCTTAATAAACATTATTTCCAACTCTTTCAAAGTGAGTAATGTAAATTATCATATTGTGACTAACACGTATATGATTATCCTAAAATTCCAAGAGATCTAACTTGAGCCCAAAGGCTAAATTTTTGCCTCAAACCTATTTTGAAAAAAAACTAAAATATTTTTTAATATTAATATTATCCATCATCGTTTAAGCTTGTTTTGAAATTAAAAAATCCATATTTTAAACCATAAATGAGGCCAATCATTGGAATACTTTCATTATATTTAAAATTATCCTATTCAGTGGCATTTATTAGAACTTTGATCATTAGTATGGGATCGGCGACGACGGTCCCTTCAAAGGCATACACCATCCTCAACCATACTTTCTTACACACATAGCTTATGAATTAGGACATTTCTTTAAGTGCTTGTTAGAATAAGTAGGGTGTAGTTAGGTTTTTCTTATACCTGGCTATTATTATAGTTTCAGACTAGTCGAACATTTTATTCATTGCCTTTTATATGATTAGTGAGTGTGAATTGTGTGCTTTAGTATATCACGGTGATTCAATGCATAGAGTTATATCCAATTGGGAAGAGCCATAATGATTTAAGCCAAAATATTTTCAGTAGGTGTCACTAGCTCTCCTCCTATAAGGCATGACTCGATATGATTGCATTTTAATAACTTGATGTAACCATTTTATTACAGGTCATGTTTTTTGGGATTTTTTTCATGTAATTTATTTAGAAACATTAATATTAAGTTTGTATAAAAAATTATGTATAAGCATGTGTTTCAAAGAACTTCATGTACGGAACCATGTGATGAAGACCAAGAGTGTTATAATTCTCATTTAGACCTATGACTTGTAACTTAATTTTGAATTGCACTTTTTATATCGATATTAGGATCAAGCATGTATATGTGGAGCCTAACCACAATTTTTGGTTTTTTGGGATACATTACTGACCTAACAACACCAGAGTTTCTCATTTAGTCCTTTGGTTTGCTCTACATTATGTCGAGTGTTATAATTCTCATTTCCTTTTATTTCTAGTTTGTTTGTGAGCATTTTGTATATGAAACATAAGCTTTCTAGGTTAAAAAATATTTTTTTTTACAAAATCTTAATAAAGAAAGAGTGATGTTAATGAAAATTTAGGATTAAAATATCTTCACTTTAAAATCAAAATTTACTTTCTTACACGTCCTTCAAACAAGATTTAAAATGGATTAGCATGTTGGGAATTACCAAAGTCATACTTAATAGGTCCTCTATACTATGGAGTACTCAAGATAACTGCAACATTTTTAAATTTTCAAATGAAAAGTGCTCGTGCTTCTCCAACCCAACTTGTCAAGCATAAATTTCTATATTTAACAAATCATCTAAAATGATTAAGTTGTTAGAGGATCCCCAACCAAGATGGGTGATGCCGATTTTACGCTAGTAATATTTTTTGACACCCTAACTCATGTGATATCAAGACGAGGAAATATGGAGGATAATTACAATAAAATTTTATTTCAATATAATCAGTTTCTCTTTTAAATCTTTAAAGGTGCCACTCATAGTGATCTGACGTATTTTTTCAATTTTAAAAACTCACTAGGTTCCAAACAAAAATATACATACCACACAAGTAATTAAAGGCTCTAATGGAGTCCTAAGTATCAATCCCACAGGAAGGTGGAAATTCTTATACTAATAACACAAAGACACAACATAAAAACTATAGAAAACTTAAGTAAGAAAGTAGGTCAAAGTTTGTATTAAAAAGCTAAGGAAACTATGTCTACTATACTAACCTCTAAACTTCCAAGTTAAATGTAATGTAATTAAGCAAAGTTTTACAACTAAACGCTCAAACTTTAGAAAGTATACTTCCCCTTTATAATGAGGTTTTAGTCAGTGAATTATCCAAATTTTCATAAAATTGTATTGTGTTATATAAGAGCAATTTATTCTATATCCTCTTTACAAGTGATAAAGAACATTGACTAATCCAGAGTTTGGTCCATATATCTGCATGTAGGATGGGATGATACTGGCGCTCACTTCAGAGTTCCAACATTTTGCTCACCTTAGGGCTAACATCTCACATTAGTTTTGAAACACCTGGACCAAATCGGGGATTTTAGTGTGTCACAATAAAATCTTCAATTCTACGCGCATCAAAAGTATATTTCTTTATTTATTTGCACTCAAACCCATGTACTACATTCTCATCCATGAAATCAAATGCGATTCTTACTTAGTTACAGAAAGCATAGTCCTCTCTAATCTTATTTTTTCACAACAAATTTTAATAAATCAATTGGCCAGATCAATAAGTAAATGAACATAAATCTGAATCATCACAGTTAAGAAATTAAAATGCTTACAAATAATTTTGATTCTTTAGATAACTATATCTCATTATAGGGAGAAGGATAAAAAAAATTACTCAGAATTCATGTGGAAGTTAAAATAAAACATGGATTTATATATATAGAAACAAGTTTACACAACAACTAAAACTGAAGTAAAACAACTTATCTCAATCACTTACCCAAAAAAACTTTTTGAAGTTCCTTTGAATTACTTTCTATCCTTACAATGTCTCTCAATTCTCTCTTAGAAATGTAATAAAGAAGAAAACTCTCACTTTCTCTCTCCTCTTACAACTCTTAGAGATAATCTTCCCTAAATCTTTCACAACTTTACACCTTTTTCACCCGCCACATTTCAATCACAAAATCCTTATTAGTCAAATTTTCAAGAGTTTACTTTGGTATCCTTTAAAAAATTTATCCAAATTTAATGCATTTGGAGGTGGAACCATTTATGGTGCTTATGCGCCAAAATTAGGCACTTAGGTGCCACTTTCTCTATATTCTAGTGCTTAGACACTAAAATTACGCACTTAGGCACCACCTTCTATGGATTCTAGCGCTTGATCAGGCACTTAGGTGTCAGTTCAGCTTTTCTAATTAGCCGCCTTTTGCCTCAAAATTCCTTCCTATTTGCTTCCTTTAAGATCCAAATGCCTAAACTTAGTATACCTACAATAAAAAACATGAATTTTTTTATTTAAATTGCAATATCACTAAATATGAACATTAAATGTATGTTTAAAAGTTGAATATTTTTAGGCATGTCAAAATCCCCTAAACTTAACTATTACTTGCACTCAGGTAAATCTTTTACTATGTAAAACCTATGACTTAAGGTAGTGAGCTTCACTTAAAGATTTCTTTTTGTTTTAAAAAATTAATAGTAAAACCTTAGAAAATTTTTTAATAATGTAGGTTAAAACTAACCATGTAAGAATATCTAGTAGTAAAGTCTAAGAGTTTTAATTTTCTATTCATTACAAGAATAACTGTAATTTGTCATATTAAGGATGCTTAGAAGAATTATATGAAAAGGAATTGCATGAGAATACCATTAATAAAGATGTTAAGACAATAATTTACGTTTAGAAATGTAATTTAAGTCCCTTTTCTTAAGATAATTCAAGTAAAGCTAATTTTTATTAGGCATCTCTTCAAGCTTCTCCTCACATATATTTTTCTTTTTGCTTTTCTATTTCTTTTGATTTTGCTTTTCCTTTTTCCTTTTAAGATCACTTTCAATCATTTCTTCTATTTTGTTTTTCATGTGAGGATTACTATATCTAAACAGCTTTCTCAATCATATCTTTATTTTCTTTTTCATGAGAGGATTACTATATTTTAACAACCTTAAATGATTTTGAACTTCGCTATCTTCTTCTTAAAGTTAAGAAAATATCACATTTCTTTACTTATAAATGCATATTAGCTTTTTTCATAAAGTCTCAGTTCTTTCTTTTTATATATAACTCTAAGATTCTTAATATTTCAAAAATACAATTTCTTTTACTTTAAAGAGTAATCATGTGACCTTATACTCTTATACTAAAAATCTTAACTTTTAGAACTAACCTTTATTAATAAGAATTTTTACTTAAGTCTATCATAATATTTATAAAATACAAAATATAGTTATCTAAAGTTGACCTTTAATGCAAAAATTCATGTTAAAATAATTTTTAAAATATAGTTTATTGAGGACAAATAAGTTTTAGGCTCTTTTAAGAAAAATAATTTTCTTCCCTCAAACTTCATTTTTTGTTTAAATGGGTAAAACATCTAGTGCAGAAATGTAGGAAGGAAGAAAATAATAAATACAATAAATAAGACTAACCATCTATACAGGGTTTTGAACATGTTTTTATGCAGGTACTAAAAAATGTATAACAATATGTAAAGTTTCCTTAAACATGTTATATCCAAAATATTTGCTAAGTAAAGGAGAGTTCTAAACATAAACATTAAATGTAAAACAACAGTAATACAACTAAAGAAAATAACCTAATATCACATATAACAAGTTTTAGTACCACAATTAAACATAAGATGTGAACACATACAACTAAACATCATAGACACAAAACAAAACTAAACTCCATCCATAAAAATATTAGTCTAACTACTCCTCAATATCATTATCATCATCTTCTTCTTCCTATTCAAGATCTATATTCTCCTTAATATCTCCACTATCATAAGGCATAAAGCTAGGGCATGTTGGAAATTGCATTGTGAGATTGTCCATAATGAATTTCATCATTTCCTCATAATAAGCAATATTAAACTCCACTCGCCTCTGCATATAATCGTCATTGTTGTACATGTGGCCTTCTATGCTTTTTACCTAATTCTGTAATGTCAAAATATCTCCTTGTTGAATAAGTAGTTGCTCCATTACTGTATCCAATGACGAAGTACCAGAAGTAGAAGGTCTAGAGGTAGAAGTAAAGGGTTGGGAAAATAAAAAATTTCTAAATCAAAGCAAAGCTCTTATCGGGAGAAGAATAAATCCAAGATTTTCAAGCTGCTAATTTGCCTAAAAAATGAATGTATGGAAGCTCTAGGTCATTGCTTAGTGTGCATCATAAAGAAGAAGAAGAAACTAGTGAAAAATGGCAGTAATGAGGCCCATTTTCATGATTTGTAGACCGGTTTCGTGGTTTAGCTAATCTGATGCCTAGGCGCCAAATTCAACTCTTAGGCACCGACGCTAATTTTTTTTTTTAATTTTTTTTAATTATAATAAAAGCGTTGAACACCAAGGCACTCCAAACTTTGATTAGCCTAATTTTGCATTAATTATCATAATTAAGTAATATTTCAACTTTCAATCTTCCACAAAAACACAAAAATCATTTATATATTTAAATCCAAACAATTACAGACTAACATTTGAAATCTCGACATATAAAGCAGTGTCATAAATCACACCAACAACTTGGTGTTGAAAAATAAAAATAAAATACCAAAACATAAGCAATCCCGAAATGATTAATTATTAAACTTCATCACACACACACAACAAAAAAGCTCTTTTAAATCAAAGTTTGGGACTTTAAAGCCACTACACACCTTTATTCTCATCACTTGCTTCCTCTCTAAGGTCTCCCATAGACTAGTGATGCACATATAAGTTATAGAAAGGATGGTTATAAAATCCATCTGTTTATTCATCCTCGATCCAAATGTTTTTCTAGTACATACATATTGTTGCCCCTTCAAAAAGTGTAGTATGATCAAATTGTTGTTTGATTTACCAATCCAAATGGTGAGATTGATCAAAAATGTTGTTAATCGCGTTTATAATATTAATCATCTCTTTCTTCAACTTGTTAAAGTAACACGTTTATAATATTAATCATCTCTTTCTTCAACTTGTTAATAATCTTTTAAAAAATATTTAAATTATTTTGAAGTTGGGGTTGTAAAAATGGTGTTGATTATGAGTTAATTGATCCATAGAAACATTTCTATCATCCACTTCTTCATTATCCAAGCCTTCAATGTCAAAGTTGGGTTCCAAGGAAAAAATACCTTTCCCTATTTTCATAAGAAAATTATGCTTGGCTAAAAGTCAAGAATATAGAAGAGAGATGTCTCAGTCTATAGTGAGACTCATTTAGTATTAAGCCAAGAATAAATCAAACCATTAAAGATGCCACATCAATTGTTCTTCTATTTTGAATACAATAATTTTGGATAGCACTAACATTTATCACTTTACTGAGTTTCATTGTAGGAAGTAATTTTGCATAAATGAAGAAATGTTAAATCCTCAAGGCAGAATTTAATAATGAAGAAGGAAAACTTACATAACAATCACCTTTTGTTTCTAAGTTCAATCTTCATCCGTAAAAAAATTAAGGACTTCATTTAAATTGTCTCTTGTAGGAGAGAAGTTGGCATAATGACAAATTGGAGCATGCTCTATCAAGAAAAAATCTTTGATACTTGAAGGAGTAAGAGGTACCCTTCTGCCTCAAATATATACAACACCTTGGTTAATCCCATTAAGAGTAACATAAAATTCTTTCACGACAGAAATGACTGCTACAGCAGTTGTGTAGCATAGTACTTCTCATCACCTTTGAACGATTATCTCTTCAACATGACTACCAGGATTGAAACCTCAATTAATAAAACCTAGTTCCTTGATCAATTTCTTCTTCACAATATTTCTATCATATAATTTCTGCACATCAAAACTAATGAGCTTAATTCAGTTGAAGTTCCCATATTTGTATTTTCCTTTGGAGTTAGAAGGCATTAAAATAAGAATAGTGCAGCTTTCCATCTCTACAAATTTAAATTAACTCCAAATGATGAGGTTTAGTAGTTATATAGATAAAAATTTGGCAAAAAACTATCCATAGAAGCTTCCGGACGGTTTTTAAAACTACAACACCTAGGATCCAGATTTAAGAGCCTAGGTGCCAAACGCTTTATAATTTAGTGCTTAGGTGCCGATTTTTGTCACCTTGAAGCCAGTGCACAGTTATGCATTGCCTCGCCTAAGGTCAAATAAACACTCATTACTTCTTTAAAATTTAATAATTAAATTGTTTTGTGTATTTTGTTAACATGTAAGTCTCTAAAGTACATAAAATTCATTGAAAGAGCTTATTTAAAATACAAAAATTAAAAATAACTACAAAGATAACTATGGGTTGCTTCTCACAAAGCACATGGTTTAACATCGTCAGCCTGACATTTCCAATCTTTACTTTAGGTGACTCAACATTAAATCCTCTTTAAAAGTGTATCTCTGGATATCAAAGTGAGGTTTCAAATTGCGTCCGTTGACCTTAAATATTTTCATAGTTTTTGGACCTTGAATATCCACTATTCCATATGGGTAAACTCTTATAGTAATATATGGCCACATCCATCTAAATTTAAGTTTTCTGAAAATAATTTGAATCTTGTATTGTGGAGTAGAACTTCTTCTCCATATTCAAATTCCTCTTTAATTATTTTCTGATCTTGCCAGTTTTTCATTTTTTTCTTTATAAATCTTAGCATTTTCATAGGATTCATTTCTGATCTCATCAAACTTATACAACTACAATAGTCTTTTCTCACCAGCATCCTTTAAATTAAAATTAAATTCCATAATTGCCCATTAAACTCTATGCTACAGTTCTACGGGTAAGTGACAAGCCTTTCTAAAAATAAGTCTATACGGGTACATTCCTATAGGAGTTTTGTATAATATCCTGTAAGCCCATAATTGCAGCATATAATCTAGCTGACCAATAAAATTTGTTAGGATTTCTAGTTTTTTTCAAAATTCTTTTAATTTCATGGTTACATATTTCTGCTAGAATACTGGTCTGGGATGATAAGTAGTCCCATAAATTTTCTCAATTCTTTTATTCGTAAAATGAGATCCCCATCTGTAATGATTACTCTTGACATTCCATATCTAGTGAAAATATTTTTCAGTAAAAATTTTGAAACACTCCAAGCATCACAGTGAGGTAAAGAAACTTCTTTAATCCACTTTAAAACATAGTATACTACGATTAATATATATAATTTACCAAAATAGGGTACAAATGGTCCCATAAAATCCAATTCCCAAACATAAAAAATTTCAACTTCCAATGTAAAATTTAGAGAAATTTTATTCATTTATGAAATATTTCCTACTCGTTGAAAATGATCACATGTTTTTACATAAGTATCAACATCCCTAAATAGAGTAGGTCAATAAAATTTAGATTATAAAATTTTGTGTTCACATCTGTCAATTCAAAAATGCCCTCCAAATTCAGAATCATGACATTTTTGAATAATTTTTTTGGTTTCTTCTTAAGGTGCACATTTCTAAATAACTTGATATTTACATTACTTGTACAAATATGGGTCATGCAACCAGTAAAACCTTGCATCTTGAATAAATTTCTTCTATTATTGTGTTGCCAATCCATACGGTAAAATATCACTAATAATAAAGTTAACTATGTCTGCATATCATGGTATTTGCTTTTCATTACTAGCATATAACTTTTCATCAGGAAAATATTCATTAATTTTACTTTCAAGATTGCATAATTTTTTCTGCTCTAGCCAATATAAATTATTAGCTATTTGATTATTAGTTCCCTTCCTATCTACTACAACAAAGTCGAATTCATACATTAGAAGGAACCATCTAATTAATCTTGGTTTCACTTCCTTCATATGCATCAAATATCTTATAGCAGAGTGATCAATGTGGATAATAAATTTAACTCCAATTAGATATGATCTAAACTTATAAAAAGTATATATATAATTGCTAATAACTCTTCTTCTGTGGTGGTGGAATTAATTTGAGCTTGTCGGTCACCAAATTGGAAATTTTCGGTCACTGGAATGGATATCCCAATGCCCAATTTTAAAACATGTTTAAATTAATTTATAAATATAATTTAGAAAAAATAATATTTTAATTTTTAAAAATACAAGACTGAACTCATCTCATATCTACAATAGTTTAAATCATCGAGCATAACACCTCAAGCAATATATCTACCTCAAAGGATAAATGCAGTACTTGCTGGTGGTGCTCGATTAAATAAACTAAAGAATTTATGACACCTATTTTAGCATGCAAAAAAATCATTTTTTATGTTAACCGACAAGTTCACCTATCTAATATGAAAGATTAGATAAGGTTTATTTTAAGCTGGTTTCTTAAATTTTCTTATAAGGGCAAGCTAATATAGTTAATTACATCTTAGATAACCAAAGTCACCTAAGAGAACTCTCGATTTAGACAAGGGAATATTGTCTTCAAGGAATTCAAAAGAGTAGGGCTTTTCAAAGATTGGGCAAAGAGGTGTCAAATGGGGATGGCTTAAATTTGGAACATTAATTTTAGGAATCCAAAGTGAGATAAACTAGGGGTTGTCACAAATCATAAGGAGAAGCTTGGTGACTTCCCAAATTATTCTATAGTTTGGCTTTAATTTTGAAGAGATAAATTATCAAGTGTTTGATCCTGTGAATTATTATTATTTAAGGCTTACATTTACATGGCATAATCATTCAAGTAGCCTGGAAGATGGGAGGAGCTATGTATTAATGAATGAAAACCTTGGAATCCTAAATGAGTTCTGGCTTAATTTGCACAACATAATTGTGCAAAGGCTTAGAGATAAAGTAAGGATTTATGTTGCATTAGGTAGACTACCTCAAAGTCATATGGCTTGTTATTTAATCTAAAGAAAGGTTTGATGTTGTAGATCCTCATGATGTTGTTGATTATTGTTGTAGATTGCTGCCCAAGGAGTTAACTCCAAGCTCCTCGATGAAGTAGCAGTCCTTTAGTCTAAGGTTCAAAGGTTTTACCAGGTGTTTTAAGGTTTTAAACATTATGGGGAGGGTTAAAGTTAATTAGAGTGACACTGGTTAGGATCGCCTTGTTTCCTCATTTCGGTACAACCATTTTCTTTTGAACTTACTTAGTTTAAATGTGTTATTAAGCTCATTTAAACCAGGGAGATCTCATTAACAACCGTGGGTTACCTCGTCGAAGGGATCTCCCGTAAATTTAGAAGAGCATTTTATGTTTAAATGTATTTAAAAAGACTTATGGTTACCTTTGAAATTGTTTTATTTAATTTTAAAAATCATTGATAGTTTGGTATAAGAGATCCAGCTAATTCATTGTAAAATGTTTGAGTTATTAACCAGTTTGGTATAACATAGTGTGGACACTTTCTTAAGAGTTCTTTAAATTGCTCCCATGCTTCTTAAATAGATTCCCCTTCAAACTGACTAAAAGATGTAATATCAATTCTAAGCTTTGCAGTCTTTGATGGTAGAAAATATTTAACTAGGAATTTTTTTGTTAAATCACTCCAAGTTCTAATAGATCCAGGTGATAACGACTGTCACCATATCTTAGCCTTATCCCATAGTGAGAAAAGAAATAATCTAAGTCTTATAACATCATCAGATACATCATCATATTTAAATGTAGCACATAATTCTAGAAAATTAGCAAGATGTAAATTTGGATTTTCAATTGCTGCATCACAAATGGATTATTTGATACCATTTAGATAATAACAGGTTTAAGCTCAAATGACTTAGTCATTACATCAGGTTTTTGAATACTATGATGAAATTAATCTACCGTAGGGTTTGCATAATCTTCAGAGTTGTAAAATGTTTGACATTCAAAGTTTCTAAACTCTTCAACATTTTGATTATTTTAATTTGCCACTTCTTGAAATTTTTCAGTAATTTTTAAATTTTTTAATTCTTCTAATAGTTCTTTCTAATTAAGAGTCGTAAGGTACAATTTCTACGGAACCTGAACTACACATGCATTACTATAAACCCACTAACAAAAAATAAAATAAAATAAAGCGAAAAATAAAAACACACAAACTAAAACTTTATATAAAAACAACAATATAATATTCCTATAATAAATCTTAGACTTTAAATAAGAGTTACTAAAAAATATGTTAACCAAAAACTTCTTTTTGAATTTTTTTTTTGCAAATTACTAATATTTTTCTCCTTCCCCAATGATGGTGCAAAAATCTTAATTTTGACTTTCTATTTATTGAGATTTAAAAAGCGATGTATGTAATTATATTTATAACATTTCAATATGGGATATTACATAAGGATACGTATCATTATCAAGTTATATAGAACTTTCTGATTAAGACTTGGATATTAAACCCACAGGAGGGATTAGTTTTAGATAACAAAATACTTAGCAATATATATTCTTACTCAAACTTATGATGCTATATTAGGAATAAAAGTTTGATTCTTTTTGTAATTTTTGATAATTTAAAATAAAGTAAGAAACTAATTAACTTAATTAAAATACTTGCAAGATTAAGGCAATATAAGTAAAATATCTTTTTCTTTATCAGGAATTAGTGATAAACATGAAAATTTAGTTAGTGAAGTATGTTAACTGTTTTGTGTCAAATAGAAGCAATAATATTTTTTACCCTTACTAGAGATACTATAATGAACATTGGTTAATCTATAGTTTGAATTGTCTTGAAGACCGGCTAGGCAGGGAAGATACTATTCTCCCTCTTCTCCCTCCACTTAGGGGGTAATATCAAGAATCAAAAACTAAAACTATAAACCAAATTGGGGGCTTTAGGCTGTCACTCTAAAGTCCTCTAAATCTACACCCTTGAAAATATATTTCCTTATTTATTTGCACTCAACCCAATGAACTACATTCTCATTCATGGAATCATTATGTGATTTAAACCATTTGTTGACTGAGACAGTACCATCTTGGATCTTACATGTTCTCAAAATAGGATTTAACATCTTAAGTGGCCAAATCAAGAAGTAAATGAAGTGCAAGGTCTTGAATCATAACAACTTTTTCCAACATTGAAGTTTAACACTTCACACAACTTCCTTTAAACAACTAATCACTTATTATTTTAAGAAAAAAAGATAAAGAGAACTACTTAAAATTTTTGGAGAAAACACAACCGCACATGAATTTAAAATTAGAAATCTTGCACATAAACAAGAAATCTAAATTTAAAATTAAGTGTACTCACAAAGATAAACACTTATCTCAAATTATCTCTACCAAATATCTTGAAGTTCCGTTGAATTCTCTTCCTTCTCTCACAATACAAACTTACAACTAAAATAAAATAAAATAAAGTAAAGGTGGGTCGCGGTGGCAGCGGTGACGGCGGTTGTAAATTTTGGTAGTTGATTGCTGGACTCCTCTTTTGGAAAATCTAAATCTTTTCTTATTAAAATCTAATGGGTGCCTTGGTGTCTCTTCAAAAAGTTATCTCCATTCAATCAATCTTCTAGGAATTATCTCCTCAAAAGTCAATTGAATGAATTTTCGTGTCCATGGGCTACTTCTCATGCTTTATCAAGGGTTGCTTCAAACACCTCTTCAAAATTCTACTGCAATTATTATTTCTTCAAGTAACTAAATATGGAGGTTAAGTGCGACGTACGTGGCGCTTAGGTGCATATGCTCTGGTGCTTAAGCATCCTAGTTCATTTTTGCAGCTTTCTTCATTTTTGCTCCAAATTTGACCCTTTTTTACTCCTTTCAGCATTATTCATCCATTTGATTATACCTACAAGAAAAGCACACAAATACCTTTCATTAAAGCGTAATATCTAAAAAATAGGTATAAAAATGTGTACAAAAATACTATATATTTTAGGTGTATCACCTACCTACGTTAGACTTAAAATCATTTCAAACATTAAGTTCAATGTATGTTGAACTTTAAAAAACTTAAGTCCTACCTACATTGGACTTAAACCATGCTAACCCTTAGGTTCTACTTACATTTAAACTAAAGCAATTTAACTCACATTGGACTTAAACCTATATAATCCTTAGCTTCTACTTACATTGAACCTAAAACACTTTAATTCCAACCTACATTAGACTCAAATATTTAGGTTCTACCTACTTTAAACCTAAAACATATTAAGTCCTACATACATTGAACTTAAACCACTTAAATCCTTAGGTTATACCCACATTGAACCTAAAAATAATTCATGTCCTATTTACAATGGACTTAAACCATTTTAATCCTTAGGTTCTACCTACATTAAACCTAAAACATCTTAAGTCCTACCTACATTGGACTTAAACCATTTTTAATCCTTAGGTTCTACTTACATCAAACCTAAAGCAACTTAAGTCCAACCTAAATTGGACTTAAACCATTTTTAATCCTTAGGTTCTACCTACATCAAACCTAAAGCAACTTAAGTCCCACCTACATTGGACTTAAGTCACTTAAATCCTTAGGTTATGCCTACATTGAACCTAAAAACAATTGAATTCCAACCAACATTTGAAGTAAACCATTTTAGTTCTTAGGTTCTATCTACATTGAACCTAAAACATCTTAAGTCCTACATACATTAGACTTGAACCATTTTTAATCCTTAGGTTCTACCTACATTGAAACTAAAACATCTTAAGTCTTGCCTACATTAGACTTAAACCATTTTTAATCCCTAGGATCTATTGATATTGAACCAAAAACATCTTATATCCTGCCAACTTTGGACATAAACCATTTTTAATCCTTAGGTTCTATTGATTCACCAAAAGAATTACTCTTGTAAGTACATATTTTATGCTTTTTTTTGTGATATTGCACTTTAAAAAAGGGTATTTTCATGTCTTTATTGCAGGTATATCATTTTTAGGCATTTGAACAAAAAAAGGCAAAAAGCACAAAATTTGGAGCCAAAATAACAAATTTTGGAAACCTGGCACATGATGCGCCAGATCGAAGCATGATGCGTTGTTTGACAGAGAACTGGTGCATGATGCACGAGATCGGTGCATGATGCACTAGATCGGTGCATGATGTGCCATATAAGACTTGTTGCAAATTAAGGCAGTTTGAGACAAATTTTGCTCAAAATTTTAAAGGGACACTTGTTCTACTATCGACACTATTTTGGGTTGTGGAGTCCGTTGTCTGTTGGAAGCTGTCAGTTGCTGGAATAGAAATCTCATCACCCACTTTGGAAGGACATTTAGTATATATATATATATATATATATATATATATATATATATATATATATATATATATATATATATATAGAAAAAATATGAAATCAAAATGACCCCATATTTTTTATAGTTTAAATGAAAGAGCACTATACCTCAAAATTTGTATCTATCACAAAAGATAAACACAAGACTTGAGGGTGAGGGTCAATCAAATAAGCTAAGAAATATATGACATCCATTTGGTTTATGAAACCATTTTATTTACCAACAAGTTCCTCTATTTAATACGAAGAATTAAATAGGGATAATATTAAGCTAGGTTCGGAAAAGCTTCTTATAAGGGCAAGCCCCTATAGTTAATTACATATAAGATAATCAAAGTTAGCTAAGAAAAATCTCGATAAAAATCAGGAATATTATCTTTAAAGAGGTCAAAAGGATAGGACTTTTCAATGAGATCGGACAAAGGGGTGGAAAGGGGGAATGGCTCAAATTTGGAACATTTACCATTCGAGAAAGGGAGGAAGAACTAGGGGATGTCAAAGATCCGGAGGAAAACCTCAGTGACTTTCGATGCTACCCTAATCTTTGGCTTCAGTTTAAAGGAGACATATTTAAATGTTTCATCCTGTCAATTTTATTAGTTAGGGCTTACATTCGTATGAAACGATCACATAAATAGCCTGGAAGATGTGAGGATTTAGGTCATGATGAATGACAACCTTGAAATCCTAAGACGAGTTCGGGCTTAAATTGTACAGCAAAGCTATATAAAGGCCTAAAGAAAAGGTTGAGTATTTATGTTGCATAAGTAAACCTCCTCAAAGTCCAATGGCTTGGTTATTTAATTCTAAAGAAAGATATGTTGTTGTAGATCTTATTGTTGTTGAAGATGGCCGGGCTGCCCACAATGCTAGCTCCAACCTCCTTGTCGTGACGAGTTTAAATTTTCTTATGTGTCAAGTTATAATGTCAAATCAGATGTCCCTATGTTATGGTTTTTAAATGTTATGGGGCATAATAAAGTTCATTAGACAAACACCGGTTAGGATCTTACGATTCCCTTATTCCGGTACCATTATTTTCTATCGGATTCACTTAGTCCAAAAGAATTTACGAAACTGAACTTAATGAGTTCCATACTTTCATCTAAACCATGGGAAGTCTTGTTTGCAACCGTAGGTTTCTTCCTCTGAGGGATTCCTGATCATCCGCTAGAGACGTCTTAATTTAGTTGCAATTGTTGTTTTGTGTTGTTTGTGATTAAATTTTAAGTTGTCTTATATTTTGAATGTTGTGGCGATGATTTTTTTTTGGTTGATTTAAGTTTTGGTTTTGGTTGGATGACTATCCTAGCAGTTTTTGTTTTCATGCAGAGAGACAATATTGTTTAACATGCAAGCTCAAGACAAGAAGTACAAAAAGGTAAATGCAGTGTATCTTCCTATTCTTCTCGTTCCACCACCTGATAGGTCAGTACTTGCAAGACATTTATATAATTTTGCAAGGAATTTAAATTGCAGGAGTAGATGAAGGATTAGCTACCAAACCCTAAGTTATAATTTTATTTAGTCTCAAAAGATCCTAGTGGATGATTTTAGAGCAAATGTATTACAAGTGCAGTTTTCCCTTTAGAATGTCCAATAGATTTTAAAGTGCTCGGGGCATGACCCTAGAGCATTTTGAAGATCTCTTCAAGTATTCTGAGTTCATTTTTTGACTTATTATATTTTTTCATTAGTCATCCAAGGCTGAAGTGTGACTTTCCTGTTGCTCAGTGAGACCTGATAATTTAATTTCCCCAAGATAGGGTACTCAATCAATCAGGTTATGTTCCCTTTATGAGTTATGCGAGTGAGTGCCCCTAAGACAAGTTTAAGTCATTTAAGATTGTGGTGTCTGTAATTTAAGTCAGGCTTGTAGTGTTTAAAGATATTAATCACCGATCATATTATCTTCTAAATCCAATCAGTTGAGTTTAAGCGTCGAGCCTAGGTCACTACTAAGCCCTTAATAATCATGAAAAGTGCAATGTTGGTTATCAAAATTTTGATTCAAGTGCTGTGTATCCTTATTTAATTTCACATCATCCTAAAATTTAGGCTTAAGAAAATTACGTTATCATCCTTCTAATTTAAGCCCATCACTTAAGAATCATTTGAACTTAGTTGACATACAATCCATGAAGATTAGGAGAATTATGATTTAGTTGATGATGTGCAAGGGTGGTGAGTGGGTTTCTACCTTTTTAATGTCATTGTATTTCAATCAACCAAGCATATTTATTAAGATCAAAATTACCCATTTTTCTCTTAGTTAATCCTAAATTTTGATTAAGGCACCAAATTCTAAAATGACTGTTTCACCCTAAGGGATTTTCACCTCATAACTCACTAAACACAACTCTAATGAATTTTTGAAAGTGTCATATCCATGAGGAAATTACAATATCTAGACAATAATATGTGGACCTCTCAAAATTTAATTTGATTTAATTATTTATTTGAGCTTAGAAAATATGATTATTTAGAAATTGATTTATTTGACTTTCAGAAATAAAACTTTTCTTTATGAGAAAATTATTAGAGGTTTCCATATATCAGAGAAAAACTTAGACAAAATTTCATGACTTTTTGAATTAAATTATTATAATTATTTTAATAAGAGAATGAAGAAATCCACTTTTAAGCCATTCATGATTTTTTTTTAGCTTAGGAAAATTAGGAATAAATATTTTAATGAGTCCCAAGTGATTAGAGAACAATTAGGCATATTTTTAAATATTTTGATATTTTTAGGATTTTTAATTATTTTTAATTATTTCAAAATGCAAAATAAGGCTTGAAAATTAAGTATTTTCTAAAAAGTAATTTTTATTCTTCCTAAATGCCTCTAATCACAAGGAACTCAAAAAATATCTTTTCATAATTTTCTCAATTGTATTTAATTTAAAATAATTATTTTTGTACAAAAATATAAGGTTCCTTAGAAAATCAACTTTAATATTTGAACTTAATCAAATAATTTTTAAATTTTTGTAGTGAGTAAACATGATTTTTTATGAACAATGTGGAATTGATTTTGCCAATTTTTGATAAGTACATAATTTACCCAAATTCACACAAGATATTTACATTTAATTAAATATAAAAATTTACACGATAATTCAAAGCATCATGATATTTTTCCTAGACTTGTCTGACCATATGAAACCTACTAAAATTATACTCATAAATTTTGAAATGATATTTTGATTTATATAATTAAAATAGCTAAAATGGTCACCTTAGCTTGAAAATTAGGGCTTGAAGCATAGAGATGTCCTCTAACCTTTGAAAAATCAAAAGACATTGCCTCTATCATGAGGAATGAACCCTCAAAATCTCAAGCCATGTTGAGTAATATTTAATCATGGAGAATTGAAATACCACATAGGGTATTTAATTCAATATAAATCAGGGAATAAAAAAACAATTTTTATTTATAGTCCACATTATTCTCCTTTATTCACTAACCAAGAAGGTATTTTTCTTTTAATTTTATGATTTTTCTAGAGAAAGATATAGATTTTTGAAGTTATGACATTTAAGAAAATTCAAAAAATCCATAATTTTCTACTTATCCACGTGACGCCAACTTAACCTACGGTGGCTTTGAACTCACACGCGGTGCTTTGCTATTTAACACTGCCATTTAACTCATCTGCCACATGGCTCGCGGTTCATGCACCAAGAGTTGGTCTGGCTTGATCTCCTCCATTGATGAAATAACATGGGATCGGACGACTCTTCGTCACACTAAAACCTTAAGGTCTTCACCTATACTCAATCAAATCACATGTGGTTTGTTTCTAAACCTTGATCTACATAAGTTGAACACATTTATATAGTTAATTAAGTATGAAATGAAGCTATTATAAATGGAGAATAAAAATAAGCTAGGATAAGGGTTGAGGTTCAATACCTTTGTCTAAGAGGGGAGGCTTCAATCAGATAGTCTCAAGCTCTAATGAATAGTCTAGGTAGGATTTCGACTAAGGTGGATTTCAGGTGTTGGTCTAGAGCTATGCTACAGGCTATTTCAGAGGAGGCTTTTATGGGGAATCAACTTCTTTCACTGTGAGGGTGGTGTGTGCACAATTAATTGAAGTTTGGTGTACTGTGGTGGAGTGCAGATACAAATCCTGGTTTTAGGGCAATTTTTAGTGGAGAAATTGTCTCTAATGGGTGACTATTGGTGGCTCAGAGCAAGGGGATTGCAAATGGGATGGTTTGAAGAAGCTTTGGTGCGATTTTTGCAAAGTTTCCTTAAGGTTCCAAGCACTCCCTTCCTTAGTCTTGGAGAGCTCCATTTATAGCCACGGTTGTTTGGTGAAGCTCAGGGCTGGAATTGAGTGCTAAAGCTTGTTGAGGTGGAGGGAAGAAAGGCTCTAATGGCCAATGGGAGTGAACCAAGTCAGAGGGGTTTAATATTGGGTTTAGGCTACATTAGACTCCCTTGGCTTGGCTGTTTCCGGCGGCTGAGGAGATGGCTGGCCATAATATGGTCACTTCTCGGCTCAAGTAGGCTAGAGGGTGGTTAATGATGGTTAACTCCTAAGGGTAAGTAATGATGTCCAATAAATTTGAGTTTAGGCCAAATATGGGGAGAAATCACTAAAATTATAGAACCATTGGTCCATAACTCATTTTGGCTGGTTTAGGTGGGTTTAACATGGTCCATAAGGTGTATTTGGTGGTTGTACTGTCACCAATTTGGTGTCTTTGGCATGGCTAAGTCAATTTTGGTGCATGAGTTAAATTTGGGTCAAAATGGATAGAAGTTTGGTTTGGGTTAGGAATTTTTTTTTGTGAAGGATTGAAATAAATTTGAGTTCAATTGGAAGCTCAATTTGAAGGATTTTGGGATTTTGGTCAATTTGGCCATGTTGGACTATACTTGGGCTTAGGTTGAGCAAGGCTTGGAATTTGTATCAACTTAATGGTCCAAATGATCAAGAAAAATATTATGAAGATTTTCATGAAGGAATGGAGTGAAAATTTTGGGGTTAAGGCTTTTAAATTGGTGGAATTCAGATACATAACCAATTTGGGGTAAAGTTGGGGATTTGGAATGTGGGTTTAAATTGAGTGAAATTTAGGGTTGAAGAAGGCCAATTGAAGGTCAAAATTGATGTGTAGGATTTTTATGAAGAGTTTAGGATATAAATTGGGGCAAATTGAGTAGGCTATGGGGTTCAATTAGGTGAGGTTAGGTCTAGAGCCAAAATTGGGGGTTTGATTTAGATCAAAATTGAGCTCAAATCATGGGTCAACTAGGCTTGGAATTGGTTTTTATGGATCATATTAAAGTTTAATTTTAGTTTAGGACTGAAATTGAGAAAAATTGGGGCTAAATTGATGGGCATTTGATGTGAATTTAAGTAAATTAGACTTTTAAAGATAATTTGGAGGTTTTAGTCCAAATGGTCAAATTAGTGAAATTGAGTTCAATTGAAGGGTCCAAATTGGGTTTGGAGACATTTGAAGTGAATTTTGGATGTTTTGGGAAAGTTAGGGGTGCCAAGGGTATTTTTGTAATTTTGGCAAATTTGAGGGTATTTTGGTAATTTTGGAATTTTTTTAGTTGATTTAGGCAATTTGGGCATTTTGAAATGGTTTAGAATGTTTTTTTTGAAGAAGTTTGGGTATTTTGGATGAATTTGGGAACTTTGGTCAAATTTGGGGTTTCAAGGGCATTTAGGTAGTTTGGGTGGATTTGGGGGCAAAAAAACAAGTTGGATATTTTGGTGGAATTGAGGTGTCATACACCCTATATGAGCTATGGACCAATGAAATCCCCATTTAGGAACTTTATTCACTGGTCTTAGCTAAATCCTATCTTATAGCTTGTAGGTCTAGATGACCATCTACATGAGTCTCCCAAAAAATAAAGGGATCAATGTCAACAATTTAGGGTTTAGGGTTGTAAGTGGAAGTGTAAAGTGCAGGTGAGTGAACTAGCTCCAAGCCAAGGCCCAGGGTCAACCCTAATATCAAGCGGTTCTATGGAGACTCTTCTTGAGATCCTCCATACTGACCCCACCTACTAAGTGTTAGAGGTTAGGACGAATATGTGAAACTTCAAGTTGAGGAAAAAAAGAGTTTAAAATTTTTAATGGCGAGAGTCCCTTTTCTAGTTTTATAGGAATAGTTAATAGGAAAGTCTTATGGCTAAACCCTAGGCTACAGAAGAGAGAAAATTAAACCTCAACAAAAAATGTGGTCAACATCTACACACCTATTGGAGTAATTGAATGCATCTATACACTTTGGAAGGTTCTTTTATGAAGGGATATATCCCTTAGATCAAATGACATATCTTTTGAATTCAAAAGAGTTGACTTTTGGAGGGATTTTGGAATTATTTTCAAAGGTGTCAACCCAAAAATAAAATAAAAGACTTCAAAGAGTTGGAGGGGGACGAGAAAGGGAGAGAGAGAGAAAAAGTTGGCATGAGAGGCAAGAGGAGAGAAGAGGAGGTTTTCTTCTAGGGTTGTAAGAGGAGAGGGAATGTGAGAGATTTCTTCTTCATTACACTTCTAAGAGCGAATTGAGTGAGACTCTACTGAGAGAAAGGCTTGGAAAGAACTTCTAGGGATTTACTTATGAAGGATTGTGAGATAAGTTGTGTCTTTCATTTCTTTTGTTTTGTAAACTTGTTTTTATATATGAAATCCAAGTTTTTTTTTTGTATCCTTCTCATGAATTCTGAGTAGTCTTCTTTATTCTTCTCCCTACTTTGAGATATGGTTTTGTGAAGAATTGATTTTGTTTTCTACGGTTTTAAATGTTAAAAATTTGTAATGATTTGAACTCCAGTCTTCATTCACTTTCAATCTAGCCAATTGAAATTTTAAAACTTATTGAGAAACATATGTTATGAAAAGGGATATAATTTCTACAACATAGGGAGAGTCACATTTGATTTCATGGGAGAGTATGTCTTCCATAGGATTGGGTGCAAATAAATAGGGAAATACACTTTGTTGGATGCAGAATTGGAGATTTTAAGGAGATAGATTAAAATCCTCATTTATGTCCAATAGATTAGAAACTGATGTGAGATTCTTAGCCCTCAGATGAGGGAGTAGTGGAAGCTCTAAAGTGGCAGCCGGTATTCTCTCAGCCCAACTACGGAATTAAGGACCAAACTTTAGATTAGTCATTGTTCTTTATAAGACTCAGAACAGGGTAAAGAATAGGATTTCTTCTATTTGGCACAAAACTATATATATATTCAAATGATTTCAATTTCTTCACCATCCATATACTCACTGTAAAGGGGAAGGATGCTTTCTTAAATTTGAACTTTATGTCAAAAAAAAACTTTATTTAGTTTTCATAAATTTATATTTGAAAAGTTAGTTCTTAGTTAGTTAACTTTGTTTTTCAACTGCATTTTATATAGCATTAACTTAGTAGTTGATAATTAAGCATTGCACTTTACTTTTTTTTTGTATTTTTAATTCTAAACTAACTTCAAAAACTTATTTAAGGGATTTTTCAACTTCACTGTGGGATCGATATCTAGGACTCCATTAGTCCTTTATGGCTTGAGCGATACATATGCTTGTGTTTATTTTAACAGGGATTTGGCAGTTTAAAAAGAGTTCTAAAAGATAAACCCTTTTCATAAAAAAGTATTTTTGTTGGGATTATATTACATATTATTTACATATCTCTCGTGTGAAATTTAGTAATATTGAAAAATATTTTTAAAATTTACACACTAAATCCGCCCCACATCAAGTTTTTGGTGTCATTGTGGGGGAAGTAACAAAAAGAATTATTAAGTATTTAATTATATATATATATATATATATATATATATATATATATATATATATATATATATATATATATATATATATATATATATATATATATATATATATATACATATATAAAGGGTGTTTGTAGTTTAGTTTTAACATTTTCTTATTTAAGTGTGTTTGCTTGTTATTTTTAATTACTTGCTTTATTTTGTTTATGCGTAGTGCATGATCTGAAAAATTAGGATCTTACGACTCTGAACTAGAGAAAATTGTTAAAAATATTTGAAAACAACAAAAAGAGAAAGATCATTTCACCAAAATGGCTTGCAATTTAAACAATGTTGGAAATGAATATGAACATCATCAGAGACCTTTAAGAGATTATGCTAATCCTACAGCATGTGAAATTCATTTAAGCATACAAAACCCTATTGTAGTTGCTAATTTATTTGAGCTAAAACCTGTTATTACCCAAATGGTACAAAACAATCAGTTTGGAGGAACACCAACTGAAGTTCCTAATTTACACCTTTTTAGTTTTTTAGAATTACATGCTACATTTAAATATGATGGAGTGTCAAATGATGCCGTCATGCTTATAATTTTTCCTTCTTCACTAAGGTATAAACCTAAGATGTGATTAAACTCATTAGCACCTGACTTTATCAGAACATGAGGAGATTTACCCAAAAATTCTTATCTAAATATTTCCTACCTTAAAAAGTGTTAAACTTAGAAATGATATCACATCTTTTTGTCAGTTTGAGTGGGAATCAATTTAGCAAGACTGGGAAAGATTTAAAGATCTCATTAAAAAGTGTCCACAACTTGTGTTTCTACATTGGTCAATAATTCACACTTTTATAATGAGTTGGTTGGATCTCTTAGATCGATAATTAATGTTGATGCTGCTCATACTGCTAACCCATTAGGAAACTCCATCACTCAAGGGAATTAAGCCTATAAACCCCCCCCCCCAAAATTTAATAATTTTCAAAGTAAGGAGAAAAAGCTATCAATGGAATAATTGATATTACAAATGGGCAATCAATTACAAATTCAAGGAGCTGCAATTAGAAACTTGGAAAATGAATTAGGATGTATTGTTACCGCACTTAGTAATAGACTCTCTAAAACATAGCCTAGTAATGTTGAAGTAAATCATAAAGATCAAAATAAGGAGCAAATTAAAGCTATTCGACTAAGAGTGGAAAAAAATTAGAAAATAGTTCAACAAGAAGTTGAAGTATAAAAGATGATGTGGAAAAAGAAATAACTGGTGATTATTTTCATTTTGAAGTAGAAAGTCCTACTAGACTAATAAAAATCACTGTAGAAAGACCACTCCCTCCATTTCATCAAAGATTGAAGCAGAAACATAAGGATAATCAATTCTCAAAATTTTTGGAAATTTTGAGGAAATTAATGATAAACATTCCATTTTTGAAGCTTTGGAAAATATGCAAAGCTTTGTGAAGTTCATGAAGGACATACTTAATAAAAAAAAGGAAGTTTGTAGATAATGAGACTGTTGCACTCAGCGAAGAGCGTAGCGCTATAATTCAGAAAAATCTTCCTTAAAAACTTAAAGATCCTAGAAGTTTTACAATTCCTTGAGCTATTGGGAAACAATTTATGGAAAAACTTTATGTGATTTAGAAACAAGTTTTAACTTATGCCTTTATCAATATTCAGAAGGTTGGGCTTAAGAGATATTTCACCTACAACTGTAACTCTTAAGTTAGCTGATCATTTTATTACCTATCCTAAATGAGTTATAGAAGATGTTTTGGTAAAAGTCGATAAATTTATCTTTCTCATGGACTTTATTGTATTAGATATGGAGGAAGATAAAGAAATTCCTACCATTTTAGGAAGACCATTCCTAGCCACTAGAAGAGCTTTGATAGATGTGCAGAAAGGAGAACTAACTATGAGAGTTACTGATCAAGAGGTTATATTTAATACTGTAAAATCAATGAGATACCCTACAAAAAAGCAAGATATTGAATGTTTTAGAATGGATATTAACGAATATTTAAGCCATGAATATTTTAAGAAGACTTTTCGAAAGAGAATCTGAAAAGGAATATATGGAATAGCCAGTTAAGGAAAAAATTCAAGATGAATCTATGGAAGTGAGCAAAGAGGACTTGGATTATGTTCAGGGAACTAATGAAATGTTAGATCCTACAAAAAGTAATAAGAATTTGATTTCATCTATTGAGAAACCTCCTGAACTAGAACTGAAAATACTTCCTACACATTTGAAGTATGCATTCTTAGGAGATTTATCTGCATTACCAATTATAGTATCCTTAGAAATAACTGATACACAAGAACAATAATTGTTGGAAACCTTAAAAAGAGAGAAGAGAGACTTTGGATGGACATTAGCTGATATTAAAGAAATCACTTCTTTAAATTGTATGCATAGAATCTTATTATAAGACCAACATGAATTAAGAGCTGATACTTAAAGGAGATTAAACCCTATGATGAAAGAAATTGTGAAGAAAGAGATTTTAAAATGTTTAGATGCTGGAATAATATGTCATATTTCAAACAGTGCTTTGGTAAGTCCAATTGACTGTGTTCTAAAGAAACGAGGAGTGACTGTAGTGATAAATGAGCTCAACGAATTACTATCAACATGACAAGTCACTGGTTGGAAAATCTGCATAGATTATAGAAAATTAAATTCTTCCACCAGAAGGGATCATTTTCCTTTACCCTTTTTGGACCGGATGTTGGATAGATTGGTTGGGCATAAATATTTTTATTTTCTAGATGGATATACCAGTTATCAGCAAATAGCAATTACTCAAAAAGATGAAGATAAAACAACATTTATTAGTTTTTATAGAACTTTTGCTTTTCGGTGAATGCTCTTTGGATTATGTAATGAATCTGCAACCTTAAAGATGTATGATATCAATTTTCAGTTATTTGATTGAAAAAAATGATTGAAGTCTTTACGGACAATTTTTCTATATTCGGAACTTCATTTAAAATATGTCTAAATTATTTAGAAAGTTCTGGAATGTTGTGAAAAGACTAATCATGTATTGAATTGGAAAAAAAGTCAATTTATAGTTGCAGGAGGAATTGTGCTTAAACATAAAATTTCAAAAATGACATGAAAGTAGATCCTGCAAAAATACAAGTTATATCAAACTTACCTCATCTAATAGTATAAGAGGAGTTAGAAGCTTTTTAGGAGATGTGACAGTGACTTATATATGCTAAAAAATACAAGAATTTGATAATGTTGCTAGAAGATTTAAGTCCCCAGCAACGAAACCAAAAACTTGACAATGGTTATAGATTTGATAAAAATGTGTATAAAATTTTCAATTATTACAAAGTCATACTTATCAAAGCAAGTATATGTATTGCTCAGTAATATAGGGCTCTGATGGAGTCCTGGATATCGATCCCACATGAAGTAATACTAGAGGCTACAAACTAGAATTTAGAAAATCAATACTTAATCACAACATTATAGTTCAAGTTGCTTATTTGTCACTAAAAAGCAATTGAAATAAATATGTAATTTTAACAAACTCTTAATTAATTAATTCTACTAATAAATTTTCTAATGTGAAGTTCAATATTTAAGAAAGCATCCTTCTCCTTGTCATAAAATTAAAGTGAATGAATAAAGTGAATTAGTTTAAATTTTATTGTGCCAAATAGGAGCATAGCTATTCTTTACCCTTTGGTCCAGTCATAAAGAACATTGACTAATCCTATGCTTGGTTACTGAATCTACGGCTAGACTGGGAAGATACCGGCTCTCACTTTGGAGCTCTCACGTTCCCCTTGTCTGAGGGCTAACATCTACACTTCAACACCCAAACGATAGGACCTAATTGAGGATTTTAGTCTGGCACTCTAAAATCTCCAATTCTACGCCCGATAACTTTATTTCCATATTTATTTGCACCCAACTTTCAAGGACTTTGACCTCCTTAAATCTTGGATGTAATCTTCACCTTAGTTGTAAAACTCAACATATTTTAACAAATCAATTGGCCAGATTGAAGGTAAATTAAGATCAAAGTAAAAAGATCATCACAACTTCTTTAACATTCTCATGGCTCAACCAATTCAAATCACCATTTCACAAAATCTCAAGATAAGGAGAAAGATAGAGAAAACTACTCAGAACTCATGGAGAAGATACAACAAAACTTATAACTTATATATAAAAGAAAAGTCATACAAACTTCAATAAGTAAATACCACTTATCTCTAATTCCTCCACAAGCAAACTCCTCGAAGTTCCTCTGA